>OU898282.1:116427752-116450746 GCA_918026665.1 Diabrotica balteata
AGTACGCATAAAGATTGCCATAAAATCTGTGTTTGTCTTTTACGAAAATCTTAAATACTTAAATAACGCTGGATATATTGTTTGTCTATGTGTACTTTCAAATCCCATAACCTTTTGTTACAAAGTCAGGTAGAACTCCGGTTTAAAAACTACGTGCTATTTTGTAATGTATGTTATATCTATTTCGACAAGTTTTTTGTCGCATAAAGGGATTATATTTCATGATGCCCCCTAATATAAAAAAGAGTTTTTATTTGTCTTTCGTCGTTTAAACGCAATAAATTGGAATATTTAAAAGTTGTTTTTATCGTTTAGAAAGAGGGTCGCCCACACCGATATTAGATTTAGGTCAGGAGGGGGATTTTTTTTGCGTTTTTGGTTTGAAATCGAACGAAGATGACGGAGGTTGAGAGAGTAACGAAACAGGCAGGTTGGAAAAAGATTTTGAAGAAACAAGACGCGGCGTGGGTCGCCTGAAGAAACCGGCAAATTTGTTTGTAAAAACGTGAATTATACTCGAATGTAATATGTCGAATTTTTGTCAGAGTAATCACTGTTTTGTTTTCGTGTCGTGTCTCATCTGAGGGATTTGTAGGACGGCGTTCCAAATAAGTTTAAAAGATACCCATATACCCAAGTTTTGAAGACTGCGCCCAGTGCCCAGCTTCCATCCTCATTTCATTTGTCCCCGGTCATTCCAGACTATCTTCACAGTTTGTGAGATGTCTTTGTTGTTTTGCAGTAAGTTTTGAGTCCAGTTCCAACCTCAGAACTTTTAACTTTTAAAGGAGAAATAACATTTAGTGAAAATCAGGTAATTTTTTTGTTGAACTTTTTAAAGCAAAAATAGACATTTTCTATCAATAATTGCTTTCGTAACAGTTTAAATTTTTAATAATTAAAGTATTGTAAACTTTAGATTTTAACTTTAGCTGTCATCTTAATTATTGTTTTAAATTTAATGTTAATTTATACCAGCTCGTTTTAGTATTTTTGATATTGATTTTTTGTTAAAAAAAAATGTTAACCTCCATGCAATTTTGTTAGTTTTGTAGCAACAGAGTTTGTAAACAGATGACACATGTAAGTTTTTTTTGTATTTTTGTATTTTGTATATTTGAGGTAATATTTTTTGCGTTGTCCTATTATTACAACTGTTTGTGGTGACACAAAAATAAATGTTAAATTTTTTTTCTTTCTTAACATTTTGTTTATTTTTTAATTGACCCTTTTTTGAGTTTAATTTGAAAAATATATGTTTTGCATTTCAAATAATTATTTTCCTATTACAACTAGTGTTTGTAATAAGTATAATTAGGCACCTCAAGTGGCGCCCTATATTAAATTCCTTGAGGTGTTTCCGGTTTATTTTCATTTTGTTTTTCCAAGAGATTTGTATAAGTACCCTTTTATTTCCTTTTTTGTAGTTGCCCCAATCCAACCCCCATATCTTCAACTTATCCACGACCCAGCTTTCCAACAACCAACTGAGTGCCGTACGCACTAGTTCCGATTATTTTGTTTGCCGAATCTTGTCCCCCATGTTCTTACCCTGTGGTAAGCAAAATAGTCGTTACAACCGAACCAGTCGAGCTGGGAAGTAACAAGTATTTTTGTCGGTCGACAAGCCTACACACACCACACCAACCGACAGGCCAAACGTTGTCAGTCATAACAGTTGGTGGGTCTTATCGAGACGTGTGTAGGGGAGGTTTAAAAACCTAGCATCTAACCCATTTTTTGTTGTATTTCATATGACTTCTGTCATATTTGATATTGTTTTATGGTTGGCAAAGTACATGATCATTAAACATGTAATTATTAACAGTAAATTTATCTCATACTAACAATATTGCACGTAACTAAAATGTGAGGATCGCTATTTACATGGATGTTACCTTGACATTTTTGTGGTTAAACTATTCGATTTTATCTTTTTAATGATTTTATTGCTTTTCGTTAAAATTAGGTCATACTGTTCTACATGACGGGTTAAAAAAATTATTGACAATAATGTTGTGTACAAATTATAGAGCTACTAAAATTGATAAGCCAAAAAAAGAAAATATAGTAAATAAAATGTTATGTATATATATATATATATATATATATATATATATATATATATTATATATATATATATATATATATATATATATAATTGTTACGAACATGCATTCAGCAGCTAACGCATCTAAGTGGCCCGCCTAACGGTCGCATCTCGAAGCACCGCGAAGTGTCGGCGTTATATCAAGCGCTGTAAAATTCCACCCGTCGAATAACGAATTAGAGGTGGGACTACTCCCGAATATTCTCGAACATATTACTTTGGTATATATATGTAACGGTGTTAGGAGTAAGTTTCAGTTGATAAGATATTACCGAACTGTAAAGTTATAAATAAATATATTTACATAAATTCGAACCGCTCGTTTTATTTAAAAATGGTACAGTTGGTGTCACCGTGTGAGGACAATTGATTTATTTAAACATAAATTTAACAGTGAAAAAAAGAGACTTTTGAACGTTTGAAAAGTATTGTTCGTCGTGAACATCCGCGTAGTTCAGTAGTGATCGTTGTACGAAAGAAACATTTTAAAAATACGTGTGTGCCTGATCAAAGATGCTGTTAGTAGAACTTTCAGTGAAACAGTTGCGTGAGCAACTAGAAGAGCGCGATGAAGACTGCAGCGGGTCCAAGAAGATACTCCAAGAACGACTGAAGACTGTTCTCAACAAGAATGGAGAAGACCCAGAGACATTTCAGTTCCAGTCAGCAGAAGAAGCAGTTTTTAACGAAAATAAAAAATGTGTTCGGAAATGATTGAAGAGACTTCTAAAAAAAATTGAAGAATCTTCTAGAAAAAATGATGATAAGTTCGAGAACGTTTCCAAAAGATTTGATGAAACATTCGAAAATGTATCTAGAAGATTCGACGAGACTTCACAAATTATTAAAGAAGTAGCTAGACAAAATGACGAGAAATTTGAAAAATGTATCTAGAAGATTCGATGAGACTTCTCAAATAATTAAAGACGTATGTAATCAAAATAATGAGAAATTTGAAGAAGTTTCTAAAACATTCGATAAGGTAGAAGAGAAGATCAAACAGTTAGAGAGCATGATAACTAACACAAAAATGCTACCACCAGTTAATACGGTAGCTTTAGATACGGTAGTGAAAGAAGAATCTCCTAGAGACGAAATGACACATCATATGAGATTCAAATTACCACCATTTGATGGAAAGTCCTCTTGGTCCATATACCTTAGACAATTTGAAGCTATTGCGACAGCCAATCATTGGACAGAACAAGAAAAAGCTGTTTCCTTGACTGCTGCTTTTACGAGGTGGATGCTGCAGATATCCTAAGATCGATTCCTAAGGGTCAAGAAAAATGTTACCAGACCTTGTTCACTCGACTAGACAAAACGTTACGGAGATGCCCATCTACAACAAGTCTACAAAGAGCAACATCTGCTTCAAACTCTTGCAAATTTTCACTTGCTCGTTGAACTCTACTTCTTAGTTGCGCTTTGTAGACTTGTTGTAGATGGGCATCTCCGTAACGATATACATTTATTATTAATACGACCTTCGATGTACAAGCTATGAATTCCACCGGAGGACGTAATGTTCACAGTTACTATGGGGGCTGTGTTTCTCGAGGTCGGCAATTGCCCCTTAGTGTTCGATCTCGTAATCACCAAACTAATCGTAATGCTTGAAGTGATCTTCCGAGAAACCGGTGTAAGAATTACTGTGTGTTGCATTAATCCGAAGAGATCGTGTCCTTCAAAGACAGTAGACTGTTATTTCTTTCTGAGGGGTTCATGCAGAGCTGGAGAGTCCTGTAGATTCCGCCATCCTGGGCCTATAGATAGAGTTCCTGATCGGGACGCTCAGATCTAAGAGGGGAGCAGTGTTACGAACATGCATTCAGCAGCTAACAGCATCTAAGTGGCCCGCCTAACGGTCGCATCTCGAAGCACCGCGAAGTGTCGGCGTTATATCAAGCGCTGTAAAATTCCACCCGTCAAATAACGAATTAGAGGTGGGACTACTCCCGAATATTCTCGAACATATTACTTTGGTATATATATGTAACGGTGTTAGGAGTAAGTTTCAGTTGATAAGATATTACCGAACTGTAAAGTTATAAATAAATATATTTTACATAAATTCGAACCGCTCGTTTTATTTAAAAACGGTACAATATATATATATATTATATATATATATATATATATATATATATATATATATATATTATATATATATATTCGGTTTTATAACGTCTTACGACGTTGTCCGACTCCCAAACGCCACCGTATTCTGTCTTGAGTTACGTCTTCGTCTTCGAGCGCTAATCGCTTTCCTAACTCCCAGGTTCCAGCTCTGTGGTGGTCTTCCTCGTTTCCTCGTTTCTGGGGCTTGCCACATCATCGCTTTTTTAGGCAATCTTTCGTCCCCATTCGGCTCACGTGCCCATACCATATGAGCTGTTTTCTCTCAATATCCTCAACTATAGTGCCCTGTATACTCTTTTGTTGTTTTATCACTTCATTCCGTAATCTGTCGGCTCTTGATATTCTCATCGATCTTCTGATGGCATCCATTTCCGTAGCTTCGACCTTTTTCTTATATTTCTTGGTTATTCTCCATGTCTCAGCTCCATAAAGTAGGCTAGTTTTAACCATTTGTCTCATAGATGTTCCATTTTTTTTTCTTCGATGTTCTATTTCTCGTTCGTCTTTTCCACTACGGTCGAAGATGACGCCCAGGTATTTATATTCGTCACATGGATTTATTTTTTTATTGTCATCGATATCGAGTTGTTCTGCTTCAGCTCCAATTGAGAGGTATTTTATCTTTTCTAAATTGATATTTAATCCCCATTTCTGGTATTCTTCAATTCTATTATATTCTATTCTATTATATTCTATTTTATTATATTCTAAGCATGTATTTCATGTCGTCTTTGTCATTTGAGATCACCACCTGATCATCTGCAAACTGTAAAGTATATATGTATTCCTGATCGTTCAATTGTATATCCATTCCTTTGACTTTCCTTTTCCATTGTTTCAGAGCTGCAGAGATATAAATCTTAAATAGAGTCGGAGATATAACATCCTTATCTGAGACCCTTAGTAACTGCAAATTTTTCAGCTAAGAGGTTTCCGAATTTCATTTGGGAGTTTTGAACTATAATATAGATCTTTGAGAGCACTAACCAATGTTTGATGTATGTTTGATGTGCCCAGGACTTCTCATAGTTTATTTAGCGGGACTGTGTCATAAGCCTTCTCAAGATCTACAAAAGTCGTAACTCTCTATTTGTCACTAATTTTCTTTTCTATAATTTAAGACAGAAGATGTTATCTGTACATGAACGACCTGCTCCAAATCCTCCTTGTTCTCCGTCTTCAGACGATTGATAATCTTCCTCTATCAGGTCCCGTAGTATTCGAAGGTATAGTCGACTCATTGAACTTGTCACCGATATCCCTCTATAGTTTTTACAATTTCTCCTGTCACCTTTTTTATATATTGAGGTCATATATGCTGTTTTCCATTCATCTGGTGTTGGATATCCATTAATATATTCGTTAAATATCACCGTGATCATTCTGTGTAATTTCTCTGAGCCATTTTTTATTAATTCCGTAGTTACTCCCTCTGGTCCACTTGCTTTCCCATTCTTCATCTCTGCTATAGCTTTTTGAACTATGTTGATATCTATGGTAATATGCTCTCCCCGAATTTCGATTCTTGATGAATTCATATCTTCTTTAAATTCGTCTCTGTTCTCATTTAATAGATGTTTGTAATAATGTGTCCAATCCTCGGGATTTTATGGGATTTAGAATCACTTTCTCGTTAGTCGGCTTCTTAACAGAGTTTATAAACTTCCACGCCTCAGTGCACCTCAGTGCACCTGCAAGTGCGCCTCAGTGCACCTTCTGTCCCATGTCTCATTTTTGGAGGTCATAATTATCTTTCTAGTTTTCTTCTTCATTTCATTGTATCGGTCTTTGTCTGCGTCATCTTTTGTATTCAACCACTTATGGTATAATCTTTTCTTTTCTGTTACCGCGCATTTCGACGTCTTTATTCCACCAAGGCTTGTTACTAATTTTATTTTGTTTGATTCCTAAGATATCCTGTGCTGTTTGATGAATACTTGATATTATGTTCTCATACATGCATTTGGTATTTGTTAGTGTTTCGTCAAGTTTGGAGTCCTTTCGAGTCTTATATAGTGTACGGGTGCTCTCATGAATTAAAACTGGACAGATTGTATTGAGGAAGATCAATTCTTTGTAAAAGTTGTTCGTCTTGGCTTGATGAAACACTGTCCTTTAATCTATATGGGAAAACACGCATACTGCTCCTCTCATAGCTCTAAAATGTTATGTAATGAAATAAAAATTCGGGGGGGGGGGAGTTTAATACAATAATCCTCATTAGTGGCACTACAGGCATATTAGAACTTCGATCAATCATATCCTGTGGTAGTTTCTCCCATTCTTATTTACAGACAATTGTAAGTTGTAAGAGAATGGAACCTTGAATAAAAATAAAATCATCCACTGAGGGTTCAAAAGTGGTACGCTTGGACTATACGTCAAATTCAAATCAAGATGATATAACGGTGTCAGGTTCTAATTCTTTTCTTTCAAGTTTAAGTAGTAAAATCATACATTAATATTGGATTTGTTGATTCCAGTGGTTCACCTCTCTGGTTACCTCTCTGTATGTTGTGCAGTAAACTCTTTCTGAATAGTTCGATGGTACCTACTAGGATGCGCTCATATTTAGAATCTGTGCATTCCGACTTAAAAGATAAGAGTAAAGAAGTTCTTTGTACGTAAAACAAGAACAATTATTAAGAAGTCAAAAAACTATGACGTATTCAACTCGAATTATAAATGTAGGGGCAATGGAAGTCGAATTGTAAATGAAAAGGTCACGGTGTAATGAAACCATGTGTGGTAGACATAAACAATTGCAAACATCTTTCTACAGTGCCGCTTTCTAACGATTACAGTTTCGCACCGGATTAGAGATCTCGCAGGATAAATAAAACAAAAATTGCTTCAACATATCAAATTCGTCTTGCAAATGGATGAGTTAACTAATGTTGCAGGACTGGCCATATAATATTGTGCGATATCCATATAAACATTTACTCGAAGAAGACTTCCTTTTGTGCTGACCGCTTAATGTAAACACCACCGGAGGAGAAATTTTTGACACGATTAACATATTTTTGAGAAATACCAACTCGATTGGAATGTTTTCAAGGCAATGGCAGTTAGAACAGCAGGAGTGGGTGTCACGAATAAAAATCAAAACGCCAAATTGTAGTTCTAGTCATTGCATCCTGCATAGACAATTCTATATATTATACAGATAACGACATTGTTGTGTTAACCATAGGAACTAAGATTAATTGCAATCCTATCTTCAGAGTCATCATCATCATCATCATCATCCAGCCCCATTTTCCACATCCATTGTTGGATATAGGCCTCCTCCAAAAGTCTCCAGTTCTCTCTATCTCTAGCTGCTGCAATCCAGTTTGTTTCTATTATCTTCAGAGTATATTTATTATATTGCTCTAAAACTAATTTTTTGTTAGTTTTAGCCTTAATAGCAATACAAATAAATAAGTAAGTAAATAAGTAATATGCATTATTGTCACTGAAAATTGTACAAATTTTTATGGACAAAGCTTATAACAATAAGACAAGAAAGAAGAAAAAAAATCAGAATAAGAATCGTTTGTACTTTTAAATAAAAAAAAAACAAAAAATTCTTCCAAACTTAAACATAAAAAATACTACCTAATTAAGAACCTACAAACTTCGTAAAATGCATCTAACAAAAAATAAAAGTTAGGAAAGCAGATTAATGAATTAAGGGCTCAAATATTCCACCTCCTTGTGCTAAACAGTAACTAAAATCTATCATACAGATTTCTCCTCACATTTTGGAGTAGGGCTGGTGTAATGCTTGCAGAGAAATGAAGTATTTTTGCCCTTAATTCGACTAGGTTTGTGGCCCTTTCAAACTGATGCCTATAAATGTTTTCTTTGAGAAAACCCAAAAAAAAAGAAATCGTTAGGCGCTAAGTCACAGGATATAGCGGGCCATTTAATTGTACCACGTGTACTTATCAGTCGATCAGGAAACGTTTGATTGAGGAAGTCAATAGTTGCTCTAGAGTTGTGAGCCGAACACCCATCCTGTTGGAAATAAACCTCCTAAAAATTAACGGGAAGGCGTCGAACTGCCGGAATTCTGTAAAAGTTGTAAATATTTGGGCCCGTTTAGGTTTCCATCGATAAAAAATGGACCGACAATATGGTTGCCTAACATCCTAGTCCAACCATTTAACTTTTGCGGATGCTGCGTTCGCACTGCAACACTGAGGTGCTTATTGTTTCTAGAATAATACCTTGTAACGGATGGATTGTGTTTTTATGTAATGAAAATGAAGATTCGTCAGAAAATAAAATATTTTTTTAAAAAGTGTACTTCTTCATTCTGTTTTTCTAACATAATTCACAAAACTCCATCTGCCTAAAGTTACCTTCCGGAAACAGTTCTTGTGTTCGTTGTATCTTAAAACAGTGATACCCATTCCTTTTGAGAACTCGCTGGACAGTTCGAGCATTTACGTTAACTTCCCTAGCAATTTGTATACTATTGCAGGGTTCACTAGATTCCACAAAAGCACAAATATCAATATATCTGTTTTGACGATCCTCATCGACAGGTCTAACACGTGGTTCATTACTTTTATGACACTTTTTACAACTGTTTACACATCCCGAAGTTTGAAAATGTTTAATGGTATTTTAACTGTTGTAACACTTGGTGGGGGTCTATTTTCGAAGGCAACAATAAATAAATCAATTACTTCGCGTATCGAATGACCCTGAAAGTACCATGTTACAAGTTGCACTTTTTCTTGGACGGTATACAACGTAATAGGCATTTTATTAATTATTTGTTTATTCTTTCAGAACTTCTTCGTTTGAAATTTTTAATGTCAATGTGACAATTACGACAATTCGTACCTACTGTGAAATGAATATAAGAGGTGGAAATGGATGGCCATTGTGTTGTATGGTCAATAAAACAATGTCGTGATCTGTATAATCCTAATACATCATAGATTACCAACATATTATTTACCCTAAAGAAACATTTGACTTTGCTGTGCCTATTGTTATGCCATGTGTATCTCTTAAGACCGTGCAGTGTGTGTATTTATGGAACTCTGAGAATTTCATAAGACAACATCCACAGACAATTTGCAGACGGTTTTATGAGAACTATGACACGCATTATGATATAAATGTACAATGCAAGGTTTTAGACCATCTTATAGATATTTTCTTTGTATCATTTTTACGACTATTACCAGCTCGTAAACATAGTTATCACAATTACACTAAATAAAAATGTTTACGATATTATCGCTTAAAATATTTGCAACTGTGTAATGGAATTACTTAAATGCACAGATTACATTTCGAAAATAAAAGTCAATACTCTTTTTATTCTGGATGATAACCATTCATGTAAGTGGCACTTAACCGCGTTGAAAAGTTGAAATGTCACTTTACTATAATATCAAGTAATTATACAGGGTGTTTTAAAAAGGTATGTCATACATTAAATCACTCATTTCGGGGATAAAAATAAATTGATTGAATCCAACTTACTTTAGTACAAAAGTGTACATAAAAAAAGTTACAGCCCTTTGAAGTTACAAAATAAAAATTGTTATAAATAAATAAATAGTTTATTTACGGTTATACCAATAAGAAAGTCTACATCTAAACCATTTCCAGATCGACATATTCGTCTTATAGGTCTATTTAGACAATAGTTTGTTTGTTTTGAATTCTAAGTGAAAAAAAACGTCCTTGGATCTTGTGCACCTTTGAGGAACCCTAAGACCTATTCTCTGCAAAATTTGAGGCGAATCTATCATTCCGTTTTTTTGCATTATCTCCTAAACTACTTGACATTTTGTAATAAAAATGGACACGTTACTTTCTTGTTCTGAAAGCATTTTTCATACAAAAGAAACAACAAAATCTAAGCGCACAGAAAAAGTTTAAGGGGGGTGTGCAGCCCTAAATCCCCCCAAACTTCTGAGGACGTTCAAATCAAATGAATTTTGTGGCATTATTAGTGTAACACATTATTTTTAAAACTTTTTTGACTCTTATCACTTTTTCAAAAACTAGTTTTTTCCTAGTTGGCCATAAAATTACAATACAATAATTACAAACGGTTCCATCAATAATAGTCAAGTTGAAGCTATCATTTATTGTGTGAATAAGATTAATATTAAAAATTTTGATATTAAAATGGCTTATGCAGTTCAGGAAATGGCAGATATTTAACTTTGGGTAAGTTGGATCAGATTAAATTATGATTTCAATAAACTATCGGGAATATCGTAGGTGAATGTCAAGGAAATAGTGCAGCAGCCGCAAGGCGTTATACAGTAAAATATCCCAATCGAAATACACTCGATAGACAATTATTTCTGACCATTGATCGTCGTTTATGGGAAACGGGTACATTCCATCCGCAAGTTGCTGGTAATAGTGGTTGTCCAATAAATGGTTCGAGAGGCAAAAGAGAGGTGGCTCTCCGACAGATGCAAGGAAATAGAAGATCTGGATAAAAAGTACGATAGCTTTAATTTACACAAAAAAATCAAAGAAATGACAGGTTCTAGAAAGCGTACAAAAACGAATATCCTTAAAAATGATAAAGGGGAAATTATTACTGATATGAGGAGAGATTATGTCACTGGACCAATTACATTCAACAACTATTTAATGATGAAAGAGAAGAACTGTCATTAGAAATCACCGAGGATACCGGACCACCAATATTAAGAGAAGAAGTCATCTATGCCATCAAAAACACAAAAGAGGGTAAAGCTAACTGGACCAGATGAAGTGCCCATCGAATTATTAAAACTCTCAGACTCAATAGAAGGTATATCTAATCAATGGAGAAGTTTTTGAATAACTTACGTTTTGCAGACGATACAGTAATAATTACGGATAACAACAATGATTTACAGAACGTAATGCAACGCCTTAATGAACGACTGTCATGAGTACGGACTGAAAATAAATTTAAAGAAAACTAAATGCATGATCATGACTATAATCTGCACATGCAAATATCCAATTGACTATTTGAAGATACTGCAATTGAGAGTGTTAATAACTATAAATACTTAGGAACATGGATAACATCAGATGTAGACCAAACCAAAGAAATTAAGATACGTATTGAAATAGCACGTACATCATTTATTAATTTAAAAAGTTTCTTTGTTGTCGGGATATAAGGTTAGAACTACGCCTGAGAATGCTTCGATGTTACGTGTTCTCTACTCTTCTTTATGGTCTGGAAGCTTGGACACTAAAACAAGTTCATCTGAATAAGTTGGCCGCCTTTGAATTTTAGTGTTACAGAAGAATCTTACGAATATCATGGATTCAAAGAATGTCAAACATGGAAGTAACTAGAAGGATAGGAAATGAGGCGGAAATAATATTAACTATTAAAAGACGAAAACTTGAGTACTTGGGACATGTGATGAGAGGGCAAAAATACGCATTATTACAACTTATTATGCAGGGCAAAATCCGAGGAAAGCGAAATGTGGGGAAGACGAAGAATATCCTGGCTTAAGAACCTAAGAGAATGGTTTGAATGCAGTAGTGCAGAACTTTTTAGAGCGGAAGTCAACAGAGTCCGCATAGCCATGATGATTTCCAACCTTCGATAGAAGATGGAACTTAAAGAAGGAGAATAATGGATGCAACTGATGAAGACATTTTAGAATTCATTGAAGAAGTCCCTGGAACAAGTACAAGGGTAATAGCTGCTCAACTAAATCTTCCTCAGGTAAGGGTTTGGAGGCGTTTGAAGGATCAGCTGCTTAAACCCTATCACTTAACAACGGTTTAAGAATTATTGGTGGAAGATTATCCTAAAAGGATTGGATTTTGCGATTGGTTGTTAATGGAAAACACTGAAATGTTAATTTCATTAAAAATATTTTGTTTACCGACGAGGCTACCTTCAGTAAAAATGGAATAACAAACCATCATAACCAACACATTTGGACCGACGAAAATCCTCACGCCAAAAAAAGACTCATCATCAAAGGACTTTCAAAGTTAATGTTCGGGCAGGAATTGTGGACAAAAATCTAATAGACCCAGTATTTCTTCCAACAATTTAAATGGTGATAATTATTTGCAGTTCTTGGCAAACGATTTACAAGAGTATTTGGAAGAAGTGAATATTGCAATAGGACAAAATATGTGGTTTCTACAAGATACTATAACGCTCCACCGCATTACAGTAATTAAGTCCGTAAATACCTCTGCAGGCAGTATCGTGGTCGGTGGATTGGAAGGGGTCGTGACGCACCTATTTCGTGGCCACCCAGAAGTCCAAAATTTTGCTTTTGGGGTTTTATGAAAGAGAAAGTGTATTTTGTGACAATAGAGGACGAACAACAATTAAGGGTTAGAATAATTGAAGCTGCAAATCAATTTCGTCGGAAAAATATGATTTTTCAGTGCATTCGGTTTTCCTTATTAAAACGATACCGAATGTGTATTGAAGAAAATGAGGGTCATTTTGAACATTTAATGTAATATCATATCATATTTATAAATTTTTCGAAAAACTTCATCGAACATTTTTTACTTAGAATATATTTTTCGATCAATTCTTGAGGTTATTTTTAATACAAAGGTTCCAACCTTTCAGTTGGGGTGGATTCCACCTCCAAGGTAACAGCACACTGCAGCGTAGGGTAGACTTTGCTCGCTAAGGTATTATAACTTTGTACCTACTTGTATCATGGTACCTACTTACTGTTAAAATTTCTAAAAAATCGATGCATGTTGAAAGAATTCTGAGTTAAAGCCTTGGTACACTGCACTGTTTTGAAACAATTTCATTTGATCTCTTTATTGCAGAATTATGAATATGGTTTAGAAACATTTTGATAACTATTTACTTGAATCTTCCTATATGTAATAATTCCTAATCATTCATTCTTCTTCTCATGGCGCCGTCTCCTTTCGAAGGCTGGCGATCCAAATGGCAATTGTGGTTTTGGAAACTGCTGCGCGAAAGATTCCTGCGGATGAGCGGTCGAACCATCTCCTCAGGTCTTTCAGCCACGAGTTCTGGCGTCTTCCTACTGATCTTTTGCCCTGTAGTTTTCATTTCAGTATAACTTGAAGTAATTAATATCTTTCGCCTCTCAACACATGACCTAAGTTCCTCTTTTTTTCCTCTCTTTGATTCATCATCATCATTTTGGCTTTACAACCCTGTGTGGGTCCTAGCCTCCCCAAGAATTTTTTTCCAGTCGTCCCTATCCATCGCTTTCCTCCGCCAAGCACGTATTTCCATATTTCTCATATCTTGGTCTATGTCATCTAGGAATCTTGTTCTGGGTCTTCTTCTTTGACCAATAGGTCTATCAAGGAGCATTTTTCTAGGTGGGTCGGTTTTCTCCATCCGCATAACATGGCCTACCCACCTCAGACGTCCTATCTTAATGTGTTTTACGATATCTGGTTTCTGGTATATTCTATAGAGCTCGAAGTTGTATCGTCTTCTCGACACCATTTTCATTTACCGCTCCATAGATTCGCCTTAGTATTTTTCTTTCGAAACATCCTAACATGTTTTCATTGCTTTTTGTTAAAGTCCAGGTTTCCGAACCATATTTTGTGGGCGTATTGTTGTTTTGTAGAGTTTTACTTTTGTATTTCTTGATATAACTGTAGATTTAAAAAGGAGAGTAAACACAAAATAGCATCTGTTAGCCGTGCAAATTCTGCGGTTTATCTCTGCGGTAGTGTCATTTTCAGTATTGACGAGCGTTCCCAGGTATACAAATTCGTTAACTGCTTCGATGACGTCGTTTTCTATAACAAGTGGCCGTAGTATTTGTGGTTGCGTACCTATTTTCATGTATTTCGTTTTATTGGTGTTTATTATTAAACCCATTTTTGTAGCCGCTTCCTTTAGTGCTACGTACGCCTCTCGTGCTGCGTTTTCCATTCTCCCAACAATATTGCATCTCATCAGCATATGCTAGAATTTGCACAGATATGTTATATATTGAACCGGTAGTTGTGATTTTTGACGTACGTATTACTTTTTCCAGAGCTAGATTGAATAGTATACAGGAGAGTGGGTCTCCCTGACGTAGCCCGTTATTTGTTTTAAAAGGTTCTGAGAGTTCCCCCTGAATTCGAACTCTGCATTCAACTTTTTCAAAGGTAAGTTTGGTTAGACTTACCAACTGATTTGGTACTCCTAGGTCTATCATTGCTCTAAATAATTCTTTTCAATTTACAGAGCCGTAGGCTGCCTTGTAGTCTATAAATATGTGGTGCGTGTCTACATCGTATTCCAGTGTTTTCTCTAGAATTTGTCTCAGGGTTGAAATCTGATGAATTGTTGATTTACCATCTCTGAAACCAGCCTGGTATTGTCCTATTATTCGCTCTGCATAAGGTGCCATACGATGGCATAGTATATTGGAGAATATTTTATACGCTGCATTTAGGAGCGTAATTCCTCGATAGTTAGAGCATTCAAAGATATCTTCCTTTTCGTGTATGGTGCAAAGTATTCCAATATTCCAATCACTGGGGAGGGACTTCTGTATCCATATTTCTTTTATAATCAGCTGTATCGTTATTATGATATCGTGGCCACCTTCTTTATATAATTCTGCTGGGAGATTATCTATTCCGGGTGATTTATTTCTGGCTAGTTTGTTTACAGTGTCTTTAACTACCAGGATCCTTGGTGGATCCTCCTCCCTCTCGTCTGTTACGCTTACCTCACAGCTTTCGTCTTCCGGATTTTCTTCTTCCTCTATATTAAGTATCTGGTTAAAATATTCCGTCCATCGATTTAGTACGTCTGTTCTTGTTGTTAGTAGATCGCCATTCAAACTTCTATATTATTTTGTGTTTGCCTTGAATTATTTTCTGTTGATGATAACTTTTTTATAGAATGTTCTGAATTCTTTCTCTCTATTGAGGTTTTCTATAAATATATGAAGTTCCTTTTTTAAGTGGTTTCGTTTCTTCATTCTGTGTATATCTTTTCTTCTCTTCTCTTTGTCTGGTAATTGTCCACACTTGTTTTAGTTCGGCGGGTAAGCATTTTTGCATAGGCTTCATTTTTTTCTGTGTTGCGTCTTTAAATTCATCGTCATACCAGTGATTTTTTCAGGTAGAAGTTTCTGTTCCTATTTCATCTTGTGCTGCTGACTCAATATCTTCCTTTATCCTGTTCCAGTGGGAGTCTATATCTCTCTGGTCTTCTTCGCTTAGCCTTTGATTCCTTAACCTATTGGTAATATTAAGGTTTGATCTTGTAAAAAAATATTTTCATGCTCGTGCATGATTCCCTTGCTTATTCGATTTTTTATAGGATTTCTTTTTTTTGGATTACACTGACTATTGATATTTACTCCCAAATATTTTATGGAATTTACATCTTCTATTATTTGACCCTTGGCATACACATGTACGTTTATTGGTGTCTTTGAAAATACTAAAATTTTAGTTTTTATTTATGTCAATATTTTCGTAATCATCCATATTCAATTGGTATTAGTCTAGTGGCTTTATTTAAATATATTATTCCGCTTTAGTTCAAATTAAGTTATGTTATTATACTTTACAATATCGATCAATTAACTAGACACCATAGCGTGACTGCAACCACTTGTTTTGAATTGTCGCCAATTGCTTTAGTAAAGTTGAGTTGAACGCCCAACGGAAAAGCATCAATAGGATTTTTTGTAATTGGCTACATCAATCTCGTTTATTAAATTCGAAGCGGTGGTGTCAGGGTCATGCACAATTAGAATAAACAGTGACATATTCGCGAATGTAATGTGTTGCTATTTAATTAATAAAGGAATCAATCGTAAATGCTATAAAATGTAATTCTTGCATTTAAATGTAACGTTAATAAATCAATACGTTTGAGATAAATCTTTTTTTGAATTTTTATGTAAAGAATCTGACACATTGGGAAGGACGTCACTCTGTTAGTTATATATATTATATATTTAGTTTTCATAAAACTAATTTTCCGTATATTTCACAATATTCTATTAGATTTTTTTACTGTGTGTTAAATATTCTTTATTATATGTCAATATTTTCGTATCATCAGCAAAAAGCACGTAATTAAAACCACACCTCCAAGTACATAACGTGTGCATTTTTGGACCCTTTTATATTGTGTAGTAATAAAGTAATATTGGGGCTTTTGTTTAAACATGATCATTTCAACCGTTTTCAAGAAAAAAAAAAACAATTTAACTGAGTCTCAAAAGGTAATTTAAAATAATAAACAATAAACATATAACGTAAAGATTCTTTTTTTTATTTAAATTAATGTGTCTCGGCTGCAATGACCATTGGCACACACAATATGTACAATAATTACAATAAACACATTTTACTAATTGCTACAGTTAATCTTTAAACCTGTGACTAAATAATACAACAGTTTTATCACTAAGCTATATAGGCCAGGGAAATATGCAAAAAAAGTACCCTGTTTTTGACACTCGTCCGGCCAGGCAAACGACAGTTGTTTTGAGTAGTGTGGACCTCTGTAACAAAAACCTATATGTTTCCTGCAGTCGATTTTTTGGACTAAATTAGTTATTAACAAATTAAGTTCAAAAAACGGAAAATTTTTGCTTTTTTCGTCTATCAGCAAAAAGTGAAGCAATTTAAAACAAATTTTAGAAGAGAGGAAACTTATAAGTTATATAAAAACCTTCAAAATGGCGTTCTCAAAATGTTTCTATCCTTATTTGTTGTTTAGAAAGTTGCAAAATAAGTCAAAAATTTCGGTTTTTTATAAATGTTAATAACTTTTTTGAAAATAAACTTATAATATTTATATTTCATGGAATGATGTGTCTTGTAGTGCTTAAAATAGGGTTAAAATTTCAAAGTGATCGGTCCAATAGTTTAAAAGTTATTTTATTTGTTTATCCCAAATTAACATTTTTTGCAACAATATAAGTCAGAAATTTATACAGTTTTAGAAATTGTAAGGGTTGTTTCTGGTAGAAGAAGACTTGTTTTATTATTTACATTAAAAAAAAATTAGGAAAATTAATTTTAAATATTGCAAAATAATTTTGCAAAAACATGTCGATTTTTTGCTTATAAACAATTAGAATAACTTTTTAACCATTGAACTGTAAAAAATATTATTTTTACATATTTAAAAAGCTTGAATTTTTTCACAAATTTAAATAAAAAAAAGTTTGTTCTAAAATATTTTGGTACAAAGTTAGCCTCTTTTTTTATTTAATTCATAGCACCTTTGTTTATAACAATTAAGAAATCTAATTAGCGCTATTTAAAAGAATATACATTATAGTTTTAAAGTACTAAATTTTAAAATTATTGCCCTTTAATGGAATCCTCCACAAAGCTTCAAAATGTATGTAAAATCGGTCGGTTTGAAACTCTCGGGGTTGTCAAAACCAGTGCCAATAAACACACCACACACACACACACACACACACACACACACACACACACACACGAAACCTCGGAGTGAAGGGAGGGGAAAGGCGCTGTTAACTGTATCTCTGTTCCTTTTTTATGTATTTCAACGTTTCTTTTTGAACTTGTATGTACTTTTTGCGTACATTACGAATATGCATTATTTCAATAAATAAATTGTCAAATAAACCACCTAATTTGTTTAAAAACAATTTTTTTAAATTTTTTTAGTAGTATTTAAGTTAAGTTTGAATGTAAAACAGAAGTATTTGTCATTTCCTATATTTTGGGGACTAAGCCACAATTTAAGTTTATAATAAGTTTATTTTTGATGTTTCGATTTCTACTTCGGAAATCTTTCCCAGAATGCAGAACATTAATAAATTAATCAAATTTTGTTTTTGGTTACTTGGTAGAAAATTTTTCTGATAACTATTTTGGGTGATTGATTAGTATGAGGAAACTCAGTAGATCTGTTTTAGTAAAAATTACAAAAAAACATTATTGACAAAAATTGTAGACAGCTTTAAACTCCACATTTTTAAATTAGTTACAAACTTACAGGGTGTTCTATAAGATTGTGGCAGACCAAACTTATGTTTTTTAAATAAAACACCCTGTATTTTATTTTAAATTTAAAATCTGCTTCACTTCCACATCACAATAATGTAAAGTTTTATTATGTTATACCGGATATTTAAAAAGTTATAACCAATATTACCTGAAAATCGTATCAAGTTTAACTCCCTGTATCATTAAAAAGGAGTATAGGACCATTGATCTGTTGCAACCATAGTTTTTTAATAATTGTTAAAAATTACAAAACATATTCGTTTTCATAATATTCGTTAAATCAAATACAGGGTAAGTCAAAATGCAAGTACATTATTTTCTTGATAATTTTAAATATAACACCCTGTATTTTAAGTCACTATCGAAAAGTACTAATAAATATCGTACTTTACATTTTATGGAATACTCCCTATACCTAAAGTTATCAATTTTTAGTAGATATTAATTTGGTAGATATTTGAACTTTTACCAATAATTATTGGGAGTTGGCCATGATTGATTTGTCAGAAACTGACAGTTTGACATTATTGTTTTTTAATTCAGTAACGAGATAACGACACAGAAAAGAAAACAATTTGTTTCAAATAAAATTTATAAAAAATAACCAACAGAAAATAAAAAAAATAACAACACATAAACAAATAAAAAAACAACTGTAATTTTAACTAATCATACTTAAGTAAGGTGTTCAAAATGACCTCCCAAAACATCTATGCATACTTGAAAACGGTCATTGAAAGAGTTACTTACATTACTAAGCATTTGTAAAGAAATATTTTGAAATGCAATTCGGATTCTATTTTTTATATCCCTTGTTGTTGAAGGTATTATATATACTTCGTGCTTAATGTAACCCCAAAAAAAGAGTCCACTTTATTGAATTCTGGTGACCTTGGGCTACCCCTTAAGATCCATCTTTCACCAAACTGATCATTAAGTTCACCACGTACTAATTCGTTGTGGTACGCAGAAGCACCTCCATGTAGAAACCACATTTGTTCTATATTAAGTGGAACCTCTTCTAATAATATCGGTAACTGATGTACGATAAAATCTAAATAAATCTTACCATTTACGTTATATTTAAACAAATATGGTCCTACTACATAGTTACCTACGATACTTCCCCACACATTTAAAGATTATCTTGTTTGACTATGTGTTACTATTTGGTATGGATTACTTGTTGAATAGTAGTGAAAGTTATTTATGCCTATTAACAGAACCGTTTCAGTGGAATGCAGCTTCATCACCAAATATGATATAATCAAAAAAATCTCTGTTCATAATTTTTTTTAAGGCCCATTCACAAAATACTATTGGTTTCTGAAAATCATCATCATTTCATTCTTGGTGCTTTTGAATATGATATGGGTGCAACTTGTTTTTAGATAGAATGTTTTGAACAGAGTAGTAACTAAGTTCTTGCTTATTGGAAATACTCCTTATACTTGTGAGTGGGTTTTCTGTAACTGCCATCAACACACTCATTTCGTTTTCCTCTGTCACACTAGTTTTTTTTCGTTCATGTTTTTCAGAATTCACTGAACCAGTGCGGTTAAATCGATCTTTCAATTTTTCAAATGTATCTTGTCTAGGTTGCCGCCTATCTAGAAACCGTTCATGATAAATGATAATAAAACGCAGACCTGGGATCACATATTATGCTTAAATCGGTAGAAGAGTAAGTTCCTGAGGCGATGTTAAAATAGGTACTGGCTCTACTATTCATCAGACAAGTATTATTGCAACTCAATACGGTCTCTACGGTTTTTTCTCTTCTAAATGTTTTGGGTGTTAAAGTCTCCAACTAGTATAAAAAGACTAGGAAGTTGGCGAATTAAGTCATCTAATTCGGTTTCTGTTAAGTTGTAATTAGGTGGAATATATGTACTGCATATGGTTATTTGGTCGGGACAGTTATTGCTATGGCCTCCAAATTGGTAGTTAGGATATATTGTATAGAAAATAAATCATTAGACACGAAGATAGATGTTCCTTCACTTGCTCTTGTAAATGTAGTTCGAATGAAATAATAACTTTCAAAATTTTTAAGTTCACATCTGTGTTTCTTGAAATTGGTTTCTTGAATTCAGATGATGTAAGCGTTCTAAGCGAGGGTAGAACCCATCTTAGTTCCAGTGCACTAACGTGAAAATAAAATATTTTTAACATTGAGAACGTTGAGAGGTCAGAGAACAGTCGGTTAGATAATCTTCATCATTATTTGTAGATCGTGATGTGCTTCCAATTACTGACTTGTCTATATTAAGTTGCTGTTTAATTTTCTTAGAAACTCTTGTAAATCTATTCTTGATTGTTCTATCTTCCAGTGAATGGTATATTCTAAACATGTCGTCGAGTAGTGATCGAGCATTTTAAGTGAACTGCTGTGCTTCTTGTCTATCTATCTAATTAGCCTTCTTCGGTCCATCTTTGGACATAGGCCTCCCCAATCCTTTTCCATTCTTCTCTGTCTGTCGCTACAGTCATCCATCTAGAGCCCATGTGCTTCTTGATATTATCTGCCCATCTCATTTGGTGCTTCTTGTAGAGGGTTATTATTGCCGAAGAGTTTTCCAGAAAGGCAAGAAAATTTTCAACCGATAAGGAGAATAAGTTTGAATTTTCTTGATAAAGATTATTGATTGTGAAAACAGAGGAGGTGGTTAATTTAGGCTGATCGGGTGAGACTTTCTTGGATTTTTTAGTTTTATGCTTTTTAGGAACGTTTGCATCGGGTGAAGGCATTTTTATGTCTTTGATGGGTAAGTTAGTAGATGTGTTTGTTTCTTGGAAGGTAGAATCGCTAAAGTCAGAACGAGTTCGTTTCTGACCAGTGGTAGGAGGAAGAAATTCATTGTTTGCGGCAATAGAAGTGGTGGATATATCAACAGTTTTTATCTGTTGACCGGGAACCGAATTTTGTGTTGTGTTTGGTGGTGCCGTATTGTTTGATATTGGGGTAGCAGGGATAGGTTCAGCTGGGGACGTTTGTTCATTTGGGAGAGGATTGCTATGGGGATTTTGGCAGTTATTTGCTGTATGTCCATGTTTTTTACATAGAAAACATGCCATTTTGTCAGTACGAATTATTGTCGAATGGAATTATTAATGAAGTTTGAATTCGCCCGGTAACTGAGTTTCCCAGGATTCACTGAACCTAAAACTATTTCGTGTTTCCATTTATCATTATCAGCGATCTAACGCTTTGATATGTTTTGATGAAATTAAATAAACTGTTCACTATACTAAACAATATTCTCATTATCTAGAGGTAATAAATAATTACCGAAGCTACAAAAATGAGTAAAGTTGTTTTTAAATTACTAATTATCTTTTGATATTTTTATTGAATACGTTATAATTTATATTTTTGTTATAAACTGTGATCAAATAACGACAGACCTACTTCATTGTTAGATAATATTATTTTATTTATACATGAATTACAAACTTGTAACAATATATCCTTGTATCTGCAGAACAAAAGGTATAATTACGTAAAACGAAACAACATGTTAGTTAAAGAAACAGATAATTTTACGGTATATAAATTTTAAAACCATAATAAATATAACGATAAACATAGTGTTTGATCTTTTAATCTTCCTATGATATAACGTAAAGAGCAATTGAGTCAGTGAAATGTAAAAGGATAAAATTCCAAAAACTTTACTTTTGGAAGATTAAAATAAACGTTATATCTCTTTTAACTATTTTTAACAGCATAAAACTTAATTACTTTTTTGTAGTATAAGCAGCAGATATTTATCTAACCATTAGGTTTTATATATACACATTTATTGAGTAATTACTATTTTACTTATTGGAATGTTAAGAAGTCAAGTAAAAAATCAACACTATTTTGTTACTACAAACTTATTTATTTACATTTAAATGCTGTTATTCAGTTTATTCATCGTCACTTAAATCACTAATAAGACTTTCATCATTCCCCTTCATTGGAATCGATTGGTCCCAACTTAGGATCTGTTCGTAGAATTGTTTATGTTCCTCTGGTATGTAATGTAAAATCTTTGTGACATTGAGTTTGTTAGCTTTCACTGGCAATATTGAGTGATAGACTTGATCTGTGGGAAACTCCACTCTTCATCCTTTATACAACTTGAAAGTTCCAACCACGAAAGAATCAATAAATGGACGAGCATCGACATATCCATATTTTTCACTGGTATACTGGAAGTGCTTGAATTTACTTATGTTAAAATCTTATGTCTTGTCTTGGCTTTTTGTAACTTTCTTGAATATTGAAAGCCATCATTGTTTGAAATCAAGAAAATTTGCATGTTCCAATGGTACTACTAGAAATTTTAGAGCTTTTACTTTAGCTTCTTGAATGATGTTACTGTATTGTTCTGGTGTAAAAATACGGTCATGTTTACGAATAGCACGTTTTGCTGTGGCAAAGTCTCGATCACTGGGTAAGAAACTGTGACCGCGAACTGGGAAATAAAGGTGAATTGTGTTCAATCTTCCTGTCAGTGTTAGTGCTCATTCTTAAGATCATTCTTATAATGGTGTGGTTGCGGTTTTGACCTGCTTCACTAAAAACATGTAACTCTTTACTTCAGGGGGTATTTTATCTCTAATGTACTTAGATATTATCGTACAAACCTCGTTAGGCCCCTTTTTCCCTGAACCCTCATGATATGTATAAAATACTACCTCATTAGGTTATGGACACTAAAGACTTTGGACTGGTTTCATTTCGCCCACTAGTGCTTCCTTTGACTTCGGACCACCA
>OU898282.1:116451246-116878746 GCA_918026665.1 Diabrotica balteata
TTTAAAAACTCACACTTCAAACCAGTAACGTTGCGCGCTAGCTGTCTTTAATTTTATCTGTGATACCTCGCATTTTTAACAGCTGCCAACCCCAAATTTTGATCATTTTTCTCAGGCAAACTTATATCATATTATGAAAAAAATTAGCTTTAATTTGATATAAAATCATGCGTATACGTCGTGAGCAGCATATTTTATTTAAAAAATAAATGAACGAAATATAATTTTTGTCAATACTGATGATGGAGGTATCTTGAATGATCTTGGAAGTCAGTGAGGTGGTTTCTGATTTTATTTATTCTATTACTACTGAGCTGTTAAGTTTGGAAAATGAAAGTGAAGCTTCTGCAGAAGTAACGGAAATTCCTGAGTCATTATTTGGACCAAGTACAGAAAACAGTAAACTGTAAGTACTTGGACCGAGTACAGAAGCCAGTGAACATCAACGCATAGAAGAAATTATACCAAGCAATTCGTTTCTTGAATCTTCACTTGAAACAGATATAAAAGGCCCTGTATTCAAAGATATTCTATGGCGAAGTAAGCATATATGACTTCATAAGAAGCAAATACAATTCAAAAGAAACGATGACTTGGCTAGTAGCTTTACTGTAGTAGTTTCACTGAGCTTAAAATTCCATACAATTGTTTTGGAAAACAATGAGAAGGAATAGATTCGAGGAGATATGTCATTCTTGCAGTTTAATAACAATGCAAATTTACTGCGAAAAGATCATCCAGAATTCAATGCCATATACAAGAGACGGCTGATCGTAGATCACTTCAACAGACGTTTTCAATGAGTCAACCTCGTATTTGTTCAAAGTGCAAAATAAATGTATGTTGCAATGCAACAAAAACCTGTTTCTCCACTTGTTATATACTTGGCAACACAGGTAGGCAACACCGCTCACTGACACAAGGGAATGAAGTTAGTTATTAGGCAATAAAGGTTAATGATATAAAACCACGTTGTATTATTAATTATTACCTTATTTAAGTAAGAAATACCAAATACACAACAATTGGCGACGAGGATGGGATACATATGATGGTAATAACAACTACTACAGAGATTATTACGACTACTACCATTGCTACTTCAAGTACAGTTATTTATATTATTATTATACTACATTCCCAATTATGTCTACACAAGTATCTACATTTCAATTTTCCGTTGAATCTTTCAACCAGTCTGCCACCAAATGGTCCAGGTGGGTAAAGAGGCTGGAAGGTGCTTACAAGGTATTTAAAATTCCAGACGAAATGAGATTACCTTATCTACTACACTACATGGGTTCTGAGGCCTACGACACCCTATGCGACAAGTTAGCCCCAGAAGTCCCGGAAGACAAGTCATACGACGACATTGTCAATTTAATGGATAATTTTTACAACCCTGTACCCCTGGAAATTGCAGAAATCTTCAGATTCCAATCAAAAAGGCAAGCCGAAGGAGAAACAATACAAGAATACCTTCATTCACTACAAAAGTTGTCAATTAACTGCAATTTCTCTACATATCTTAAAAGTGCTATAAGAAACCAATTTGTTTTTGGCCTACGATCGAAAAGAATACAAGCTAGACTTCTAGAATCAAAAGGACTGGACCTAGATAGAGCCGTTGAGATTGCCACAAGCATGGAGGCATCAGAAAAAGACAGTAACCAATTTTTTCATAATCAAAATTATAATAATTCTAGTGTCAATATATTAAATGCAAAAGCAAGGAGTGCAAATAATAATAGGATGCAATTTCAGAATAACTCTGCTGCAAATTCTTCAAACACAAATAGTAATGTATGTTATAGATGTGGAGATGTACAAAATACACAACACCACTTTTCAACAAAACTAATGTAAAATATAGTTATAAAACAAAAGTACGTAATAAATAGAGGCATAATTTTAAATTAATTATTTTGCCAACCTATACTTTTGAAATATTTGCCTCTACTGACTGTCCAGCCCCGCCTCAAAGACCATTTGATTATAGGGTTCAAATTTCATCTCAGGTAAAATGTGACAATATATTCTATATTAATGACCCCAAATAATCCTACAATAATTTTTAAGTTAAAAAAAATTGGGGCACTAAAAATTGGAGGTTATTTTACGCTGCAAATATTAATCGATAAATCTATCATTGTCTTGATTGATACAAAAATAAAAAAAAAATATAAGTACCTAAGGCTGATTATTTAATGTGACTTTAAGTTTCCCGTTTGGCAATATTGCAGTTAAAGATCTTTAAACAGGGCTATATGCTATTGCCTCAGGCAGAATAATTTATTAGAGAAGTTGGATGAAGTTTCAACATCTTCGAGGCAAAATCAGGATGAGTCAGAGATTACTGTCTAAACTCGATCCAAAGCCCATCTTTAAGTTAGAACAGGAGAAAAAAATTAACTAAACATCATAGGTATTCGTCATATTTCACCATCATAATTCACCATTCTCATTGAATAAAAAAATTATATATTTATTATTTATTAAGGTCTATTTTAATATAAATATATAAATAAACTGTCTTACTCGCTGAAGTCAAAGATGCAGTTAAATCGCTAAAGAGAAGTAAATTCCCAGGCAATGATTCAATACGTGGTGAAATACTATAGTTACTAGATAACAAAGGATTCCATAAATAATCCATTCTATCTGTGTCGCTGTTTGGAATTCAGGAAAATGGTCATCTGATTGGTGTACCTCACTTTATATCCCGCTACACAAAAAAGGAACTACTACCAGATGTGAAAATTACCGCACACTGTCACTAATAATACATGCTAGTAAAATATTGTTGCATATCATCAAAAATAGATTAAAAATCTATATACATTACCAAATACCTCAGGAACAAGCGGGGTTTGTAAAGGGTAGAGATACACGGTAACAAATCCTGAGCCTGTGGCAACTTATTGAAAAGTCTAGAGAATTTCAAGTACCTATGCAACAATGCACCTGGTGACACTTAAAAATCTATACCAGTCCAATATAACAATATAACAACAGTACGACTAGATCAGAAGTTCTCAAACCATTTCAAGTCCGAGAGAGGTGTTAGACAAGGATGCGTGCTGTCACCTGACTTATACAACATTTATGGTGTACATAGCATGAAGATGACTTTAGATGGATGAGCCGGATGTTTAATCTCCTCCGAAGAGTTGAGAACGAAAGCAATAAAGTTGATCTGAAAATCAATAAAGCTAAGACAAAAGTAATGGTGGTCGACAGATTCCACACTATTCAACTGACTAACATGTTATAGAAATACCAGATAGTGGACAGTTTTGTTCACTAGTATAGTGTCGACCAGACCAGATAGTGGACAGTTTTGTTCACTAGTATAGTGTCGACCAGTAGTATAAATAACGATGGTAACCGCGAAGTAGAAGTTCGGAGACGTATTGGTATGGCAAAAAATTCGATGAGTCGCCTAACTAAAGTTTGGAAAGATAGATCTATCTCTCAAAATATCAAACTAAGAATGCTGAATACAAGCAAGCAAGCAAGCAATTTGATTGAACTCAGCCTATGAGAAATGTTCACCCAGGTAGTACGATCGGGTGTAACAATTCATTGGAGCAAGGTGTGTTAACTCGAGTAATAACAGGAGTTACCCCACCGTGCTCCAATGCTCTAGACCATCCCTTTCCCCCCTATAGCAATCTGATTCGCTATAGAGGCACAACAATCAGCCAAGTGCTCTTCATGTGGAGGTCCTGGGTAATAGAACCCCAACATGGTTTCCTAACCGAATGCAAAAACTCAGGACAGCGCATCTCAGATATATTCCTGTTATCTTAATATGGCTTATCCGCGAACTAAAATTGCTTACTTGGGCCTCAAGTCTCCGCTCTGAGTCCCGACTCAGTTCGTCGACTTGGTGCTCAAGGGGGTTGGCCCCTACGTGCCCTTGTTTTGGGGTTTTTGTTAGTTTTTTTGGTGGCCGAAGCCGGTTTTTTGTTAGTATTTTTTGATTTTTTTGGTGGCCGAAGCCGGTTTTTTTGTGTTTTTTGTAATTTTTTTTGTAGGTGACCTGTGGACAAAAAATCATAATTAGTGTATAATCTATATTATAATAAGGAAAATATATAAATATTATACACCACAATACAGACTATCCTAGTTGAGCTGCTGGGCCCACTGTGAACGAGGCGATGTGCGATAATCTGGGTGATTTGAGCTACGAACTATCTTCCTTGTGTGTGTATTATGAATTTGGAGTTTCTTCTCACTCTGGGCTTTTTGTGGAGTTTTGTCCATCTGGGGGGGTTTTTTGTTTCTCTCTCTGGTTTTGCTTTAATCTACTATTTGTTGTTTAGGTCTTTTGTGCTTCCATCTGTGCAAAGCGTCATACTTCATTGTCTCTCGTAAGAATGCTGAATACCCATGTATTCTCAATATTTATATACGGGGCAGAGACTTGAACTCTTTGCGGACGCAAGCGCCGAAAAATTGAGGTCTTTGATATGTGATGCTGCGCATACTTTCGGTCACGTGTTTCGCAGAGGTGACGATAGTTTGGAGAGCAAGCCTCAAAGCAAGGGACAGGGTTTGGTTTTTGGCGGAATAGCATCGGGAAAATGTGGATCTATTAGTCGCAAAGGTCTGTTTGATGTTGATCGATGGTTCGAAACATTCCTTTCATTGGCATATTTTTCTATTATCATTTCACCGAGATTAACCTACAAATTCAATATATTTTTTTGTCTCTTTATTTTCTTATAAATTTGATAACAATTAAACGTGGTAATGTCCAGAAAATGGCGAAAAAATTTCATGTAATATTTCTTTAACCTCTTCTCAGCAGATGAATAAAATCTCAAACAGTTATTACTTAAATCGACTCCTTCCATATTATTGTTATAATCCACACTTTCGATTTTTATGTATTATGCCGCCTTGGATATTTACTGCTAGCTTACTGTCATCATGGATGGAGCTAACCATTACTGTGTCTTTCTTATGTCATCATTTTAAGTTCATTTGTTTTGTTCCAACATTGCGATACATTTACCCTTTGTTAATTTTGTGTTTTTAACTTCTGGTGGTTTCCCTTTTCTGTCTTTTGTCTTCTTTTTATGTTCTGTTTCTCTTCTGTCTTTTTTGTCTATACAATATTTAAAACACGCCTTGCAGAACATTGTCCATTGACAATTTCCTGTGTATTTTACTCACTGGAATAGTGTCACATATGCCTTAGGGTTTGGTTGGACTTGTGCGATTAATTTATAGTTAACAGGTCGGCTGGAGTCTTTCGTTTGAACCTTCGTCCAATAGGTCGTGTCATTAAGTTTTGAGCTAGATTATTGGGGTAGTCCGTTCATATCGTTTTCAGAGTATGGTGACTTCCTCGTTGACAGTTGTCACTTGTATTCGTTGACAGGTCTCGTGATCGTCTTGTTTGGAACGTACCGTACCATGGAGCCTAAGTTATCATTTGTCAGACTTTCGATTGCTTTCAAGAATGCCGATACTGGATCTAGCTGCTGTTCCCATAGTTGAATTATAACTATGGATTAACTCCAAATGGATTTTATAACAACTTTATGTATATGTCAACATTTTTTTGTCGATTGGCTTAGATTGGAATTTGGTTTTTGATTAACTTCCGGCCTATTAACCAGTATAGTTTGCTCAGTTTAGGGCCTAGGTTTTAGTTTAGTAAAGACGTGTTTTCTCCATGTTAGGCTACGATCCAAATAGGTACATTTCCAAATATTGTATGCTGTCTTTCTGTGAAAGAGGTTGACTTTTTAACATATCGGAGGACATTATCCCTTGCGGTTTGTAACACGCAAACTATTGTAACTCCTTCCTCTTTCCAACAACCTTGCAGAACCTACTTGCTTCGGTCGCTTCGAGCCTAAAATTCTTGAAGATCTTTGTATCGTCGTTATACCAGTCTGCTCAGCACAGTACATTTTATCTGCCAAAAATTCACATTTATCTTATAGTGAAGCAATATATTCGAATAAAATCTCTTAACCTCAATTTTATTAAATGCGATTATTTGATTAATATTACTTACCCTTATGGTTTTCTCTTACTTACTTCTTGGTTTCTATTAGAAATCAAGAGCGTAGCCTCAAAATTTCGGGCAAATGCTTTTTAAATGCATTCATTTTGTCGAATCCTGAGAAAAATAATAAGTATTTTTGAAAAATTGAAACGCACAATAAAAGAGTACATTATTACCGAGGACCGAAAGTCCCTGAAAACTTCTATAATATTTATTTTAGTAAGTTACAGGGGTGAAAAAGAAGAGAAAATTAAGTGTGATTTTTAATTTAAAACATCTCATTCAAAAGTAGGGACTTTCGGCCTCGGTAAGAATGTACTCTTTAATTCTGCGTTTAAATTTTTCAAAAATATTGATTAGTTTTTTCATGATTCGAAAAAAAAATGCATTTTAAAAGCATTGGCCCAAAATTTTGCGCCTACACTCTCAAGAAGAAAGTATACATTCTGTCTCCGGCTTCTATACAACATGTAGCTTCTCCTTAAAATTTTTAAAGTGTTTGTTTCTCTTAGTGTATTGTATTTTGTATTGTTATGTCCAAATTTTACATTTATGACATTCTACTATGTCGGATAGGCCACAACTGACGAAATGCCCCTGAAGATGATCGATTGATCGAAAGTACTTGGGCAAGATTAAATTAATCACCCTGTTCGATAGTTGCCTTGTATACCCTCAAAATTTTTTTAATGTTTGCAGTATAATTAGATGCAGCCATTCGAATACAATTATCCAAATGTTCATCTGTAAGTTGATTGCGATATTTGTTCTTAATAAATTTCATATTAGAAAAAGAAGATTCACACAAATAGGTTGAACTGAATAATGCTTTCACTTTCAAGGCAACACGGTATAGAACTGAATATTTTTGTCTTTACTTACAGTAGGCCAGATACATTCAGTACTTAAGACTAATGATTTT
Organism: Diabrotica balteata; assembly: GCA_918026665.1. Classification (NCBI taxonomy): domain Eukaryota; kingdom Metazoa; phylum Arthropoda; class Insecta; order Coleoptera; family Chrysomelidae; genus Diabrotica; species Diabrotica balteata. The sequence continues at coordinate 116,458,200 of OU898282.1, forward strand.
AAGGCTAAATAATTTTGAAACTCAATGACTTCCATTTCTGTTGCATCGATGTCTTCGCCAAGGTTCTGCATAACACAATCTGCAAACTGATGGATATCAATTTCCATAAAGGGTGAAACAACAAACTGCGCTACTAAAGCCATTTCATTAAAATCCTTAAAACGATTTTTGAAGTTACTCTTCAGGGTAGAAATTATTTCTACATATTTGTTGGCATAGGGTTCTAATGGATTTTGAGATATTTTTTCTGAAAGAATAGGGAAATGCTTGGAATCGCTGTTAATTAGGTTTTGTTCCCAAAACTCCAGCTTTGTGATAAATGCTTTTATATAAGAAATCATTTCCGCTAGTTCTTTGTCTCTCCCTTGAAGCTGCAAATTAAGTTCGTTTAATTTCTCTGTAATGTCCACAAGAAAACCAAAATCTCTAAGCCAGATTGAATTTTCTAGTTCCGGAGTCGGTTCATCGCTTTGTTTGAAAAATTGAACTATGCCAGATAGGACATCATTAAAACGTTTCAGCACCCGTCCTCTACTTAATCATCGTACTTCAGAGTGAAGAAGTAGGTCCCCGTATTGACAGTCAACTTCATCGGCCAAGGTTCTGAATAATCTTCTTTGTAACGCTTGGGCTCTAATCTTGTTCACAATTTTTACCACCAGTTTCCTAACGTTGTTTAGTTTCAGGAAATTTCCACATAATGCTTGCTGATGGATAATGCAGTGGTAACAGAGAAATTGCGGAAAAGTTTCATCTTTACGACATAACCTCACCAGACCCTTATTACAACCCAACATAGCTGGAGCGCCATCGGTTGTCAAGCCTACCATTTTCGATATTGGAATTTTCTCGGAAGAATTAATATTTTTTAAATGAGAAAACAACTCCTGGCCAGTAGTGTGACCTTTCAGTGGAATGAACTTTAAAAGATCTTCTTTAATCGTAAAATCACTAAAAACCATTCTGACGAACACGGCCATCTGGACAGTGTCAATGACATCTGTTGATTCATCCAGTTGAAGTGAAAAATAAACACAGTTATCTAAGTCAGTTCTTAACTGTAAAAAAATATCATTGCTCATTACTTCTACACGTCTCATCACTGTATTAGCAGAAAGTTGCAAAGATTTTATAGCTGAAACTATCTCATCTTTATTTCTAAAGTTGGCAAATAATGAATCAGCATCTTCTAAAAACGCCTGTTTTATCGTTTCCCCGTCTTCATAAGGTTTCTTTTTTTATGCAATTATTTGGGACACACGGTATGATGCTTCAGTTGCAGCCTTATTTTTGTCGACTGTTCTTAAAAATATTGATTGTTGTCCAATTAACTGTTTTTTTAACTGTTTCAGTTTCTCCTTTCAGGCGGCAGAATGTAGTGGGAATGATTATTCAAAATTGGAATGTACAATTTTATGATGTCTCTCAATATTTCCTTTTTTAGCAATGGAGACCGAAGTATTACATAACAAACACACATTTTTATATTTAACTTTGTAAAAAAGTATTGTTATGTAATAAAAGTGATATGTCTTTACCTTCTTACAACTGCTTGCCATAATATTATTTTTGTTGTTCTCTACTAACCCAACCGCTGGACGTTGGTTACGCGTTCAGTTTTAAACTAAGTGCAATGTCGCCGCACCGTGCGTAATTATCCCGTTCAAAGCAATCCAGATCGTTCTCGAACACTAACGCGCTGGTCCGGCTAGTCGGTTCTATAAAAGCCGATTCTAGCTTGCCAGCGTCAGGGGCAGATCGCTCACCGCAACGTTGCCGCTGTTTATGTTTAATATTATGACAATTAGATTTTTTTGTGAAATTTTCGGAAGCTTCTCTGATTTTTGCAGTTTGAATTTTTTAAATTAAAATCGTTGTGAGAGCTACCAGAATTGCCTCCGCGAGCTACCGGTAGCTCGCGATCGACAGGTTGGCGGCCACTGCCATAAAACATTTTAGATATTTCGCAAGCGTCAAAACAGATCGACACGCCTATAATAGTAATATACTTTTTCTTTTCGTTAGCGACGCTTGGGAGTTTAAGAGCGTAAAATTTCCCCATCTTCATCTATGCATGCCAAAAGCAAAGCTTATTCTATATTTGATGAACGGGTGGATTACAACTTCTTGGTTTAAGTTATATGATGGTTGTTGTATTTTATTGCGAAGTATAGAAGTATGTATAGGAAAAATATGAAATCAACGACAAACATAAAAAACAATTTCTTTATTTCAAAAAACATTCATAATACTTATGCTTACGTTTAGTAAAATAATAAATTTATTTAGCGTAAATTGTATAAACAGAAGTTCTGTACAAATAAATAATCATCTGGATTACATAAATAGAATGAACATCATATCCCATTATAAACAATTACCAGCAATGTTACGGATCTGTTGACAACATATATAACATTCAAACTATGAGTTTACTAAAGGAAATGGTGCTATTTCTTGAGTAACATTTCAAAATTCGCTACTGATGACTTTTTTAAGTCTATTGAGAATTGCACACACAAACATTTATTATAGTCATCTCTATATGGAACATCAACATGACATATATTATAGCAAAAAATTGTTGATACTAGCTACACATACATAATGTAGATAATATATTAGAGTATCAATGAACATTAGGGTTCTATCTACAAATAGACGAGTGGAAAATATCATAACATATTTTTAAAAATTTAATACAGTAGAGTTTGACATCCAGTAAAAAGTTGAGCAGGATATTGAAACAGAACAAAATCTAATGTAACTTGTTTGTCTCTATATTTAGATTCACGATTTTTGTTTTTATTTTTTAAGTCGCCTGTGGCCGAAGTGTAAACACCGTAGCTTTCCGATAGTGTTAGTTTTGCTTGGTCTAAACATAAAAGTGTATTTATTTTATACAATAGTTAATATAGAGAAGCAATGAAGCAACAACACGTAACAGTGCGATCCGAAAATAAGAGTCCGAGATCTTCACAGTAGAAAAAGTTTGAGGAGGGTTGCATACTGTTACCAGCACTACTTAACATCTGAAAACATCTTTAGACAAGCCTTGGACGAATCAGAAGATATTACAATAAAGTCGAACTTATAAAAAATATTAGATATGCAGATAATATCGGTAGATAGTACGCAGGAGCTCCAAAGAATGATGGGTAATGTTGTAGAAAGATGTTAAAAATAATACAAAGACAAAAATAATGAATATTAGTAAGAACACCAATATAAACGCCCAAAATACAATACACGATACGTCATTAAGCTCTTTTACCGGTGTTAGGAAGCTTCTCTGTAACTTATCTTTAAGTAAGTAATAACTTATCTAAAGTATCAGTATACGTACAAGAATAATTAGACGTTACGTCTTTAGTGTCCTCTTCTACAGTGTAGAAAGCATCTCACAGAAGATGCCATGAAACAGTTAGAAGCATTTGAAATGGTGGTGCTACCTACCTATGGGATCTTTATACACCACACAACTAACATAGTGGCCAAGAAAAGACAAAGACATTATTATCACCGTAAAGAACAGAAAACTGGTTTAGTTAAAAATAAAAACTTAATAAATACAGACTTCTACAAGGCAAGATTAAGGACAAGACAGGCCTTGGATGCAGATGTATATCCTGGCTGGCCAATCTTAGGAAATGAACTAATCTAACGCCAAATGATCTATTTCAAGCTGGCGTGAATATAATATAATGGGTCAATGGTTTCGATAACACCACAAGAAGATAGTAACGTTTATAAGAATGGGTAACGAAGAAGAACAAATATTACCAAAGAAAAGCGTTACATAAATATGGAAATAGAAAATCAAAAGTAGCTGAACGGAAATACATAACAGGATATGAGATGAGCTAGTTAGATTCAGGAAATCATTACACTTATTAACACTACAGAGCATAAAAGAAAATATAAGAATACGATAATGGAATAGAATAGAATACGCTCATACATAGAAATCTTTCGTGCATCAGTTTTCAAAGTTACAATTGCCATTTGGCTTGCCAACCAATGCTCTAATGGAATCGTAGGGTAAAGATAAATTATTGCTAAAAAGGCAAATAGCCGTTGCAGTACACTGACAACAAAATAAGGAAGAAAATAGTAGACGAAACACCTGCTTCTTCTAAAAGAAGAAAGAAACCACATATCCATCCAAAGAGACAATATGAAATAATTTATTTTAACATTTTAAATAAATGAGATGAATGTAAGTAATTTGGGCATGTTTGTAGAGTAGACAAACTTCTTCTTTTCTTCTTCAGTGCCGTATCCGGTCCGGATGTTGGCGAGCATCTGTGCTATTATGGTTTTGTTGACTACTCTGCGAAACATCTCCGCGGCGGTTATCCCTAACCATTGTCGGAGGTTTTTAACCAAGAGATACGACGGCGTCCCGGTTCTCTCCTGCCAAATACTTTACCCTGCATAACGAGTTAAAGAATTCGATATTTTTCTTCGTTCCGTATCACGTGCCCAAGATACTCAAGCTTACGTTGTTTCACAAAATTGAGCACTTCTTTTTCTTCTGTCATGCGCTGTAGGACCTCAACGTTAGTTGCATGGTCCACATACGATATTTTTAGTATTCTCCTGTAGATCCACATCTCGAAGGCTTCAATCATCTTTTCTGTGGCTTATGTCAGTGTCCAGGCTTCTATATCAGTGTCCTATATCTACCCAAAGAAATTGCCATGGAGGGGACAATGAGGGTAAGACCCAGAATAAGCTGGAGAGAAGGTATAGTTGTAGACCTCAGAAAAAGACGTACTGAAAAACTAGACTGACAATATTTGAAATAATACAGATGACTAAAACACAAAACTGCGAATAGGTGCGATGCAAATTACCAAAACAAAAGTTTTGTGATGCATCCTGTCAGATCGTTTACGATGCCAAGTTATACTGGCGTAGGTGGTGACTTCGAATAAAAAAACATAAAACTTTTTAATCCAATATAGCTTAGTATAGTGGTCACTGCTCCAGAGATTCACCTTAGTACTTTTTTTCGAAACATGTTTTCATTAGTTTTTGTTAGAGTTCAGGTCTCTGAACCATCTATGAGGACCTGGCTGGACTGTTGTTCACTGTATTATACTGTAATTCTTCGAGAATCTTTTCTCTATCTTTTATTTACCTGCGCGTTTTTTGGTTTTATGGTCTTTTTGCATATACTCTGGAATTCCTCTATTTTGTGTATTTTCCTTATCATGGTGCTGCATCCATCGTAGTCTAGCTTGTAAATGTTTAATTATTTTTATTTCCCTCATTGTGTCAACATTGTTTTGATTCTCTACGGATCTCAAACTGATCTGCAGTGCTGCTTTGTATTCATTTTTTGTGCATCTTTGAAAGCCACGATTCCATATCAGAATCTGCTCTAACTTACTGTTTTTTTGTTTATAACTTCTGTGTCTGAATCTGGCTCTAGCTAGAAAATGCTCACTTATACGTCTGGAGATTCCTAACATCGATAATGCTACTGTCACGTGTTGTATTAATCAGGATATGAACAATCTGATTTATCGTTACTCCATAATTAGAAACTCATGTCTATTTATGATCAAACATCGTTGATCTACCAAAATGCCACAGCTAGCGCAAGACTATCTGAACAAGAAACAAATAAACTCTGTATACAGCGAAGACTACGGAAGGAGCCACCGTACCTCCAAAGCTATTCACGACGCTTTAAAACATACTTGTAAGAAGTCACATCTGAGCATAGTATCAACATAAATGGAGAGAAGCTCAGTCATTTGAGATATGCAGATGACATCGTCCTTATAGCCGATCGTATAGATGATACAATAATAATGTTTGAAACACTATATCAGGCTTCCTTGGATATCTAATCTTCCTAATCTGGTGCTAAATCGAAATATTGCTGTTTATGGAAGGGATATTGTGCAGACTACATCGTAGAAGTACTTTGGGCATGAAGTTCGGTTGGACAGATATAACCAGACATGTGAGCTCCCACCTTGCATAGGATTATCGTGGGCAGCGTTTGGTAAATTAAACTATGTATTTAAATCGGATGTACCTATATGCCTTAAAAGAAAAATCTTTGACCATTGTGTGTTACCTATACTCACTTATGGAGTGGAAACATTAACATTCACAAAAAAGATAGTGAAATATCGAGCGCCAGATGTTGGGTGTCTCTCTGAGGGACCAAAACGAAGAAATATGTTGTAGAACAAAAACAACAGACGCCATTGAGATAATTGCGTCGCTAAAATGAAATTAGGCAGGGCACGTCTTCAGATTATCAGACAACCGATGGACAAAACGTATTGTCGAGTGGAGACCAAGACATAATGCAACACGGAGCAGAGGGCGTCAACCAACTAAATGGAAGGCTTAACTAAAGCGTGTTAGCAATAACTGGATGCAATCCGCACAAGACAGAGACAGGTGGAAAGAGCTGAGGGAGACCTATGTCCAGCATTGGACGTATACAGGTTCATGATGATGATGATGATGCTGATCGTTAAATTAATAAAAAGATTATTTGATGATACAAAGTACACGACATCATTGCAGCGTTCAGACAACTTTGAGCTGTATAAACGTTCGATATAAAGATCGAGACTTCCTAATTGGTATGAGGACAACTTAGAGGATGATTTAAAATCTATTGAAGTTAAAGCATGGAAAAGAGTTGCCAGAGACAATTGAAGAATTGGTCTGAAGAAGGCTTTGGCTCAGAACCAGTTCTGTGATGCCACTGATAATGACAATATAATACGATCATATATTTCAAACAATAATTATAAAATAAAACAGCTTTTATTTTTTACAAATCTAGTGACATCTGAGATAATGTCACTAGATAATTAGAAATGAGAAAACTGTTGAGATTAAATAAGAAACCAAATCGAAATGTAATGGAATACAATATACATAGTAAAGTATAACAGTTACAAGTTACAAATTAATTAGAACCAAAGGACCAACAAAACTGCTGAAAATTTGCAAAATTTAATAACTGCATCGGACTAGATAAAAGCAAAGTTAAAAATGATGAAACGTTTTGTTTAGTTTAATTATTTTTAAACTTTTCTCTCAATACTTTTGCTTATTACAATATCTGCCCAAATATAGTCAATAGAAGTTGTTCTTTATCTTTGTTGTCCTACTGCGTTTATTTGAAATATGAAAAATACACATATAAAAAGTAGCTATATATAAAAACTTTCAAAATATTCCATTTTATTTTATAAAAAGGAAATAGTCTACAAGAAAATGTTACTCAAGATGAGCCATTACCTTAATAATCAACAGATAGCACACAGAATAATATACTATGTGGCAGGCGCGCATTTAGAGTGAAAATATACATATTTTTGATATATTGCAGGTACGAAAATAAAAATTAAAGGAGTTATGAAATGGCAAGGTAAATAGCAGATAAGGTTCGGTTTTCGTAATATCTTTCAACATAGATCAGTCACAATGATATATCGGTAATGAGTAAAAGCAATACAACATATATGATTAATAGTTTTATTCACCCTATCTAAGATAAATTCGTTCTTTCAATTTTTAAATTATTAAAAAGTTATAACTGGACTATATTTACAAATTTTTTGATACCTCTAAAGTTCCTTTCCATTTTCGATCATTGTAGTTTCATATCATTTTTGGCTAATTTAATAATTTAGACCAGTTCTCAGAGTTTCTGGTTTCTTTTGAAGTACCATCTCTATAAAATTTAATAACTTGTTTCATACACATACAAACATATATTTATATACTTATAACGACATTTAAAGTTCTACTTATGTAAAACTTTATTTAGTAATTAAACAAAGGAGGAAAAAGATACGGGTATCAAAAGTTAAAAGATTCTTCATCGTATTCTTCCACCTTGAACAAGTAAGAGTTCCGCATGACAGGTACCAACCTGTCTAAAAAGAACTGTCATTAACTAATTCATAATTAGAGGAAAATTTGCCTATTTCTACAGAAAATACCGACAAATTCGAGATAACTTTTCAATGCTTATCCGGAGCACAAACAAGAAACCTTAGGAAGATAACGCAGAAGGTTGATGATAAGTACTAACAATTCCAGGAAAGTCTCCAACTAATTTCGGCAGAACTGCTGCAAAAAGACTGCTAATTGTGTTTATTAAAAATATTCCAGACGAGAATATTACAGAGAAGAGCAGAGCTGCAACTTTTTACCCCAAATATTGTGCTAAAGAATTTACTGATGTAATGAAGATCAAGACAGCAGTAATCTAATGAAGATTTAAAACCATCTGGACCAAGTAGTGTCTGAGAATTTAATTGGGTCCACAAAGGACGCATTTAGAAGATCAAACTGGCCCATTAAGCTCTATTTGCTCCTCCCTTTATTCTCCCATGGCCGGTTATTTTGGAACGATATAGGCACGAGAAGAGTCCATTAATAACACAGAGGTCTTTCTTATAGAAAAAAAAATGGAATTAAAAGATGATAAGATTGAAAAATTCTTTAAATTCAAATGCATCCTCGCCTACTTTTTAGAGAGTAAAACTGGGAACCTAAGTGTGATAAATTGATTACCAAATAAAGGACTGAAGCTGGAGCAGTGAGCAATCATGAATTCCAAGCCCGCCAGCAGACCAGATGCGACTCCTGGCCGACAGGATGTCAGAGATTACTTGGACCAAGATGGGACTGAAAATACCAACTGACTAAAGCATGCGAAAATTAAAATAAACTGCAAATCAGTTTGATACATATTGATTTATTCAAAATATTATTCTCACCATATAAATATTTATATTATATTAATAAAATAGTCAGCATACAGTAGTTTAGTTTAATATGATGATAAAAATATTCAAAAATTTTAAGAGATGGTACATCAAATGAACTTTGTACTCAATACTTCCTCTGACTACTGACCCAGCAGCACTAGGGACATTTCACATTTTCAAGAAACAAAATATAGCAACATTTACGCAATGAAGAGCAATTACTGTGTATAAAATGTACTCGATTATGCTTCTACTATAAGGGAGATGATTTAAATGGGAAATATAAATTTTTAAAAGTACTTCAAAATACTTCACTTGAAGAGAAACAACGTTGGTATGAATAACAACATCTAACAATGATGCATAAAATTTTTTTTTTAACATTGATACCAGATTTTTTCTTAAGCCGCTGATTTGATGAAAATGATTTAATGATTTTTTTGTTTACTAGTTTTCTATTTAGTGACCTTACTATATAGTTATTATATAAACATAATATAAAAATGCAAGATTTTCTTCGAATTTATGTTCATTTTTGTTAATTTTACTTCATCCAAAAACTTCTTAAGTGTCAGTACTTAAGTACCAAGACAAAAACTAGGTTTTATATATTAGCCTCGCTGACGAATTAAGAAAAACAAAATTTCTAGAAACTATTAGGGAAATTTTATTTGGATACAGAATAACGAAGTATATATATATATATATATATTATATATATATATATATATATATTATATATATATATATATATATATATATATATTCGGTTTTATAACGTCTTACGACGTTGTCCGACTCCCAAACGCCACTGTATTCTGTCTTGAGTTAGGTCTTCGTCCAGATTTCGAGCGCTAATCGCGTTCCTAACTCCCAGTTTCCAGCTCTGTGGTGGTCTTCCTCGTTTCCTCTTCTCTGGAGGTTGCCACATCATCGTGTTTTTAGGCAATCTTTCGTCCCCTATGCCCATACCATATGAGCTGTTTTCTCTCAATATCCTCAACTATAGTGCCCTCTATACCCATTTGTTGTTTTATCACTTCATTCCGTATTCTGTCGGCTCTTGATATTCTCATCTATCTTCTGATGGCATCCATTTCCGTGGCTTCGACCTTTTTCTTATATTTCTCGGTTATTCTCCATGTCTCAGCTCCATAAAGTAGGCTAGTTTTAACCATTGTCTCATAGATGTTCCATTTTCTTTTCTTCGATATTCCTTTACTCCACAGAACTCCGTTCAAACATGCTATAGCTCTTCGTGCTTGTACAATTCGATATTCTATTTCTCGTTCGTCTTTTCCACTACGGTCGAAGATGACGCCCAGGTATTTATATTCGTCACATGGATTTATTTTTTAATTGTCATCGATATAGAATTGTTCTGCTTCAGCTCCAATTGAGAGGTATTTTATCTTTTCTAAATTGATATTTAATCCCCATTTCTGGTATTCTTCAATTGGTTTTCTAAGCATGTATTCCAGGTCGTCTTTGTCATTTGAGATCACCACCTGATCATCTGCAAACTGTAAAGTATATATGTAATCCTGACCGTTCAATTGTATACCCATTCCTTTGACTTTCCTTTTCCATTATTTCAGAGCTGCAGAGATATAAATCTTAAATAGAGTCGGAGAGATACAACATCCTTGTCTGAGACCCTTAGTAACTGCAAATTTTTCAGCTAAGAGGTTTCCGAATTTCATTTGGGAGTTTGAACCATAATATATAGATCTTTGAGAGCACTAACCAATGTTTGATGTATGTTTGATGTGCCCAGGACTTCCCATGGTTTATTTAGCGGGACTGTGTCGTATGCCTTCTCAAGATCTACAAAAGTCATATGTAACTCTCTATTTGTCACAACTTTCTTTTCTATTATTTGTTTAAGACAGAAGATGTTATCTGTACATGAACGACCTGCTCTAAATCCTCCTTGTTCTTCGTCTTCAGACGAAGTAAGGCTGAGAAAAACGTCAATTCAGGAAGTGGTGAGATTGATAATAGTACTTAGACGGAGTACTAAAAGATTCAAAAATATATAAACTTAACAACAATGCATATAGTGAATGGTAAGAATCTAAACAACAACAGAGGAAGAGCTGAGATAATGGAATAAACAAAATGCTTTTCTACGAGAGAAAGAAGCGTGTACTTTTAGAGAAGGGCACAACATTGCATACATTAATCCCCCTATTGGGGAAACGTCTCTTGCCGTCTTTACTACTATATTTGTTGTCATTCGGCATATATAATCGTTCCATTCTACTCTTCTATTTCTTACCCAGTTCTTGATGTTCTTCACATCTATGACGTATATCTGTACTTCCAGCTCTGTCCCATAGTACTTTGCCATAAATGTTTTGAAGTGTTTTAATCTCTGCTGTTTCTAACAACCTTTTTGTCCTCTCTGTATCAGGTCTTGTTTCTGCAGCGTATGTCATTATTGGTCTGATGACTATTTTGTAAATTATGCCTTTCATTTCTTTCCCGATATTTTCATTTCTCCATATTGTTTCATTCAGGAAGCCTGCAGCTCTGTTGGCTCTAATCACTTGATCTTTCACTTCAGTTTCGAGCTTTCCGTAGCTAGATAAAGTGATGTTTAGATATTGCAACTCCATCACTTGTTTTATTATCTGACCTTCCAGCTCCAATTTACATCTTTGTAAATTTGCTGATCTAACCATGCATTTTGTTTTCTTTTGAGGACATTAACATGTTAAATTTTCTGCCGGCTATACCAAATTGGTGCACCATATGTTACAAATTGTCTTCACTTTGAGAGAGTAGTATTGCGTTGTCTGCATTGCAGATTATTTTAAGTTGTTTTTCTTCCATTTTGTATCCTTTTTTAGTTCTTACTTTTTTATTATTTCATCCATAATCAGGTTGAACAATGGAGGACTCAGGGAATCTCCCTGTCTTATCCCATTGCCAGCTTCAATAGGGTCGGTCAGTTCTTCTTCTACTTTTACTTTTATTGTCTTGTTTTGGTAGATATTTTTGATCGTTTTGATTATTCCTAGAGGTATCTCTCTTGCACACAGTAAGTAGACAACGTCTTTTAATTTGATTCGGTAAATGCCTTTGTAAGGTCTACGAAACATAGATATGCCAGTTTGTTGTATTCTAATGATTTCTCTGCACTTGCCTCATTATAAATATAGCTTCCGTACATGATCTTCCCTACCTAAAACCTCGTTGTTCTTCTGCTAGTGTTATCACTCCTCTATATTTATTCCTTAGTTTGTCATCACCTTTGGTGTTGGTTGTTCATTATCATCACCTATAGCAAATAGGGTTTTAGCGTTTTTATTCAACACTCCAAATTACGAATAGAGTCGAATCTTTTTACTGATAAATAAATAAGAGGTTTATACAGTTACATCCTTATGCTGGTCAAAAAATGTGGAGACAAACTGCACTGCTTATCCATCGGCCGACTCAAACCACTAGCCTGTTTAAATTTAAGTCGCAAATCTATTATGGATTTTTACTTAAACCATAAAATCTCTAGACTAGTCAGTGTCTAGCGAATTGAAGTGACCGCGCGGTCCGCATGACTATGGGATCAATACCAATTACAAGCAATAGATAAAGCAAAATAGCTTAGATATAAATTACGTCAATTTTATGCTAACGCTTGATCTAATACCATTCCAACAACATTAAACCTATTTAAACACCATTCCGATATGTATGGTGGTACGAACCTGGCGATTTAGCTTGAGCCAGGTATATTGCCGATATGGAACCAAGGCAATAGCAAGCTGCATATTAAAAGCATCGCACTGTAATGCGTCCAAACCTCTAAGTTACTTAAGTTTCTAGAATTGAGAATGAAGCTATGTAGGTAAGAATTATTATTCTCCTATACTCGTGGGACCAGAATTGACCAAAATAATAAAAAGGGGTCTTTAAGAAAGACCCAAAAACTAACAAAACTATTTCAAAATAGGATACCCAGCAGACTCACACAGAGCTACCAGTCAGACTCACAGCATTGGCCAGAAACCAACAACAGAAGACGACTCTAGGAAAGTACTCTTACAGAAAACATCAAAATACTTAAGGTATTTCGGCAATGCTTATTGACAACTCAAAGGAGACAGTTCAGGAACATGAAGGAATTCGGATGACAATAACAAGGTCATCATACTACGATATCCTCTAGCAGCTACATCTTGAGAAAGAAACTGATGTGATAAAGGTATTAAGCGGATTACTTTCACCAGAAGTACTCTTGACGAGAAAATTAAAAAAAGGACAAACCTGCGATTTCCTGCCCAAAAGATTGTAGTGATGGATTAGAAGATATAAATCAAAATAAGCATAATTTTGATTGCATCAATTACTTCATTTGAGTTGATCGATTTGTTCAAAACTTAAAGCTTTTGAAATCTGTGTGTATCGGAGAGTTCTGCGAATAAGGTGCAAAGATAGAGGTTATAACGAGGTTGTTTTGCAATGGACGGGAAAAACTATCAAACTTTGATACAAGGTAAGATAGACGAAAGAAGAGGCCAGGTCTAAGAATAACGTCATGGCTTAGAAACCTAAGAGAATGCTTTAACAGATCCTCTACATCCCTTTTCCGAGAGGCCATCAACAAAATTAGTATACCCAATTTGATAGCTAACGCACGATAATGGGACAGGTCACAGGAAAAAAGAAGAGATGAGTAGTGTCGATGTGAAGGCCAATTTAACAATAAAGTTGAAGACAGCTTTACATTGTAATAGTGCATAGTTATAACGTTTATAAAAATAATATTTTCTGTAGTTAACAATGTTTAAAACTATAAAATGTGTATAAATGATCTAGATATAAACAAAATTAAATATTTTAATAAAATCAGAGACTTGAAAAATTGGTGCCAAAGTCAGATAAAATTTTGAATTAAGGTATTTTTTGTTTGCGAGCGTATTACAAAAATCATTTTGGTAATTTTCAGATTATCCAAAATTGTGTTTTTCAGTCTTAACACATTTGGCATAGTATGAGTACTTAAAAAAATTTGAGTATGCATTAAATTAATAGATACGGTCTTCTAAAAATTTTGATACAAAATGTTTTTTCGCTTTGGAATAGTTATTTACGATAACGTATTTTAAATTATGTCATTTTTTGTTTGAATCCTCTATTGTTTAAATATAATAATTAATAACATTTTCTCTTGTGTGTATATTCAATAAACACATAAATATGACATAAAATTTACGAAAGTACAGAAAGTACAGAAAAAACAGAAACTGTGCAAAAGTTCTTAACTTACCACATTTATATTTATGATTATGTGTTTACTATGAGTTAAACTAGGCAGGGCATTTACCTAGAACATAAGATGAATGGTGGACAAGACGAATCATGGAATGGAGGCACAGAAACTATAAAAGAAGCCGAGGATGACCACCGAATAGATGGACCGATGACGTGAAATGAAAATCTGGAAATATTAGTGAATATTGGAAGAAACTCAGGAAGGCCTATGTCTAGTAGTTAACGCCATTGGCTAAATGATAATGACGATATCGCAAAAATGATATTTGTAACACGTTTTGCAATTGCTATGGTAAGTTCATTATTCATTAGATCTATAAGGTTCAGGTGAAATTTCCGGAAGTACAATAAAAATGTTTCTTGAAAATTGTAACTATACATTTCATTTGCCTTTTTTTCCTATAATTATGTAAAATATATACAAGATAGGTATGAAATGGATTTGGCAAATCAATAATCAGTCATATGTGAAATAATTATAAAAAGAGCTTGATTGGGCCAAATCCAATATAAACCTTTTTGAATCACATACATATAGGTAACATATTTTAAATAAATAATATACATTTTGGCATCTTTGAAATTCTTACACAAATAGACTTTGGTATAAAAGGCTTACTTCGTAAGCTTTTTCTTTTTGGTACATCACACTTAGTTAATTGAAATGATTCACTTTCATGTCAAGTTTTTGGAATTTGTTTCACTAGCATACTTCTGCGAAGGTGAACCACCAGCGATCTTGGCAGGTCTTTCTTAACTCTCTTTTCCTTCTTCGTTTCTTTGTAGACTCTACTTGTTTCTTTACGAATTTAACGTTGTACGGGTCTTCCGCAAGTTCTGGGTATTGCTGTACATCGTGAATATATTCCCCCTCATAATTACTGACGTAACCAACTTTTGAAAGTTCTTCTAACTCACTAACACTCCAATCAACGCTACCGGTAAAACCATTTTTGTAGCATTCTTTTTCCTTATGCCAAGCTTTTCTGATAACTGAGAGTTTGGCATGATGGAGCAGTCTTTGTTTTTCTTTTTCTATAGTTGTGCCGTAACGTAGATTAATAACTACGTTAGATCCATGGATTTTTACGTCGAAGTAGTTGGTACCACTGCCGTTCTCCTTGGCAATTTCATGGAATGTTGTATTTACTTGACCTTGAAGACGTTTTAACTGACCTGTAACCAAATAAAAATATTTTAACAATGGTTTTACACCTCAAATAAACTTATTAAATAATTCGAACATCGAAGTAAAAACTGTTGTTGTAATTGGTATATTTAATGGAAATTAAATTTAAAAATCCAAAAGGATTAAGTTCAAAACGTTTTTGGACTAATTAGACTGTAACGATGAGTCCAAGCCATCACCGTTATACCAGCGTGCGCGCGAACCAACCCATGAAGTAGGAGTATATCGATAGTAGAAAGGGCAAAACTAATTACCAAGAGCCGCTATATAAACCGCAACATTTCCTCATAGAAGGGGAATCGACATGTGTTGACTGAAGGTTCTCTTCTTCCCTACCCCGGCTTGTGGACGTGTTGAGTTCACAAGTTGTTCCGTCCCATACCGCCGTTACCCGAAGAGCGTGTTGATCTCTTCACTACCCATATTCTGAAGCAGTCGTGTTGAGACTGTCGAGGAGTGTCCTGTTAACCCGAATCACTTAAGGGACGTGTTGAGTTCCTTTCCTTTCTTTGTACTTATAGTCCGCTGTTATTAAATCGATACAACGTTCCCGTAAAATTTCAAATACACATTCGCTTGCCGATAAAACTAATTTTATATGACAAGGTCAAACTTAATTTGAATAAATAGGCCAGGTACTGAGAAGACTAAACCAAATTGTAAATATGTACATAAGATTTTTGTCAATTTAATTTAAGGAAGACAATAAAGTTTTATTTTTGTTTTGAACTCTGTCTCTGACTGTCTAAAAGCTACCCAGATAGTGACTCCTACGAGAGGACATCACAAGTCCATCTTCAGTGAACTTTGTAGTACTGACAACATAAGCTAAAAACCAAACTGTTGTTAGGTTTAAATGGATTAAATCATACTTGAAATTATTAAATTATCTGTCAGCATGACGGTGGAATTCTACATTTTAACTGTAGGAATGTTAAATTCCAATGTTAAATCGCAAAGAAAATTTTCAAAATGTCCATAATTTACTTCAATACACTTTATGGCCCGGTTTGGCAAATAAGCGATCTTTTAATATCACATAAGCGTTTTAGACATTTATAATAAGTCTATTATTTTTATTTATAGTTACAATTTATTTAGTTATAGTTACAAATCTCGTAATGAGTGGAAATATAACTATTAATAATAATACCAAACAACAAACAGACACTTACAAATATCTGGGACACGAGATCAAAATAAGCAGAGACAATCAAACACATGACATATAGAGGCGAATAGGCCTGACATTGGCAGCATTTGGCAAATTAAGCCATATTCTAAAAAACCTCAATTCCCATGTGTCTCAAGCGAAAGTTTTATAACCAATGTGTTTTGCCTGTACAAACTTATGGAGCAGAGACTTTAACACTCACGCAAAAATCTGCGAATAAACTCAGAGTTACACAATGAGCCATGGAACGTGCAATGCTGAACGTGAGCCTTCGAGACCACATAAATCAACAAATCAAGCAAAGATCAGGAGTTTAAGACGTCATCGAAAGAACCATGACGCACAAGATGGACGGTGGACAAGACGTATTATGGAATGGAGGCCCAGAAACTATAAAAGAAGCCGAGGATGACCACCGACTAGATGGACTGATGATATAAAACGTGTAGCGGGAAACTGGCTACAAGCGGCAAAGTGTAGAGAACACTGGAAATAACTGAGGGAGGCCCATGTCCAGCAGTGGACTCGATTGGCTGATTGATGATTATTTTTATTTACATTCGCGGCTTCTTCTATTATCTGTCAAAAAAAGTTAGTAAAAAAATAAAGTAACAAAAAAATAAAAGTTAGTAAACTTTACTCAATATACGTTAGACCTATTCTTGAGTTTGCCGGACCAGTGTGGAATCCAGATCTTAGTCGCGATAAAATTCTACTTGAAAACGTTCAGCGTAAAGCCACAAGACTGGCATACGGCCGTGTAAAACCTAACTATGAAGATAGACTATTCATGGCTCATCTTACGACATTCGAGCAGCGACGTCTTCGAGGTGACCTAATTATGTCCTTCCGTATTTTAAAACATAATTTTGGGAACCTAAACAACATATTCACTTTAAATGAAGACGATAGATTAAGACGCCATCGATACAAATTAAAGAGGGAACAAACTACTGCAAGGTCCAGGGCGAACTTCTTGCCAAACAGAATCTTTAATATCTATCTATCATTTGGATCAAGACACCATATCGGCAGCTAGTGTTAGCATCTTTAAAAATAAACGTGATAGCACTTTATTTTTTTTATAGGATAGGATATTTTTTCTCGGACAGCATTATTTATTTATTTATTGTGTCACAATTCAATTTTCGTTAATTGTTTAACTACTTAATTTTATAATTAGTATTAGTTTTATAAGGATCTATTTTATTTTTGTTTATTTTTGCTTTTTGGGCATAATAGGAGCTCGCTCCTCGGCCCTTATTTGTTATATATAATAATAATAATTATAAAAGGGAATTAATCATGGACGTATAAGCATAGTGTGTTTGTACGTCCATGGAACTAATTCTTTTTTTTTTCTAAACTAATGCCTTCATTTGTGACCAAATTAAAAAATCCAAAGGATTGAAATCAGGACTTCTTGGTGGCCAAGCAAAGTTACATCCACGGCTAATCCATCGATGCGAAAACTGTTGATTTTAGAAGGATGTTGTCGTGCCCTGTCGTGTAAAAACCACGCGTTTTATCTTAAGGCGACAGGTATATCCTCTAGTAATTCGTGTAAATGTTTTTGAATAAAATCTAAATACAGAGGTCTATTTAAACTGGTGTGCAGTTCAAAAGGATCTTGAAATGATAAAGAAAAACCTAGGATATAAGGTTTTAATCAGCATAAAGTGTAGACATAATGTTAACAAAAACAATAATCATTCTCCCACACTATAATCTTCCAAATACCGTGGTAAATGACGAATTCTTTCAGATTTTCCAGACACTGCCGAAGGAGGCGATAAGCTCTGTTCAGAACTCATTGGAGGTTCTTCAAGAAGTAATAAATCCAATGGAGGGGGAGATGTAGATGTATCTGTCAGGAGCTGCATGTTTTGCGTAGTTGTATTGGATGAGGAACCATTAAGGCTCGAATGTAACTCATATGGGTCTTCTATGAACACTGATTCTTGACCTGGTATATCTAGTATTTTCCATTCACCTAGTCTAATCAGAGCTAGATGACGATTAGACACTATGGTCTCCCGTCCGTCTTTAAGTTTAACAAAAGAATATTTAGGATTTGCCTCTCTTCACTTCCTCTTCGATAGGCTGGTACTTGTTTTTCAGATCGAACCTTTTCATCAAGACATGCCCAGATTCTGCTAGCCATGACGGTATTGTATTCCCATTTGGAGATTGACGTGTGCGCACGGACATCCTTTCATGCGGCGTAGTTAGTTGCGGTACACAACAGTTAACGAATGCAATGCAGTACGTAAGGTAGGTATTGTAAACAGCTTTCCATACAGTAGAATTTAACATCTTCACTTGACCATTTTCTTGAGGATTATAAGCAGTAGTTTTACTTGTTGCGATTCCTCTGGAGTTAAAAACACTCTTTGACTTTAGCTGATAGAAATTGAGTCCCTCTATCCGAATAAATATATGCAGGCATTCCAAACATCATAAATAAGTTATTTAAAGTCTTGATTGCTGTTTTGGCACTAATGTCACTGCATGGGAAAGCAAATGGAAATCTAGAATACTCATCTATTACCGTAAGAATATACCGATTATTGGTATTCGAAGGCACTGGTCGTTTAAAGTCAATAGTAAGGCGTTCGAAGTGAGATGTGGCTTTTATAAGCTTTGGAAAAAGCCCATCATTCTTAAAGTATCTCGGCTTGATTTTGAACGTACCCCACAGTCACGAGTCATTGTGACAAAACTTCATTGAGAGAGAAAGGCAAATTCTTTGATTTTATCCAATAAAACATAGGTGTTACCCCTGGATGACAAAGTGCAGTGTGACGTGACTTAAGTTTTGATGCACCTGCTGTCCTGGTAGTAGCATAAGAGCAGCTGCGCGATAAAGCACCTGATGCTTGGTTATTGTTTCCTGGTCGATACATAATGTCATATTTATAAGGTACCAATTCAAGTCGCCATCTTTGTATTTTTTTATTTTTAATCTTGCTGGAATGCTTCGTGTTGAACATAACTGTTACATACTTTTGATCAGTAATGATTGTGAAAAGCTTTCCTATAAGAAAATGGCGCCACTTCTTTTGAGATTCAACAATAGCGTATGCATCTTTCTCCACAGCAGAATGGTTTAGCTCACTAGAGTTAAGTGATCTTGAAAAGAAAGAAACGAGTCTGGAATCCTGACTCAAGGTAGCAGTAATTGAGTGTTATGAAGTATCAGTTTCAACAACAAATGGCATTTTTCGTTGATGCGAGAACAGATAACTTTGCAACTATAGATTTCAGATTTTCAAAACAAGATAAAGCATTTTCTTTCAATGGAAAATTGTTGACATAAGCTAATGTGTGGACTCTTTCGGAAAAATTGGGAATACATTTTAAATAATGGGCAAACATACCTAATACTCTTCTGAGAGATGCAATGTAATTCGATGGAGGCGGTTTTAATAAAGGTTGTAGTCTACTACCATCGGGCTTTATGACATGGTTTGGTCCTATAGTATATCCAAGTAATTTTATTACTGTTTTATTGAATTCGCTCTTGGTTTTGTTTAGTGTCAAGCCATATTTGTCTGTGGCCTTCAGAAAGTTCTCAAGATTTTTATTATGTTCTACCATCGTCTTACCACAAACAGTTATGTTATCAAGGTAGGCATATATCCTTTCAAGGTTTTCTGTGCGTATGAGCTAGTCGATTTTTCCTTGGAAACTGGCTACACCATTAGTAACACCAAACGGAATGCGACAAAATTGGTACAGTTTCTCAGTGGCTTCAAAAGCTGTGCACATCTTTTCATGTGGAAGTAATGGAATCTGATGGTATGAACTTTGGAAATCTATTGCACTAAAGACAGTGAATTGTGATACATTGGACACCATTTCCTCGATATTTGTTAGTGGATAGGCATCAAGTTGAGTGAATTGATTAATTTTTTGAGAATAATCAATACAAGCCGCTTCTTGTGGGTTTAGTTTTTGGTAATAAGCGCTCTCCAAGAGGACTGACTTTCTTTAATAATGCCATCATTTAAAAGCTTTTTCACCTTATTTTTAATAAAAATCTGATCTTTAGCACTATCCCTGCGCGATTTTACTGCGATAGGTTTACAATTTGAAGTCAGGTTACAAAATAAAGGAACTGCAGGTACTGGCTTCAACTACACTACATACCTTGAATACTTCTTTAGATCCTCCAAATTCAAACTCTAGTCTTGAGTGGATAAATAGAATATCATTATCAAGTATAATAGCCTAGAGATTTTTCACACGATAAGTAAATTATTGTTGTCGTACGAGTAGACACCAATTTAAATATTTTGAGTAGTCACATCTTTAACTTCAGATTTGTGTAATAATGAGGCGATAGAATTAGTACAGAGCTACCTAGGGAGTTTGCACATGTTAGCAAAGTTTTCATTAATAAAACTGACAGAGCTACCAGTATCTACAAGGGCATCAGCGCGAAGGCCTTTTATAGATGCAGGCACTATATCTTTCTTTAATGAAGCAGGAGTAGCAGCAATAATGAAGCCTGTGCAGTTATCATAGGCTTTAAATACGTTGGCAGATGCACTCATGTACACCTGGTAAATGCACTGATAATGGACTTATTAGTCCGAAAATGATCTATTGTGATGTAGCCCGAAAGGGTCTTTTAATTATATATCTTTTATAAAGGATTTTTAACAAAAACTTTTATGATTTATGGTATGATGTGATTTATCTGCTTGCTTGTAAAATTCAGGGTATATAAATAATTTTAATTTTCATTTACCATAAATATCCCAACTTTTTCAAACTACTTTTTAACTACTACGTATTAAATAAAAAACATTACAGTATTAAACTAGAAATATTTACCTTTGTCATCGTTGGCCTTCCACGTCTCATCCTTAACAAAATGGAATGCATCCTGTTGTGCGTTATGAACGATAAAGGTAAAAGGTAACATAAAAGATCTGTTGAAAACAGAGGTATAGACATCTCTATAAATGGCATTTGCAGCAGGAACACTCGATACAATAGCTTGTCCTGATTCAGTTTGAGATACTAAAATACCTCGTCCGAAGGGTGGATCAGACGCTGATCCGATTTTCTTCGGCACTAAGTCAATAACGTTTGTTTTAAGAGCAGATTTAGAAAATACTGATAATTCCCTTGCTGTCAACATTTTCCTTAGATTCAGATGGGCTAAAAATCCAGAATGAATTTCAACGGAAGACGGCTGGGAGTTTAATTTACTACTAAGACCAGTCTTGGACGGATTCCAAAATGTCGGAGGATGTGATAGGAAAGGAGGCATCTGTCCACCTGGTAATTCGTCTGGGTAAAGTTGCGGAGCTAAGTTCTTTAAATTTATTCCTATTTTCTTTAACCAGTCAAGATGATCTAAAATAAAATTATAAATGATATAAATATTGTTCTTACTTTTAGATAGTATATATTACCTTGTGGTCTTGTCCTATCGAGTTCAACATTAATTGGATCATTTCCGTTGAATCTGTATAAATGGAGATGTGTTGGTGTAGGAATTCTGCCTAATACATTTTCCCATAAAGGCGACATCCATTGACCAATAAGGGGATCGTAGACCTTACCATTAGTCATATGAACCAATGAAGTTACCTATAAAATAAAATTAACTTTAAGAAACTGTTAGAACTATTACATGTAATAGTACAAGAAAGAATGAAAGAAAGCAAAAGTAATGTAAGAAGAAGTCTGACATGGTTTAGAAATTTGATAGATTGATTCCAGTGGAGTTCAGTCGAACTATTTAGAACAGCACTTTTAGACAGAACATTTAGAACTTGACGAACATCTGCCGCTTTTATGTACGCGTTTTTCGTCGTCTATTGCGGAAGAAGAACGCGATTTTTGTAGATAAAACGAAATAGAACTTTTGTTTAGCGTATTTTCAGACAAAAATTTGTTAAAGAGATCAATAAACACCGTATGATCAATAAACTGTGTGTTATATATATTTGGTATTCAAACATTTAAATGTTTAACCAATAAATAATGCAAGTCAGGCGCATATACACTACATACATATTTAAGACAATGGTTTTTGTAATGATCCGATGATGAATCCTACAAAGATGGTAGGTTTTTAATTTCGTCGGTAGTTGAAACAACGAAATAATTAATTTGTTTCAAATAAAAAAGAAATTTTGTATTTGTTTAAAAATTTGATTGAAATAGGTTCCCGTACTTAACTTTCGGAAAACTTTTTACTATGATGTTGTAGCATCATATTCTCTCGATTAAAAATGATTCAGCTTGTGGGTAAGAAATACTTAATGTGTTTTAAACCTTAAAGTTCAAAGTTCCTTAATTTAATATATTCTGTATATTAATTTGTGCAACTGTATATTAATTTGTTTATGGATTTTTTAAACTGACTTCTACAATATAAAATTAAAATGGAAATGCATATTTTGAGACTAATTGACTTAATCTTCTCATCTCAGAATTTTTGTTTTTTAAATTCGATGTCCAACCTATTGAAAAATAGATTGGTACTGACGGGTAGATATACTTGGACAATTCCGGTATGAGATAGATCTATTTCAGGTATGCAACCCTGCCCACGCGATTCATGGCTATCCCCCAACCCGTGCCGGAGGAAGTCTAGTCCCTACCCCAAGGTACCTACCAAAACAAATAAATCCTCTCACATATCCATTCCCAAGTAGTAAACCGTACACGAAAGAAAAATCATTGGATAACTTTCCCTGGTATAATCACAATGGATCAAGTCAATATAGAAACGGCCCTTAGTCCCGGGCACTCCTTAAGTGGGGAGAGGGTGCTAAGAATCCCCGGTTGCTACAAATATTTAAATTTAAGCATGATAAGAAGATTGGTACATGGATTGTACGAAGTTTATTTCAGGCCAGAAAAGTGAATAACGTAATTAAAGAAATCCGAAGACTCAACATTGACATACTTGGATGCAGTGAAGGTAGATGGCCCAATTTAGGCCAGTGCGAAATACAAAATCACACAATATAGTACTGTGGAGATACTACAACAAGAAACAAAAACGGAGTGGCTATAATAGTAAATAAAAAAGTTAACAAATGTCTACTTAGTTTTATAGGAATATCGGATAGAGCTGCAGTACTCAAAATTAATGATAAACCAGTTAACATGAACATTATTCAAGCATATGCTCCAACTTCGGAAAGCTCAGAGCAGGAAATAAAAATATTCTATGAACAATTGAAAGAATCCCTAAAACATACCAAAAAACAAGAAGTGAATATCCTGCTAGAAGATTTTAAACGCCAAAGTAGGCAAAGGAGGTGCTGGCAATACTGTTCCCGATAAGACCGCCTTGTTTAGTTCTGCCAAGAAACGGATAGTGCAATAATTAACACCTTTTTCAAATTACCATCTCAAAGACACTACACCTGGAAATCTCTAGCTGAGTGTCAAAAAAATGATTAGAAACCAGATTGATTACATCATCATCAACAAACGATTTCAGAATTCCGTAAAATTCGCAAAAACATGTCCGGGAGCAGATGTTCCATCAGACATAATCTTTTACTACGACGTTTCAAACTTTACATGAAAAAAGTCCATAAAAGACAAGCACAAAAACGTCCGGATATCCAGAAGTTAAAACCACAAGAGACGAAGTCAAAGAGGAGATCAACAATAAAATAAACAGATTGGCAATCTCAGATATTAATCAAGAAAATACAAGTGTGGATGATATGTAGAATAAAATCAAAAATATTTGTAATTCAGTGGTAGATAATAAACTTAAACCAGAAAACAATATAAAGAAACAGCAGTGGATGAGACAAAAAATATTAGAGCTAATGGAAGAATGTAGAAAACACAGAAATAAGAATGAGGAAAGGTACAAAGAAATAAACAAAATCATTAAGAAAAAGATTAAAGAAGCAAAATAATCATAGCTACAAGATCAATGCATAGAAATAGAATCCCTAGAACAGAAGCATGACACTTTTAACCGGCATAAAAGATCAAAAACTTAACGAGAGAAAACGGATCACGAAGTCATAACTTAATACTAAACGAGCACAACAATCTGCCCTACGAAAATGAGAGAATACTTGAGAGATGGAGACAATTCATGGAAGAATTATACAAGGAAGAGCAAGAGTCAGTATTTCTGGATGTTCAGGACCAGAAATATCGCTTAGTGAAGTAACATATGCAATAAAAAGACTAAAAACCAACAAAGCACCTAGACCTGATAACATACAAGCAAATATTGCAACTATTTGAAGACAACCAACTTAATTTCCTAACGAGTCTACTGAACAAAATCTATGAAACTGCAGATTTCGTAGAGATTGGCTAGTTTCAAAAATCATCTCTCTCCCCAAAAAGGCAAATGCCACCAGATGCTCTGATTACAGAAATAAGCTTAATGGGCCATGCACTCAAAATCCTTCTTTCTGTTATTCACTCTCGCATATATAGAAAACTTCCGGACGATACGGTTTTGATTACTGATAATGCGGAGGATCTACAAATATTAATAGACCATGTAGTGAAAGCCTGTCACAGATACGGCATGAAATTAAACTGTAAAAAGTCCAAAATTCTTGTGGAGAATAACTAACTGGAGCCCCTGAAATTAGTATTTCCACCACCAGAGAAAAAAGCCAGTACCTTCTGCTCGATTATATATACAGGCAAAATATCAACTAAAATAGCCAAACACATAAAAAAGAAAAGAATAACACCAGCTTTCCGAACAAATAACAACCTAGGCAAATATATCAAAAACAACAAGAGCCAAAATAAAAAACACTTACACAGTGGTGTGTACAAACTTAAATGTAGCGACTGTCCAAAAACTTACATCGGTCAAACTGGTAGAAACTTTAATAAACGAATAGCAGAACATAAAAGGGCTTTCAATAATAGAAAAACAGATTCTACATACGCACTTCACCTTCTAGATCACAATCATTCTTTTAATGACGAAAATTCTTCACATTCAAAATAAAGGCCTTAAGCTATCCTTGTTAGAATCTATGGAAATCAACAAATTAAAAAACACAGATATAATTCTGAATGACGAACTTGAGACAAAGAGTTCTCCCCTCCTCAATCCATTTCATTAAAGACTTTAAAATGTAAACGCATGCTAAAAATAGATCACTTGAGAAAGGCAATGTGCCGAAACAGCTCTAGTGATAAGTTAAAATAAATTTTGTGGAAGTTTGAAAACAAAGTTTTCAGTGTTTTATTGTTACATAAAATACATTTAATCTAAACAGTGTTTGTTTGTACTTACCTGATCAAGAATACCTCCACAAAAATCAATAGGCAGGTACAAATATGGATTAGAGTCGTAGACTATATGCCCATACGGTGATCGCATAATTTCTCGAATTCCTTCTCCATACTGATTAAATATCATGATAGGTGTACCGCATTGGTCAGTAGCTACGTAGTATTTGTGCCTATACACTTGAGAATAGATGAGATGTCCTCTATTGTCATACACAAGTGACATCAACTTTCCGTCCCTGGGAGAATAGATTTGGCTAACTTCCCTAGGATTTAGGGCGTTGTTGTAGAAAAATTGCGTCACGTTTCCAAAATTATCCTTTCGTGCAGATAATCTAAAAATAAAATAAGTATAGAAATATATAGCTTGAACAACAAGGTCATATAAAGATTTTAGAACAAAGTGCTCTGAAGAAATTAAACGTAAATATTAAGTACTACTTATTCGCCTATATTTATAAGTGATTCTCCTGATTATTCAAGCAATAAATATTAAAAAAAAAAGATATATAGAATTATGTTTTCCTCAAATACTGAAATTTTCAACCATGTACAAAAAATTTTCCTCCTAGAGAGGAAAGATGATATAATGATTATTGCCTTGAATAAGTTGTTTAACTTACTCATTTGCCTATACTTTGTTTAATCGTTAGTATTGTTTGTATAATAAAATTTAATATGTATTTAGAATCTAATAAATTTCCATTAGTGTGGTGTCTTATTTTTATCAATCCTGTGCAGTAGCTATTCGAAAGACACCATAAATAAAGGTTAATCAGGTCTGCTGAATTAAAGTCAAGCATACTTGATTATCAATTCTTATCTAATCTTTTATTTTAATATCCTAATCTTTTTCTCCATTTCTATTGGGATCAACAAAATTTTTTTAAAATTTTGGTGGATGAGCTTATTTTATTCGCCAAAAATTAAAATTTCATCAAAATAATGAGACGGGGTCTTATAACGGTATGTTGTTAATATAAAACCATAAAGGTCGACTTTTTCATAACCGTACCATGTGCGTTCCATGTCAGTGCCAAGTCCGGGTATTTTTAATGTTATATTTACATACAACCGCGTTGTAGCAGGGTGCGTACCGGGCCTAACAGCGAAGAAAACGTTATTACATATATCAGTGTAAGAGAGTTGAAAATATAGAATATAAATAAAAATACAAACATAAATAGAGAATATAAAAAAAATAGAAACATCAAACTAGAAAACAGACTAAAACATCAAAACATAAATGAAGAGTGGAAAGGGTGCAGAAACATGATGAAAGAATCAGCTGAAGAATGACTAAGCATGAAAGGTAAACAAAGAAGAACAAGAACGAATGACTGTTTTAACGAAGAATATCAGACTGCGATAGAGAGAAAAAACAGAGCATATATAATGATGCAACAGGGGTCCAGAACCCGATAAGCAGAGGAAAAATATAAATAGCTACGCAAGGAAGAAAACAAAATCCACCACAGAGAGAAGAGAGAAACTATGAATAAAGAATTTCAAGAACTAAAAGATCTAAGTAAGCCAATAGAGACAAGAAAATTTCACCAGAAACTAAACAGAAGCACAAAGGAATTCAAACAAAAGAAGTAAAGAAATAAGGCGGGTAATATATTGACAGAACATCAAGAAAAACTAAGAAGATGGGACTCCTGAATGAGGCCGAAAATGTTTTAGATTATATTGATATATTAGATGTTTATTTGTAGTACTCCATTTACCGTTTTTTTTTATAAAAATATTGTGTGTTTTTATAACACATATTTAATTATGTGTTCTTATTATACCATACAGAGGAGCAAACATCGACAATTACCGACCAATATCCTTGCTATCACATCTGTATAAATTACTAACTAAATTTATAACCAACCGCCTAACACATAAGCTCGATTTCTATCAACCTATCGAGCAGGCTGGATTCAGAAAACATTTTAATACCATAGACCACTTGCACACCGTAAGAACACTGATAGAAAAATGCACCCCAATGCATATGATGTTCGTCGATTTCCATAAAGCATTCGATTCCATCGAATTATGGACAGTGCTTGAATCTCTAGAAAATTCACGCATAGATTCAAGATACATTAACATAATTAAAAACACATAAGAAAATGCCACCATGCATATAAAGCTGGACGAAAGCACAAAAACTAATCCCATAAGACTACAACGGGGAGTAAGACAAGGAGACACCATCTCTCCCAAACTATTTACCCTTGCTCTAGAAGATATTTTTAAGAAACTGGAATGGAAGAATAAGGGTATCAACGTCAGACGGATCATACTTGAACCACTTGAGATTCGCAGATGACATAAATAAAAAAAAAATAAAAAAAGATACAAAAAACAAAACAGAGTAAACTAGTAAGTAAGTTTCTAACATTCCATGTCTTAATTGTCAATACAATACAATAGTTTTAAATGTAAATACTAACCCTATCTTGTGTAAAGAAAAAACTCAAAAGAAATTGACTAGCCAGTTGGTTGTTAAAAACAGTGCCAATAAAACACATACATACACACACACACACACACACACACACACACACACACACACCACACACACACATACAATATGTCATACGCTAAACAAAAAATAAATTCTCCGCTACTGATACCCTGAGTAGGGTATCAGCTTCTTGGTAAAACTCATAAGGATAGCTAAATTACACGATAACTTACGATATCATGCGTATAACTCATTTCATTATTTCTTTGCTGGAATATAGTATAATTATATGTACTGGGTTTCTCATTATATTTTGACCACACTTATTTTTCTTAATTTCGGGAATACATAAAAAAGTTTCAAATAAAAGTTGTATTATTTTATCTGTACCGACCAACAATGTAACAACAGACCAAATTTTTGTATACAGGGAGTGCCCAATACAATGCACCTTCAATATTTCAAATGGGACACCCTTATTTTTTTATAGTTTTGAGTAGCCCTGCATTTCCTGAATACCAATATATATCATTGTGTAGCATTATTTTTGTTCTATAATAGCATATGGTACTACAAAAGGGTAACCATAGGTGGCTATGCAACTGACATTTCAAATGAAACAATTTATTAATTTATTAAAAACTGTCACACCTCATACCATGAAATGGGTTATACTGCAGATGAAAAAGTAGATATATTCTCAATGTATGTAAAAAGTAATAAAAACAAGCAAGCGGCAAGAAGAGAATATAGGCTGATTTATCCAGATCGACAGACTCCTTTTGCAAATACATTTTTTTTATAATTATCGTCATGTCATAAATGAAAAAATGTTTGAACGGAAAGAAACGTACTATCGTAGGAAATGATGATGAAGATCTTACTTTGTTTTGCTTTGAAGGTACAAATTAAATACTTAAATAATAGAGTAAATCCATAATAACATTTTTGTTTTAGAAAATTCTGAAACTAGTCTAAACAATGCTACTAATGCATTAGCGAAAAGCCGTGCGACGATACGAGTCTTAAAAAAGCACAACTATAAGCCGTACAAAATATTACCGGTACAAGAACTTACCGATGTTCATAAGAGAAAACGTTTACAGTTCTGTCAAGACATGCTTACAAATTTGAATAATGATCCTAATTATTTTTATAACATTTTATGGACAGATGAATAAAAGTTTTCAATTTCAGGCATTTTAATAGAAGAAATCGGTATTCGTGGAAACGGAAAAATAATAGAAAAACAAAATTAAACAAATAAAAAGTCAGGAAGAAAATCAATAAATGTGTGGTGCGGAATATTTTAAAACAAAATAGTTGGACCATTGTTTTATGATTGTAAATTAACTGTCGAATCATATTTGGACACAGTCATTACAGAAGTGGATGAGTTATGAAATCAAAATTATACACAAAATCAATTAAATAGTATGACATGGCAATAAGATGGAGCACCGCCACATAATGTCGTAGCCGTTCAAGAATATTTAAATAATCAATTTAATGTGTGGGTCGGCAGTAAGGGTACCATTACATGGCCACCAAATAGTCCCGACTTAACACCATGTGATAGATTTCTATGGGGGTTTTTAAAAGAAAAAGTGTATTTTGATTTAAATACAAATATTAACACTATCACGGCAAAAGTTCGGGCGGAAATTGAAAATTTAAATGGTCCTAATAACACAATATCTGACGCATTAGAAAATTTGAGACGAAGATATTACTTGCGTATTGATAACAATGGAGGACACTTTTTTCACCTTTTTTAAAACACAATTATTTTTATTGTAATTGAATTAACAAAAAAAAACTTTTGTTGAATTTTAAAATAAGTTATATGATGTACTAATGGTTAGTAACAAAAACTAATTTGTGGATTAATACTGCATTTAAAACACTTAGCGAGTGTTTTTTTTCCAAACCAGTTATTTGATTAACCAAAAACACCTTGTATATTTTTTATATTTTAAAGGTTGGGTTAAAATAAAGGTTTTTATTTTTATTTATAGATAGCATGTGAGAAGAAATTTCAGATAGACCAACATGTGAGAACTGCTTCACACATTGCAAAAAAAGGAAACATAGGAGGAAAACATCAAACTTCAATGGCTAAATGTTTCCAATCTACTTCAAAAAAATTAGATGAGCAAGAAACTTTTAATGAAGACTTGTGTCGCGCATTAGTGTCTGCAAAACATACCGCTTTCAAAATTAGCAAATGTAAATTTTAGTTCGTTTCTAAAAAAATATTGCAAACTTAATGTTCCAAGTGATCGGTCTCTAAGAAGAAATAATGTGAACCGGCTATACTCGTCGGTGTTAATTAATATTAAGGAAGAAATTGCAGATAATTATTTTTACATATCTGTAGACGAAACCACTGATTTCTCAGGAAAGTATATTGCTCATTTATTGATGGTGTTCTTAAAGAAGATACCTTACCAAAATCTCATCTTATTTCATGCCAGCAACTTGAGAAAACAAATGCTTTAACAATTTCGCGTTTTATACAAGAAACATTAGCAACTTTTTTTCTTCCGACAACTATTCCTTCTAATAAATTACTGCTTATTTTATCGGATGCTGCTCCTTATATGGTGAAAGCAGGACAAAATTTAAAAATATTTTTCCCACATTTAATACATGTTACTTGTGTAGCGCATGGATTAAACAGAGTTGCAGAGGAAATACGAAAAAAGTTTCCTCTTGTAAATACCATGATATCCAGTGTCAAAAAAGTATTTCTTAAATCTCCTATAAGAATTCAACTTTATAAAGAAATGCTACCTAACATTCCTCTTCCACCACAACCTATTTTAACGCGATGGCGAACATGGTTAGAAGCAGCTAATTTTTATGCAGATCATTTTGTTAAAATAAAGAACATAATTGATACGTTAACAGATGAAAGTTCCCAATCTCTTTTGGATTCTAAACAAACTTTCCAGAGTAACTTGCTTCAACAAGAACTTTCATTTATAAAATCAAATTTTAGTTTTGTTCAAAAAACAATTACTCAGTTAGAATCACCAAAACTGTCATTGTTCGAAAGTACAGCATTAATAAAAGAATTTGCGTCATGTTGTCGGAACGTTAGAGGTAATATTGGAAAAGATATTTTAAAAAAAATTGAAGCTACTATGGAAAAAAATAAAGGTTACCATATTCTTTCTGAAGTAGTCAGTGTTCTAGCTGGAAATATTTCGGAAACAATTAATTTAGAACCAAATGTTTTGGTTAGTTAGAAAAATGCTCCCGTTACATCAGTTGATGTTGAACGAAGTTTTTCTATATACAAATATATGTACTCAGACAGAAGCCACAAGTTTTTGTTAGAAAATTTTGAACACCACTTGGTCATTTATTGTTACCATAATTCTAAATAAGTTTATTCATACTTAAAAATGATGTAGTTACTTAAAATAAATGTAAATCTTAATGAATAGTAGGAAATATTTAGATATGTACACTTTTTTTTTAAATAAAATTGTTACTATTTTACGATTTTTTTTATTTATTTGTATGCATATTTTGTAAAATATTTGCATATTTTCGGGTAAACACGTGCATATTTATGCGCATATATTCTACATTGTTATTTGCATAATTGCCGAAGTCTACTAATGAGAAACCCTATAAATTTGTAATTAATTTATAAAATTCAGTGAAAACTATAAAAATGTACTATATTATTTTATCATAGAGATGCTTATATTATAAGTCTATTCTGGTTGACATATTGAATTCTAAATGTTATATTTTATTTACAAAAATTACTTTAAGCAATAAACATATACGTAATTTCCATTTGCGATAATTTCCCTAATACCATTAACTACTATTCAAACAATTGTATACTCATTGGAAGTAATCTAATTCGGAATTCAATTTGTTTAGCCTACTAAATCGAAGACAATCGAATTTCTTTCGTATTTCCAAGTCAAATTAAATTGGCATCGAGTCGACGTACATTTGAACAACGAATTGAGCATTTAAATTCGCAAGCGAATGATCACATAACAAAACAATCGTTTATTGGTGTATTTTAAAAATTTTTCATTATCCAGTATTATTTGGTATGATTTTGACACGAGTTATGTATCTAAAAATATGGTTAATAGTGTCATTATAGTAATTATTGTACTTTCTATCATAAACATTCTTTATGTACATTAGATTAATAGAAACATATAAATAGACGTAAATGTAAACATAAATCACTTTTGCTTAAGATTATGTATAGTCATTATCCTTGTATTTAGTCCTTGTTAATAAAATTGTTTTTTAAAAAGTAATTTTTTAACTCGTAAAACTTAAGTGGCGCAGTCAGTAGGATTCCTGAAGGCGAATTGGCTTACAGTACAGTGTCTTTTCGTCGCTGGTTTCAACCACTCATCTGGAAAGAAGACCTAGGCTGAATTCTGAAGACTTCTTGATCAAGTAAGTGTTGAGTTCAAATCCTTTATTTCTTTTTCCTTTTAAACTTACTATTTGTGAAATTTGAATATTTTTCTAATCTACTGAATTTACTACTTTATATATACCATTTTATTTTACTTATTTTATGCCTATTATATTAAATTCTTTGCTAGAAGCTATAACTGAAATTGAAATTGATAATAATATGGCTACTATTCAAGCAGCTAAAGAAATTGCAAACACAATCCGTCCATTTGCTGGACGAAGCGAACATTTAGATTCATTTTTAAATTCTGTTGATAAAATTTTATGACAGATATGGAAAAACACAAGACAATAGTCTTAGCGAATTCGTATTTGCTTCTATCTGCTCTAAAATTATCGAAGAAGCCGGTGATTTTTTGCTCTGCAGACCTGATTTAAATACATGGCCAGAAGTAAAAAATGCTTAAAAAATAAAATTTGGTGACAAAGTTGACCGACATGTGTTGCATCAACAATTTATCTATTTAAGTAGAAACAGAAATGAAAATATTACAGATTTTTTAGAAAGATTAAAAATGATAAAAATGAGACTAAATTTAAAAATTAATTCAGATACAGATATCGAACCAAATACTAAATTAATTTTAATAAATCAAAATGAAGTTACAGCAGTAACTGTCTTAATTTCTAACTGTCACGCAGAATTAAGAACGTTGCTAATGTTAAATAAACCAAAAAATATTGAAGAAGCTACAAACTTAGTTGTTAATCATTCTTTAATGGAGCAACAAATTAATTTAAGACAAATAGACAGACAACCACAAAGACAAAATATAACGACAAATAGGCCTACAAATAACAATAATCAAAGACCAAATTTTAACCGTCCTATATTTAATCCTAATAAACACTTTTCAAATAATCATATGTATTCACCTCAATTTAATTATCAACAAAGACAATTCAATAATCCGCAAAATGTACCGACATTCCAAAATCAAGCCTCATTTAGTAATTATCAAAGACCCTCTTTTCCAAGTCAACCAATAAAAATTGAATCAAGACCGATTCCACAAAAATATTTTACTAATGCCCAAGTATTTGGAAAACCAGTAAATGTGTTTTTCTCCAAAAAAATTCTCATAAGCCAAGTAATGACCCAGAACCAATGTCAACATCATCAAGAATTCCATCATTAAGAACTAACGTTATAAATTCTAGAAATAATAATAATCATTTTAAATCTACAGGACCCCCTAATTTTATATCAGAAGAATTAACTAATGTTGAAATTTTCGAACCAAATCATTATGATAATTACCACATTAAAGAACAAGACCATTTTGACTATGACGAACAATCACAAAACGACAATCAATTAGAAAACCATATTATGCATAATGAATCAATAATCGAACAAAATTTTCCAGAAACTTGGCCTTCAAAAAATCAAGCCATAGAAATAAATAACTTTGTACATAACTCTTTACCATATATCGAGATAAGTAATCCACCTATAAAGCTTTTAGTAGATACCGGTTGTTATACTTCTTTATTAAGACCTATAATAGCAGAAAAATATTTTCCACATACAATTTTTAAATCAAATACTTCTATTATCACTTGCACAGGAAATAGTGAAGCAAATTTCAAGGCTAACATTCCCTTATTCAAAGAATTTCACTCTACAAATCAAAAACTTAATATCGCTTCACTAGAATTCGTACTTTTTGATTTTCATTCATATTTTGACGGAATTCTTGGAATAAAACATTTAATGACTTAAATTTAAATATTGATTTAAATAACAAAATGCTTATAAATAAAAATGTAAAAATACCTTTAAAATATAAAAAAGGCATACTTAACTCAAATGCGGATGCTCTATCTAGAATAGAAACCCATCCAATAGAGTATAAGGAAACAGATAATTTATCTATAATTGGAAATCCCCCGGATCCAGAAGAATTGATACAAATGGACGAAGATGATATTGACGAAATTTTAAGACTCACAAATAACAATACAAGTTCAGAAATAAGACCGAACTCTATTAGGGAAAAACCCCAGATTATAATTAATCAAGATATTTTATTAAATCCAGGCCAAGTGACAACTCAAGATACAAGCGACATAGAAACAGTTCATTCAAATAAAGAAAACCCGATTATTGGTGCAACTTACACAGAAAAATGTATAAATATATACAAAAATCAAATAATAATATCAAGTTTTGATAAAGATAACTTTAAAGTAAATAAACAAACAATTTTCGACAAAAACAGGATAAACTTATCAATAACAAATAAAGAAATCGAAAAACCTCTCCTAGACTTTATTAAAGAATATATAGCACCAAAACAAACTTACTGTCTTTATTTCAAAGATAAAAATCTAGAACCATCATTCATAAGAGTAATTCAAAAATATTTTAAGCATAACTCTTTCAGAATAATAATATCCAACATATTTCTCACTGACATAATAGACACAGATGATCAAAAATTAAAAATTCAGCAATACCATGAAACTAAAACTTGTCATCGTGGTATACAAGAGAACTTAAAAGCAATCAAAAGACTATTTTATTGGCCGAAAATAAACGAAGATGTAAAGGACTATATAAACACTTGTGATATTTGTCAAAGAAACGAAATATGAACGACACCCAACTAAACTCGTTTATAAACCAACTCCTATAGGTCATGAATCATTTGATTTAATTTACGCGGATACTTATAAAACACATGGTCAATATTATTTAACGCTAATTGACAGTTTTTCAAAATTTGGACAATGTTATCCAATCAATGC
Organism: Diabrotica balteata; assembly: GCA_918026665.1. Taxonomy (NCBI): domain Eukaryota; kingdom Metazoa; phylum Arthropoda; class Insecta; order Coleoptera; family Chrysomelidae; genus Diabrotica; species Diabrotica balteata. Next base: position 116,493,566 of record OU898282.1, read on the forward strand.
ATTAACCGCTATAGAAATCGCTAATAAACTTGTACAATTCTTTAGTCACTACGGTATACCAAGAAGAATAACTGTAGATAACGGTAGTGAATGGAAAAATGAAATAATTCAAGATCTTTGCAAAGTTCACAATATTGAGATTCACTATGCAACAATATACAACCCTAACAGCAATTCACCTGTAGAAAGATTTCATTCAACAATAGCAGAAACAATACTGTCATTAAAACATAATAAGCCGAATGAACCTATTAATTTTCTAATGAATTACGCCGTATTATCATATAATAATTCCATACATAGTACAACAAATTACACACCCTTTCAAATTATTAAAGGCCGCTTAGATTATAGAAATCCTTTTGAAATTGATGAAGAAACCAAACTTTCTCAATATATCCAAGACCATACAGAAAATATACGTTCAATAAATAAATTAATCCTAGAAAAATTAGAAAGTAAACGAAAAGCTAGTTTAGAAAAATTAAATAAAAATAGACAACCAGAACTTAAAATAGATCCAGAAATAAATCTGTACAAAACTAAATTAAGAAAAGCATCTCAAAAGAAAACAGTAGACCCTTACGAAAAAGCGGAAAATATTGGAAATATAAGTGACAATAAAATTGAAATTAATAGCAAAACATACCATAAAAAAATAATTAAACCTCAACGTCTTGTTTCAGGCAAGAAAAAATGAAAAGTCCCCTGTTATTAATCAACTTATAGCATTAGCAGCAACATTCCAAATACAGGAAGTAAAAAATCCAATACTCACAGTATACATAGGTCAAACAAAAGTAATAACAACAAAGCACACTTTTCTCTTCCACGTAAATTTAACCTATCCTGAAAATTCATTAGAATTAATAAAAAATTCATTAAAAACTTTAAACACAGTTACCAATAGTAGCAATGATACTTCAAATCATTTTTCGATTTTCCTAAATAATAAAATAAATAATGCGAAACATTTAACTGAAAATACTTATAAAAAATTAATATTTTGTTTGAACATACTAGAATTAAAAGAGGCTTAATAAATGGTGTAGGAAAAATTCAAAAATGGCTCTTCGGAACATTGGATTCTGATGACGAAGAATATATAAATAATTATTTTAATATGATAGAATTAAATGAAAATAATTTAAACAAAGATCTAAAAACACAACAAAGTTTCCTTAAACAAATGACAAAAACTTATACAGACAGTTTTGAAAAATTAAACGAAAATCAAGGAATCTTAGAAAATCAGATACATGGTCTCATTAAAGAAATTAAAGAAATATCAAATTTAGAACAAGCTTTTTCAATATCTAATACAATTGATAATTTGATGATGCAATTACATTCAGTCGATAACATAATAAACAATTTAGAAACATCATTATCATTTGCAAGACTTAATATCTTACATAGCTCAATTATAAGTCCATTTCAACATAAAACAATTAAGTGAACTAGAAAGAATATATGGCATAGAACAAGTACCAAAATTAGATAAAATCATTAATTATTATTCTTTATTTTCTACACAAGTTATTATTCAAGATAAAACAATTATATTCAAAATTCACACACCAATAGTGTCCTCAATATATAAATATTTTCGAGTATATCCCGTACCTCTCCTGAATCAAACTGTTTTACCCGAAAATCCATACCTATTACTCAACACTGAAAACTACTGGACCACCGCAGAGAAATGTCCAGAAGTAGAAAATTGGTACTTTTGTCTACAAAGTAAATTACATAAACAGCAACAGTGCCTAGCAAATCTCATAAGAACAGGAAAAAATCAATGTCCACCAACTTCTATTCATTTTGCTGAGACGAGTGCCATCCAAATAAATTCAAAAGATATACTAGTAATACCAGCAGCTCCATTCAATATCAAATCACAATGTGAAAAAGAAGGCATCAAAGAAATTAAGATCCCAAGCATCGTAACCTTAGAAAACTGCCAGATATCGATTGATAACAAGATTTTTCAAATAGAACAAACTAGTCATGAAGAATTTGTTCTTGAATTACCGCAAATATACTTACCACAACAAGTAGAAAATAGACCAGAAAGAACATTTCATGTTAAACAAATAGATGAAGAAAATATACAAAGAATAAACTCTCTTGCCACCGACTTACAAGTTAGCCAACTACATACAGTTCAAAGTACCAGCCATGCATGGATCAACACAATCATCATTATTGTGACAATGATGATAATAATGTGTGCCTATTGGTATATTAAAGTCTACAAACCAAGACAGAAGAAGAAGCTCACCCCCAAGCAGGAACCACAGAAAATAAAGGAACCCTTATTTTCTGATCTCGGAAGGGAGGAGTTATGTATCTAAAAATATGGTTAATAGTGTCATTATAGTAATTATTGTACTTTCTATCATAAACATTCTTTATGTACATTAGATTAATAGAAACATATAAATAGACGTAAATATAAACATAAATCACTTTTGCTTAAGATTATGTATAGTCATTATCCTTGTATTTAGTCCTTGTTAATAAAATTGTTTTTTAAAAAGTAATTTTTTAACTCGTAAAACTTAAGTCACGTTAAACTTGTTGAACTATAGTTGTTATTCTACATTATTTAAATATTTTATAAAACTTTTAGTACACATTTTGTTATTGCACTTACGATTATGTGAGTTTTTTGGTTAGTATTTGATATTTCATAGCAATGTCTGGATACTACATACTTTAATCCTGTAGCCCATACAACTGATTCAAATAATGAACAAAATATACTGCTTTGATAGAGATAGTTATAAAATCTCTAATATTTCCAATTTTATCGACTAATTGATTTTGAACTTATCTATGCAGCGTGAAGGCGTTCATGCTGGTTGTCGAATATCCAGAAATCCTTCACCCGCTTTACTTATTATCGTACTAACATCAGCTATATATAAAATGAACACCAGTTTTTTATGTCTATGACTCATGAATACTCTCGCCCAAGAGCTCTTCGACCTTCAACTTTACCCAACAAGATGACATTTAGGAGATTATGTTTATCATTTCTTTGAATATGGCCCAAGTATGAAACCTTTCGCTGCTTAACGAGGTCTAACAATACTCTTTGGGTATAAGATCTTCTTAGAACCTCATTCTTTGTTACATGGTCCTGTCATGGAATTCTAAGCAGCCTTCTGAGACATCATATTTTAGATACCTGCACACGATTCGAAGATCTCACTTTAAGTGACCAGGTTTCACTTCTTTATATGAAGATGAATTATATATAGTATTTATATACCTAGACTCGAAGAGTTAAAGAAAATTTATGACAAAGAAGGTATTTATAAAATTTATCAAAGACGTTTCTAGCTATTGATACTCTTATCTTCACTTTTAGGTCACAGTCACTTCTTTATATCTAGATGAATTTTATATAGCATTTATATACCCGGATTTCGAAGAGTTAAAGGAAATTTATGACAAAGAAGCTATCTATTTATCAAATTTATCAAAGACGTTTCTAGCTATTGCTACTCTTATCTCCATTTCCAGGTCACAGTCACTTTTTATACCAAGATGAATTATATATAAAATTTATATACCCAGATTCGAAGAGTTAAAGGAAATTCATGACAAAGAAGGTATTTATCAAATTTATCAAAGACGTATTGCTAGTCTTATTTCTACTTTCAGGTCATATTCTCGCTTGATGTTTAAGGTAGCCCCTAAGGTATTTAAATCTTGCAATGCATTTAATAGCTCTATTAATTATATTCAAATCAGCTTCCATAGGCGGTTGTCTGCTCTACCACATATTTAGTTTTTGCCATGTTGATGTTAAGCCTATAATTCTCTCCCATTCTATTTATGATATTTACTAAATCTTTCAGCTCTTATTAATAGGAAGACCATATATTGATGCCTTTTTTCTTCTGTTGTGCAAGCCGAAATATTTTTTCTTGACATGCAATCTATGGGTATGGGTATAGGTGGATTTTCGATAAACACAGTGATGAAAATTTTGGGATTGGTTTTCATTTATGATAACGTCGAGGAACGGTAGGGATAAATCAGTTTCTACTATCATCAACATATTGTAACCAGCATGTGAGTTCAAGCAATGATGTGGATAGTTCTCGGATCTCGAAGTCTTACATAAAACTATTAGCAATTATTGGAGATAGTAGGGAACCAATTGGAGCACCATTTATTTGTCTGTAGAATTGATTTTGGAAGATGAAATAAGTGTTGGATATACACTGTTTAATAAGAGATAAATAGTCTTGCTGGGTACTGTATTTAGATTGAAGTACTTGGACAATGTTTGTGTAGGACACTTGTATGCACTGACAATGGAATGTAGAGAAATATTGGGCTAGAAAATTTTGGGTAGGCTATCTATTCAAAGTGTTCTGGAAGACTCCTCACGAGGAATTATATATTGTTTTATGTTAACAAAAAGAGAGGTTTTATTGATGATGGTTATTGTTGTTTTCTCTAGATAGGTTGTTGTATGGAGAAGTGGAAAAAGCTTTATCGTGGAGAAGAATGACTAGATTTGGAGTTGACTGAGGTTCCTTCAGGGATTTTTTATCGGGTTGGCTAATGTTCTAAGTAAGAGGTTTTGAGTTTTCTAAGAACTCTAGTGATGTCTTGTCTAGTTAGCTCAGCATTTTCGAAAGGTAAACTGGAGATGCCTTCTTCAATTTGACAGATGATTGTCTTAATTGGAATGTAACTTTGGGTAACAGAGTAATTGAAATCTTTTGCTAAAGTTTGAGTGGCAATGGTCGAAGTAGGGGTATTAGAAAAAAACGTGAACCACTGTAGTGGGTTTCAAAGTTGTAGGTTTTAGAATTTTTTTGGGCAATTAGATGCGTTAATTTGCACTTCTAAATTTTAATCTGAGATTCGAAAGTATTTAGGACTGTCTGTATATTGATATGGTCGAAACTGTCCCATAATATAGGACGTACATTAAAATAATGAATAGATGACTAGACATTGAATGAGTAGCTTCACGGAGGAGAGCAAAACTAGTTTTTCTAAGAATTTGGGAGATAGAAGAATAAGAGGTGTGGTGTTTAAGTTTTAAAAATTTGGAAATGACTTGAAGGTCTCGGCAGGTTGAAAGAAATGTTAAATTACAAAGAAGACGATTCGTACGTAGCTGCAGATTGCTATATGATTATTGAGCTGGTAAATTCTTTCCCTTCGAGGCGAATAAAATGATTCAAAAGATTTCGGCGATTAGTACAATTAAACCTTTAGCACAGTTAATACCATTAATAAGGAATTATATATACATATATAAATTAAATAAATAAAAAATTAAATAAATATCATTAATCATGAACAATAATATCTAAGCGGTATGTAATAAACAATTTTATCTTTTTAATTATCCTTTCATCAATATTTAACAACTTACCTGTCCATGTGGTCATAATAATACCGAACATCGAATCTTCCTCGTTTTGTTGCACGAATAAGTAAACCTTTGGAATTGTAGTGGAATTTTTCTTCTCTTGCATTTTGTATTACCAATCCTCTACTATCATATTTATACTGTCCTTCACCGAATTTAATAATTCTGTCCATTGGGTTATACTCCATGGGAATTGTGTTACCCCTGAAATAAAACAAAAACATGAACTCGACGAATAAAAAATCTTTCCGAAAAAAAATTAATTAGTATATTTTATTAGCCGGTGTAGTTTCCAAGTAGGAGGGGTTTTGAATTAAGTAGGGGCTCCGAATTGAGTAGGGGCTCTTCAGTACTTCTTGGAAAATACACTTGAAGGGGGGTACTTCTTAACCTCAACACCGCGCGTCCCAATGGCTGATAGGAAACGCCCTTCAGATATGTGGGGCAGGTGTGAATAAGGCTTTGATAAATAAACACCCGCGGATCAACTGAGAGTATGGCATAGGGCAGCAGCTATGTCATTACAGAATCGGAGCGGTACAGAAAAATCTCTTTACAGGTCTGATACTGGATAATCACAGGCGGTAATTATAATTTAACCAGTTGTGATACTGCGAAGTAACCCAACGATTACCGGTAAAAGTAATCCCCCATTTGTTGGTCAACAGCTACGGATGGAAGAACGATGTGGCAGGGCACTTCACTGCCCTGGAGCTGAGAAATTGACTCCAAAGGCGGCAGAGCTAAATTAGCCAACTGAATTAAAATGTGAAAAGCCACGGGATGACTACCACATTAAAGATCTGTAAGGATATCCCCAGGACACCACAATGGCTGACAATCCAAAACAAACGGCCCTCAATCCCGGGCACCACTTAAATGGGGAGAGGGTGCTAAGAATCCTCCGGTCAACCAATAATGTTTCAAAAGTTAAAAGGATCGGTACGTGGAATATTCGAAGCACGTACCAAGTAGGCAAAGTAGTATGCAGTGAAGTTCGATGGCCAAATTCTTGAATAAGAATTATAGATGAGCAACATATCTATTATTCTGGAGACGACACAACAAGAAGCAGAAATGGCGTAGCAATAATAAAAAGAAAAATGGCAGTACTAATAAAATAAAAATAAAAAAAAATAATAATAAAAAGGGAAATAGCTAAAGCAATAATAGGATTTACGCCCATATCATACAGAGTTGTGCTATTTAAAATTAACTCTGTGCTAAGAAGAAATAGAAAATTTCTATCAGACCCTAGAAGATTCTCTAAAACTGGCCAAAAAATATGAACTTACTATTATTATGGGCGATTTCAATGTCAAAATAGGAAAAGGTACAGTCGACAATATCGTGGGGTCATATGGTCTTGGTATAAGAAACGAAAGAGAAGAAAGACTAATCCAATTCTGCCAAGAGACGAGTATGGTTGTAACGAATACACTTTTTAAATTACATCCAAGCAGACTTTATACATGGAAAGCACCCAAGCGATTGAGGGTAAGAGAGCCCCTGGACGTAGACGTATTTAAATGGTTGTATTCCAAATTCTTATAGAAATTACTCTTTTTTCTAGTAAAAAATACTAATTAATAGAAAAATCTTTAATTTGATTAGCAAATCAATGAGTTACATACCTGTAAGTTAATGATAACATGTTGCCATTGTCGTCGTATCGGAATCCCCATGGCTCCTGAGCTTCAACTCCAAGTAGTTGACCATCACAATCCCAAGTGTAGTTTTTCACGTTTGTATATGTGTTAACACCTACGTTCTTTGTATAAGTACGGGTTTGTGATATCCTCCTAAAATTCATAACATAATTGAAGTCAAATTGGTATTTTTTTATTAACAAATTAATTTACAGATAATTTTAAGATATTGCATATAATTTTTACGTCTTTAAGCTTAGTCCTTAAGTTAACTCGTTGTTTTGCCAGTATTTTAATCGACAAACAATGTGTAATCCTGATGCGACATTTATTTTTGTAAATAACTAATTATTAGTGACTAATTGATACTCCTATAGTTAATCAGAAGCACAGTGTGCATTTGGAGAAACAAATTGAGCTGCCTAGTTCATGCACCAATGTTTAAAATGCACTCAGATTGGTATTTTAAAGATAAACACGTTTAATATGTTATTACTCATATTAAATTTCTAATTTCATGACTCAATTTAAAGCTTTAGATTTCAGACAGCAAAAAAATATAGATTATATCCCCAAAAACAGTGCATTCTTTTGTTGTCCAAATTTATGTGCATCTGTAATCCGAAAGGCGAACTCATAATGCTCGAACTTTTGTGAATGTTTCTCAAAGGTTATTAGAAACGAGTTGTGTTGCACTATAATATAAGGTATTTTATATCACTAACTTTAAAATTTTGTAAAAATAGTAAAAGGTATAATAATAGACTTACCCGTGTATATCATGACTAAACTCCATTCTAAATACTTCCATTCCATGAATGGTTAAGGCAACTCTGGTTTCCAACAACCTAGAGTTAACAGTACTGGAAAATAAAGCAGTACCATCATAAACGTTAGTTTCGTTAATTCTTAGTTTGATTATTTTAAAAGGTCCTATCATTTCTAAAGACCCAGTCTTATGGTTGTACCCCAAATTATGCTGGGGTAAATTTTGACCACCAATTCTGCCTTGAGCAGTTATAAGTCTATAATTATTGTCATAGTCATAGGTAAATTTTGCATTGCTGAGACCTGTTTTGGCACCAAAGTCTATTCGTTCTTCCAACAGTAGACCTCCAGTGTATTGATAGTCCCATCTATATTCGAGATCAGTCTCCACATGATTTACTTGGCTGGGTAGACCCGAAGTTTCTGAATACTGATAAACTGTTTTACCATCTCCGTGAACAACTTCATTTAGCTTGCCATTATCGTAGTACCTATACACGATTTTAGCACCTTCGCCAGGAAAAACTGTCTGTAGAAGTCGTCCAGAATTTGTGAAATGTTGCAGATATGATTTATTGCTGCCAGGCGGAGTGAAGGTAGCTCTTAGAAATCCTAGTGTGGGTTGTAGGCTAAAGGAATATTTGGTACCGCTCGGTAAGGTCACATGTCTAAGGCCGCCATTATCATCGTAACTTAAGGAAAAACTTCTTTGACTAGCTAATGTTATTTTTGCTAACATGTTTGTATCGTCATAAGCATAAATTTGAGTGCCGTCTAAAGGACTGGTAACTTCAGAAAGCAATCCATGGCGATCGTAGCTGTACTTTAGTTCAGAGACACCCCATTTCCAACTGTCTATTCTGTTAAAGTGATCATAAGTAATATTGACATAATCAGCGCCATTATATGGTGTGTACAATAATGGAAGTCCTGCAGGATCATAAGTTATTGTCAATAATGGAAGTTTATCGACGTCGAAGAAAGTTTCTTTACTTGTAAAACTGATCAAATTCAATTCCCAATATTTTTGTATGGTTAACAAATAATTCCCTGTATAACGTTTGCTGTGGATTGCGGACGTCACCAACAAGACTAAACGAAGTTGACATCACGTTTTCTATACCATCTCCAAATATGGTAGTTTGTTCTGACCAGACCGGAAGAAGTTCAGCTTCAACTGGGAGTGATGCTTCTAACAGTGGATGACGAGCTATAGCGCATACTTTCATTGATCCATCATAAGCTGATTTAAGAGCTACTGTGGAGTTGGTGAGAGTAAGGATTTCAGTAACTTCTTTTCCTGAAAATATACAGTAATCTTTATAGATAGCCGGCCAATAGTCAATTAATAATATACAGTAATACTAGAAATCAAAAACTACCAAGCTAACCTCAATATGATGTCTTGAGACAATTTATAGACACAAAACACAACGCAATAAAAAAGGTGTCATTAATGTTCAGATCGAATAATGTCTGTACATTTATTCCAATGTAATTAAGCTAAGACCAAGAACTAATAACACAAGAAATGCATTTTAAAGAGTTGAGAAAACACGGTGATTTTTGTAACGTTTTAAGTATGCTGTCAGAATACCTATTACAGTTCCAAGAACTGGTATTAGAAGTATGATTTGTTACATATATATCGTAATAATGCATACCCAAAGAATAATCAAAATTTATGGTGATCTCAACGCAAAAATAGGAAAAGAGCAACAATACCTACCAATTATAGGTAAGCAGAGCCTTCATGAGGTATCCAATGACAATTGTATCAAACTAATAAATCTAGCAATTTCCCTTAACATGCCAGCTGCCAGCTGCCAGCACATGCTTCTAGCGAAAAAATATTCATAAGGGAACGTAGAGATCTCCAGATAGGGTTACAGTAAACATGATCGATCATGTTATTATTGACTCTAGATATCACTCAGACGTAATAAACGTATACGGCAGACAAGGGGCAAATGCACACTCAAATCAGTACCTAGTGAAAAGTAGAATAAGAGCCACAATCTTAAATATTACAAAAGAAAAGGGATCAAAAATTGAAAAATATGAAATAACAAACTTAGCAGACAACAGCAAAAAGGCAAAATACAAAGAATATATAAAGGGAAGGCTAGAAAACAGACAAAAGACGCGGCCAAAAAGAACCTGGGTCTACAAAAAAATCTCAAGTCAACTGAAGGACAGTGGTTCGATGAAGAGTGTCGTAACATAACAGAGATGAAAATAATGCATATCAACGACTACAACAACGACATACAACACGAAAGGTAGAGGAGGAATATAGAATGCGCAGGAGGGAAGAAAAGAAAATACATCACAGAAAGAAAACAGAACACATAGAAAAGAGCTCCAAGAAATGAAAGAACTAAATAAACCATTAGAAACCAGAAAATTCTACCAAAAACTTAACAAAAGTTGAAAAGAATTTAAACCAAGAACAATGATGTGCAGAGACAAAGAAGAAGATATAGTAACTCAACAGAGTGAACTCTAGTACTATAAAGATGAACAGAATTCTTCAAAGGAAAGTTTGAAAAAAAAAACGAAGATTCAATATATGATGAAATTATACTGGGTCAAATGGATACGAGAGAAACAACCTCCCTTTCAGTAGCTGAAATGCAAGAAGCAGCTACCAGACTGAAAAGCAACAAGTCACCTGGATTAGACAACATTAGCGCAAAATTAATAAAGGAAGGCGGAGACTCCCTATTGACTGCGATACACAAACTAATAGTGAACATATGGAATAATAAACAACTGCCACAAGACTGGAATACCGGTGTAACTATCCCACTACATAAAAAGAGAGATCAGCTTCAATATAAAAACTACCAGGCAATAACGCTACTGACTGTGGCATATAAAATACTGTCAAATATGTGTATGACCGATTGAGACCATATGCGAACAAATAGTTGGGATATATCAATGTGGTTTCCGCAGGCAGAAGTTTACAATAGATCAATCTTCGTCTTAAGGCACATCTTGAAAAGACTAGTGAATTTAATATAGACATTATCTTTTCATTGATTTTGAGAGTGCCTATGATAGCATCCATCGAGACTTTCTGATCCATATACTGAAAAAGTTTAATATTCCAGCTCAACTCATTGATCTCTCTCTCTCTTGTCGTTTCCTCATTGCTGAGGATCGTGATTCCCTACAATGCGGGCTGTCAATTCTCTCCATCTCTTGCGATTTTGGGCTGCTCTCATGGACTCGGAAAACGTCCTCTCCAGTGGCTTTCTGTACTTGATCTGACCATCGGATAGGTGAGCGTCCTCGGCCTCTGCGTCCTTCTACGTTTCCGCACACAATTAGTCTTTCTAAGTTGCCATTGTCTCTTCTCACAATGTGGCCAAAAAACTTTAAAACATTTGCAAGACACTGAGAGGAGAGTCTGGTCTGAATGTTTAGCTCTTCGAGAATCGACTGATTGGATCTGTGCTCCGTCCACGAGACGCGTAGCATTCGTCTTCAGCACCACATTTCGAATGCGTCAATCCTTTTCCTATCCTCTGATTTTATTGTCCATGTTTCGGCACCGTAACTAAATATTGAAAAAACGAGTGTCCGTACCAGTCTCATTTTGAGTTTTTTGGACAAAGAGCGGTCCTTCCATATTTTTGACAGTCGACTCATCGCGTTCTTGGCCATTCCTATTCTTCTGCGAATTTCCGTATGGCAGGAGGCTGCATTGCTTAAGGAAGATCCTAGATACGTGAACTCGTCTACTTTCTCGAATTGATTTAGGGCGCCTGTTGTTTGGAGGATATTCGCGTGGTCCACAATCATGATTTTTGTTTTCTGATTATTAATCTTGAGCCCACACTTGTTGCTTTCGGTTTCTACTCTCTTTATCAGTCTCGACATCTCCTTTTCAGATGTTGCTATCAGTGTTGTATCGTCTGCGAATCTTAAGTTTGAGATCTTTTTCCCTGCAATGGAGATGCCGCCTCTCCATCCAACTCATTGATATAGTAAAAGAAACACTTAAAGTATAAAGTAAAATTCGAATTCAAAACGCACTAACAGATACAATCCATGTGAGAACGGGCCTACGACAGGGAGATGCTCTATCCTGTATTCTATTCAACGTCACATTAGAGAAAATAATTAGAGAGTCAAAAGTCAACACCAGAGAACAATAATAACAAAATTGTACAAATATTGGCATTTGAAGATGATGTTGATATCATAGCTAGAAGCGAAAGAGAGATGATAAAAGCATTTAATGCTATAAAAAGAGCGACACAAAACAGTGGCCTAAACATTAACGAAATAAAAACCAAATATATGAAGGCCAGTAAATCGACAGGCCACAGAAACCTACAGAATCTAACAATAGAAGACTATAACATCGAAAGCGTGAAAATTTTACATATCTAGGTTCCCTAGTCACCGCAAATAACAATGTCAGTGAAGAAGATACGAAAAAAATACATATCGCCAATAAAACGTATAATGGACTAATTTAAACCTCTAAGATCAACATCACAAGAAAAACCAAATGCAAAATATAAAAGACCCTGATAAAACCGGTCCTTGTATACGGATCAGAGACTTGGACATTGTCGAAAAGCGATGAGAACCTATTAGGTATGTTTGAACGAAAAATCCTTAGGTGCATATATGAGGGGGTGAAGGAAAATGACATATGGCGCAGAACATATAACTTTGAACATATTGAAGACACAGCATACAATGAACCAGAGGTCATAACATCCATAAAGATCGGACGTCTGCGTTGGATGGGCCATGTTAAACGGATGTTGAAGACAAACACCAAAATATATAATGAGGCAAACACCAGTAGGAAGAAGGTCAAAGGGAAGACCCAAACTTAGATACATGGAACAAGTGGAACAAGATCTGAAAACACTTAAGATTACCAACTGGAAAAACAACAAAACAGAATGGCAAAAAATCCTAGAACAAGCCATTACTTAGAAAGGGTTGTCGAGCTACTGATGATGATGATGATGATATCGTACTAATTATAACACAAAGAAGAATATAATATAAACCATTTTAACTAATGTTTTCCGCAGATTTTTTTTAGAAATATATAACTTTGGAAGCACACATTATTTGAAAACTTTCCTTTGCACATAAATCAGCATATTGGTCGTCATTGAGAAGTTTATCACATATTGGGTTTCTTTAAGATTAATTTTTGGACTTTCCTCGTTTGAAGTAGAGTTTAGAGTGCTTAATTATTCTTAGGCTTTTTTGAGATTGTCTGAAACCCTCACGATATCGGCACGATTGCTTATTGGTATGGTAAAACACTGATAAGTGTGTAGTGTATTAGGTTGATGATTAAGATCACGCGCTATCCAGAGACCTATTTAAAACACAGCAGTAGAAAATAGTATAGTGAAAGCTTTGTTCTCACGGCTCGGTCAAAGCTTATGCATTGATCACTATCGGAACGCATTAAGACGCTAGAAAATTGGAATATGTACAAAAAAAAAAATAAAAAAATTTGGTATACAAAAATAGAATACATTAAACATGAAGTTACTTTATATAATAAGAATCATTTAAAATATAATCAATGACACGTAAAAAAGTGTCGACCATCTATTAAATTTACAGCTAGTCTTAAACTTAAAAAAATAGTAGTTTTGGATTATATGGAACTTTCTGAAGATATTTACAACTATTATATAAATGGTAGTACTTACTATCAATGCTCAAAACATGTTTATTGGCTTTACCGCTGATGCTTAACATATTTGGCGGTCGACTGACTGATACTTCCAGGCTTCCTTGATCTGAAATTTTCGATGTTATCTGTAAAGTCTCACCACTGGGTAATATTACTCCTGTTACTCGACCTAACCAATCGTATTGGTATATAACGGTTTCACATCCCTGAAAAAAAGACAGCAAATAAATAATTTTAGAAATTAAAAACAAATTTCAAAGTAGCACATCAAGTATATATTCTCAAATCACTTTTCATCTTCAATATGTATTATAAACGGGTATTGATTTTGTCTTTTATTGTTGAGGAAAGTCCTAAAGTCTAAAAAACTAAAAGAAAGAAAAATAAACTGTGAACAGCGTGAAAGTTAAAAATTTATATTGGTAAATACAATCGGTTTAAAACATGCGATGACTTTGTTCGATATCTAGACTCCATTTTCTCCGGTCTTCCTATTGTTTATCCTCATAAGTTCTTCACACTAATAGCTTTTTGAATTCTCTCGTTCCAAGATATTTTGAGCATCCCCTTTTTTCGATAATGTGGTATCCAATTGAACGCTTGTTTAGGTAAGCTGTTTTTGTGCATTCTCTGTACGTATCCATATCAGATAAGGTGTTTTCTTTTGTGTCCTATAATCTCATTTATTCTCTGATATTTTCATTTTTAAATCTCTTCGTTCTTGATATTCTAACCAATCATAGAATGCATCCATTTCGGTCGTTTGTATTATTCTTTTATGTTTTTTTCTGTCAATATTTTCTATGTTTCTAAACCGTAGTAGAGACTAATTTTAATTATAATATTATATGTAGGTGCTGTATTTCCTACGATTTGTTATATTTTTGCTCCAGAGGATTCCGTTCAGACGGTTAGCTGCTTTCCTTCACTGTTCGATCTCCTCTCCATTAAGATAAATCAGACCTTGATCTATATTGATCTTTCCAACTGCCATCCACTTTGTCTTTGAAATGTTAATTTTAAGGCCTCTCCAATAACTTGCTTCACCTACTAGATTTAGTAATGTTTGGAGATCTTGTAAATTTTCTGCAAGAATGGCTGTATCGTCAGCGTATCTAATATTGTTGATTACTTCTCCACCTAGTCTTACTCCCTCTTGTCTGTTATCCAAAGCCTCCCTAAAGATTTCTTCAGAGTACAGATTAAAAAGAGTGGTGACAAAACACAACCCTGTCGTACTCCACGTTTGATGGATATTTTTTCAGTCGGACTGTCTCCAATTTGGATAGAGGTTACTTGATTGTAATATAAGTATTTCAGCAGTCTTATATCATAGTGGTCAAGTCCTGCTGCCCGTAGGCAATCGAAAAGTGTATCGTGTTGTACTCTGCCGAACGCCTTCTCGAAGTCGATAAAACAAACATAAACATCTTTCGGAATTCACAAATTTTTTGTAATAGAACGCGCATATAGAATAGTGCCTCTCTAGTTTCTAGACCGTTTCTAAATCCAAATTGCTTATTACCCATCCTACTTTCATATAGAAGAAATACTCGGTTTTGTATAATTCGTAAGAGTATCTTCAGTGTGTGACTCATCAAACTGATTAGTCTAAAATCGCTGCATTTGGTGGGCCTGCTCTTCTTTGTTAATGTTATTAACAGTGACTCTAACCAATCATCTGGTATTTTTCCTTCGTTGTAAATTTTGTTGAAGAAAGTGGTTAAGCAGGCAATGCGTTCCTCATCCAAAAGTTTAAGTAGCTCAGCAGGGATTTGATCTGGTCCAGGTGCTTTATTGTTTTTGGCTTGCTGTATTGCCTTTTTGACTTCCGAATTCAGTATACTGGGACCTCACTGACAGTGAGTACACAAGGGCTCACTTACAGTTTGGAAATATATGCAAGAAAGACTCGAGTTGAAGAGTTACTACGAATCTTTGAAAGAAAAATATTGAGGACCATATATGGCAGAGTCAACGAACAGGGTCTGTGAAGAAGGCGATATAATTTTAATCTCTATAGACTTGTTGGTGATGCTGATATTCTGAAAATCATCACAATAAATCGTCTAAGATAGGAGGGTCATGTTATGCGGATGGATGAAAGTCATCCTGCTAAAATAACTATGCTAAATGGACCCGTTTGTAGAAGAATAAAAGAATGACCTAAACTCAGATATCTGGACGATACGAAGACAGATACTCGACAGGGAATATTGGAAAAATCTTTTGATGCTTGCTCACGAAGAGCTGTAGCGCCAACTGATGGATAAATGTATAACTCGAAAACAATTAACTTTGACAAAAAATCACAAGAGATCTTTATTGTTCAGAATGATCCAATAAACATACAGAATCATCAGAATCGGAAACGTTTATTTTTACAATTTAAAAAAATTGGAACCACCTTTCGCATGGCGAACTTTATTCTGATGTGTCTCACAAACGTGACTATTGTGCAAACATATTTCATGGTAATATTTTTTCGAAGGAACACGAGCTTTTCGCTTTATCTATAATAGATTGTGAGTAAAATATTGAATGATAAGGTCTAGCAAAATATTTTTTATGAACGTCGCGTTAAAACAGATATTTCTATTCTTCATGTGTTCAGTAAAAATTCTAAGAAATAAAGTTTATTAAAATTTTCCCAGTCACTACATTTTAGAACAAGTATAATGCGACATTTTACAATTATTTTTTGATCTTTTCCCAATAAACTAAACGATATTTTCCTCTCTAGATACGATATGACCATAGAACTATAAAAATAGTTTATTATACAGTCGTCAGCACTAAAAGCTTGGCAAACATTTGGCTCAATTCAATTTTGGTAAAACGTGCAAGCAAATTTCGACTAGTTGTCGTCTTTTGGCCATGAAGATGCTAGAGAACAGTGTAATCATCGTTCAGTTTTATTAAAGTAGATTTAGTGTTCATAATACTTTTAACTTATGGGGTTAGTTACCTAAGAGACTCGAAAAGAGAGCAGAATCGGATTTAATTTTATTTAGTGAAAGTTTTTTTATTTAAATATATAACATATAAATACAAATTATATATAATTATATTATATATATATATATATATATATATATATATATATATATATATAATATATATATATATATATATATCGCAAAAAGGAGTACGACCGTCTATCCAATATAAATAAGGATCACTCAGATGAGTAGTGGGTTCAATCTATGGTACTCTAATGTAAAAATTTTTAGATGAACTGATGATGCTATCAGAATTCGATAGCGAAACGTCTTCAAAATAGATGAAGTAGTATCAACTTTGTCTTTTATTTCTCCACCTAGTTGACCGATTGAACCCACCACTCATCTGAGTGATCCTTATTTATATATATATATATATATATATATATATATATATATATATATACATATATTTACGGCGACCATATATATTTTTTGAAAAAAAAAGTACAAAAATACAAACAAAATTAATATTTTTATTGGGCAATCATAACTTTTTGGCATTGAAAAGAAAAAATAAACTATGCTAAACATTAAAACAATATGTTGCTAAACACTAAAAAATTATATCATGTAAACTAAACAATATATTAACTTTGAAAAAGTAAATATCCTGTAATTAAGAGATTTTAGATGAGCGACCTGGAATAGCCAGCCTCATCTTCTTCCGGTTTTTTGTACCATTCATATTTTTCGGAACTTAAAATTAATTTAAGAAGGTCCGGCTTCGACTGAAGCAAATGAAACATTTCATTACGCCTGGTCAAAATTTACATACACCTGCATCGCTTTCTTGATAGCGCAAATGGACATTTGTGACTTTTCTGACATTCAATAATTATTTATTATAGAAAATAAACGCTCCATAGCTGCACTAGTACCCGAAAGACAAAAAATAATTGCTGTTCCACACAGCAATTTTTCACTTGTAGCAACGTCTTTCAAAATTCTCAGTTCGTGAAAGAGTTGATCTTTAGTTAAAATAGTTGCCTTGATATACAATTTAAAAGTTTCGAGAGAATAACAAACATCTTTCCATGTCATTTTACTTCTTAGTCTATCAATTTGAATAGTTTAAATTCATGTAGATTTGCACTTCAATTGTCTAGGTAGTTTACACATTTTCTTTAGCGGCTACTGAAGTTTTCAGTAACGGCTTGCCCATTTTTAAGTTTACAAAGACATTCCCTTACTTTCAGCGGCAAATCGTCCAAAATAATGCGTGCAACCGATGTTTTAACATGTTTTTAAGATTTAAATATTCTTGGGCAGCATCTGTC
This sequence comes from Diabrotica balteata, assembly GCA_918026665.1. Taxonomy (NCBI): domain Eukaryota; kingdom Metazoa; phylum Arthropoda; class Insecta; order Coleoptera; family Chrysomelidae; genus Diabrotica; species Diabrotica balteata. The sequence goes on from OU898282.1 coordinate 116,511,367, forward strand.
GCATTTGTTTTATCACCTTGTACTTTTAGAATAGCTTCATGAAACTGCGACGCCACATTATGAACGAGCCACATCCACGTCATCCACATCTCTGCAATGGGAGCATTAAAACATTGATCAAAATTGTGGGACAACTCTCCGAAAAATAGGCTTTAAGTGGTTCAAACATTTGTAAAATCTGTTCAGATTGCAGGCATCATGTTTAGAAATCGTGTTTTTGAAAATGATACCATTAAGGATGAACAATCAGAGATAAACCAAAAAAGTGTGGGTGCAAAATCAATAAGAATCAGCACATGCAGTAGGTGCAATGGTATCCAAAGTAATACGTGGGAAAGGGGATCAATTACTACATAAACTAAACAAAAATAAAGAAGCTGCACTAAATGATTTCATTAAATGATAGAGATTTCTTTGGGATATGGGGATTGTAAATAAAAAGCAACTGTAGCCTGTTAATAACCACTTAGTATAGAGTTTTGATTTTATTTGTTAATGCGATAGAAACTGCACTTAAACTGGTTTCGCAAGGTGTATGCCAAATATATATAATTGAAAGCACAAATCAAAAAGGCAAAAAAGACCAAGATGATTTTGGAATAAGAAATCAAGTTAATCGGAACATTGTGATCATATATCTATTGTTATTATTTATTAGTATTCTTTATAACTTTATTCAAAATAACAACATTTTAAAACTTTTGAAGTTATTAACTTTAATCTGTCTTAATTTGATATATTTTTATAAACTTTAATTATCAAGTAAAGGTAATTATTTGTGGACATTGTATGTTATTTTTATTATGATCTATTATTTTATTAAGACTAACAAGAACGTATATTTATAAGTGTAATCATTTGCTAAAAATCTACAGAAACTTACCCCGGATCTACTAGCGAGCAACCCTGTATTCATATCATAATCCAGTTCAATATCCGCTCTTCCTTTTTCGCTCAGTTTAACCAAATAACCCACTCCGGAAATTTTAAGCTCAGACTTGTGGTCCTGAGTGTTTTCAATGGAACTAACGGCGTTGCTGTAATCTCTCAGGAATTGGATTTTATTACCAGAACTATCGGTGACAGTCGACAATTTGCCGAAACTTGTGTTCTTGGAATAGAGGAACGTATATCTGGTTTTATCTGAAGCGAGATCTTTTGTAGCTACATGTTGGCCGTATCGATTAAACACGTAGACTTCTCCAGCTGGAAATAAAAACATTTCATAGGTTTATATAAACACATAGTTGTTCTTATATTTAACTTAACTACTGTTTTGTTAAATAGTATATACCAATGGTCTTGTGTACAGATGTTGTAAGTGCATTTTTAGTAAAATTGAGTTAAATACAGTAACATATAATTTCGGACATGAATTTTCTTATGCACACAAGTTGTAAGTAAAATATTTAAAATTGTTGACACCAGCGTCATCTTCCAAAAGTGGCAAGTACTTCTACACTACAGAATTCTACTCCACATGTTATAAGAGCACTTAACACTGGTGTGGGCTGAATTAAATAGCGTTAATGAAACTACCACGTTTGTGTCCAGTAAAAACTAAGGTTAGGGTTGCTTTTTTTCGGGTGCAATCATGTCGTTTTATAGGGTAAACAATTGGTGAACCCCATTATTATCCGGAAATATAAACACTAGGTAATATCGGTGCGTTTCCTTTTATTTTTTAAAATAGGTTCCGAGTTTTAGACCCCGGGCGATTAAGTTTAAAATGTTTATTATGCATATTACATATTTTCGTACCAATAAAATTATTTGTTCTAGCAGAAATAATACAAAGAATTAAACCTTAACCTTTAGATGTCACTGTACCAAGTGAAAAACATAGCGAACTATCGGAAAGAAATATACACCTCTTGTTGTTTCTGTTGAAGGTAAAAGTTAGCAATTAATTTAATGTAAACCATATTTTAGTGACACTTATCTTTTTAGAAACATCTGAACAGTATGTGAACGTTAGTAGTGAAGTAGTGACAGTAGTAAAGTTACTATTCTAGAATCCTCTGTTTTTTTTAAGAGGTTGTAGAGTATGAGACTCTACAACCTCTTAGGAAATAAGAGAAATAAGAACTGCAAAGGAAAATTTTTATACAAGAAAATGCGAGAAAATCGAACAACTACATCTCAAACATGACACTTTTAACTTACATAAAAAGATAAAGGAACTGACAGGTACACAAAAACGAAAACATCCCAATCTCCTATGCAACGCAAATGGTGAAATAATAGCCGATCTATAAGAAAAGCTTAGGACCTGGAAGAACTATGTAGAAGAATTGTTCGACGATGAAAGACAAAAACCTAATATAGATAACTTGCAAGGCGACGAAGGACCAGAACTAACTAAAGAAGAACTATTATACGCTATAAAAATAATGAAAAATGGTAAATCACCGGGTCCAGACGGGCTCACATCAGAACTTCTTAAGCTTGTGGAAGGCGAATCAGTGAATATTCTACTCGACCTTTTTAACTGCATCTACAAAAGAGGAGAAATACCAAAGGAATGGCTACTTTCAACTTTTGTAACCTTACCAAAAAAGGCAAATGCAAAACAGTGCACTGACTACCGCACTATAAGCTTAATGGGGCATACATTAAAAGTATTCACTCAAGAATTAACAGAAAACTAGATGCAGATATTAGTAATACTCAATTCGGATTTCGGAACGGGCTTGGAACAAGAGAAGCACTATTTGCACTTAACGTCATATGTCAAAGATGTCTAGATATAAACCAAGATATATATATATATATATAATATATATATATATATATATATATATATATATCTATATATATATATATATATATATGTGCTTTATTGATTACAACAAAGCGTTTAATAAAGTTCGTCACGATCACTTAATGAAACTGCTAGTAGAAAAAAACTTGGATAAAAGGGACATTGGAATTATCTCTAAGATTTACTATAATCAGAAAGCAAATATCCGAATAGAGCAAGAGACAACGGAGGAAATCGAGATCAAGAAAGGCGTAAGACAGGGTTGTATACTCTCACCGACCTTATTCAATCTATACTTCGAAGACATTATAAACACAGCACTTTCGGATCAAAATATAGGTATTAAGATAAATGGCATCCAAATAAACAACTTGAGATATGCCGATGACACGGTACTAATCGCAGAAACTTGGGAAGATCTTCAAATACTAATTAACAAAATAGTAGAATGCAGTGAAGAACACGGATTATCACTTAACATAAGCAAAACAAAAATAATGCTAATATCTAAATCACCACAAAACTTCCCTGGCATAAACCGTGCATGATCAAAGAATCGAACGTGTAAGAAGATATAATTACCTGGGAACTATTATCAACGAAAATAATGATTGCTCTGAAGAAATCAGAACCAGAATAGAGAAAGCTAGAGCCACATTTACTAAATTGAAAAGGGTGTTCTGCGGAAGAGATCTAAGTCTAAAACTTAAAATTCGCCTTTTGAGATGTTACGTTATGTCAGTTCTCCTCTACGGGATGGAAACATGGACATTGAAAAAGATCGATACCAAAACGATAGAAGCATTTGAGTTGTGGATGTATCGTAGAATATTAAGAATACCCTGGACAGAGAAAGTAACAAATGTGGAGGTTTTGCGGAGAGTGCGGAAAGAGAAAGACCTAATACTTACTGTTAAAAAGCGCAAACTACAATATTTGGGACATGTTATGAGGGGAGATAAATACCAGTTGCTGCAATTGATTATACAGGGAAAGATAATGGGAAAGAGATCTATAGGAAGAAGAAGGCATTCATGGTTGAAAAACTTGAGAGAATGGTACAATTGCACCAATTACCAACTGTTTAGATCTGCAGCATCAAAAATATGCATAGCTTTGATGATAGCCAAACTTCGGAACGAAGACGGCACTTGAAGAAGAAGAAGGGTATGAAGAATTGAGTGAACCTTATCCGAAATCGTCAAGTTCTTACAATCCTTCTGTGTTTGGTAATGATTCGTCGACTGAGTCTGATAACGAAATACTTGAAAATATCGCGAAGGAAACAAAAGAGAACAAAAATAAGAAAAAAAGAAAACAAAAAGCGAACATAATCAACTGGCACCGATCCGTTGTTAAAAAATTAAGATTAAGTGAGAAAAAAGTATATTAATCGAAATGGAAAAGAAGTACCGAATGAAAAACCTAATAATGTGGATTGGAGCAAATGCAGATATAAATGTAGTGAACATTTTTCGCAAGGTGATAGGAGAGGCGATGTGTCAAGAGTATTACAATCTGGCGATGATGTTCATCAGAAAATTCATTTAACATCGTTAATGCAAAAGGACCAGTCCTTAGAAAATTAGATAACCCAAAATCTAAAAATCGACAAACATCCGAGTTTATTATTAGAAAAAATCTGCAGAAGAAAACCACAGAATATGTTTAAAATTTTTCTGTGGTACATTTGCGATTTCGCATAGAGTAGTCGAAAACTGTGCAAATGGTATGAGTGCAAACGGGCTTTATATCGGACGTGATAAGAGAATTGGTGTCCAACCACCAAATGTCACTCCTTCGGACAGCATACAATTAGTGAAGGAACACATTGATTCGTTCCCAAGAATAGAATCACATTATTGTGGGCGTGACTCACAGAAGTAGTACCTATCATCTGGCCTCAATATTTCTAAAATGTATAGATTTTACAAGTACGATTTTTGTCAAAGGAAATTCAAGCTTTTTGTTTACCAAAAACATTTCACGAATAGGATCCGAGATTGGATTTTTCAAACCTCAGAAAGATCCTCCCAATGTTGAGAATTCCATGTGTACAAAGAGTTACTAATGTTGAGGTACTTCGTCGAATGTGTAAACAAAAAGAATTACTAAGAATAATCAAAGAGAGGAAAATTTAATACTTGGGTCATGTGTTGAGAGGCGAAAGATATTAATTTCTTCAAGTTATACTGGAAGGAAAAGTACAGGGTAAAAGATCAGTAGGAAGACGCAGAACTCATGGCTGAAAGACCTGAGGGGATGGTTCGACCGCTCCTTAGCAAAAATCTTTCGCGCAGCAGTTTCCAAAACTACAATTGCTATTTGGATCCCCAAGAAGAAGAAAGATCAATGTTCGCAATGCAATTCATATAATATCGCCAAAGACAAAGGACCTCTACAAGAAGATAACAACAATCACAAGCAACGCGAAAAAGATGCTCTGCAAATGAAAGCAGATGATAAACAAAGATCACGCGCAGACGAAATCAAAACTTTTAGGTCAATATGTTTATAATTTCATCAATTATGATACATCCAATTCTGACGGGCACTGTTTTGTTTAGGATGAAACACATGGAAATAAAGGCAGTGTTGAATTTGACAGTTGCTTGTTGAAATAACTAATAAACTTACCGAAAACTGTGACACACGTGGCATCTCTGCCGTTTCTAACATCTTTTTAGTCCTCTCTGTGTCAGGTTGTGTTTCTAACGCGTATGTCATTATTAGTCTGATGACAGTATTGTAAAATTTGCCTTTTATTTCTTTCTCGATATTTTTATTTCTCGATATTGTTTTATACAGACAACTTGCGGTTCTGTTTGATCTATTTACTTGATCTTCCACTGCAGTTTCCAGCTTTTCGTAGCTAGATAATGTGATGCCTAGATATTTAAACTTCATCCCTTGTTCTATTAGCTGACCTTCCAGCTCCAATTAACATCTTAGTAAGATGCATAAGTTGATAGAATAAATAAAATCATCAGTGATAATGTACGGTGTGTGGACGATAGTCTGATAGCTGAATCGCAAGACCATGTAACTATACTGAATAATTCTTAAATGGAAAATATGATATTTAACAAACCTATTTAGGAATAGATCGAACCAAAATATAATATTGGTTCATTAATCTTCACTCTTCAGATGCCTAATGTTTACCATAACATAGAAAAAATAAAACATATTCGAAATGCGAATATACCGACGGATGTTGCAAATAAGATGGTAAAGCTGGGCTCATAAGAAAGATGTATTATATAGCAGGAATATATGCACACACTTGGTTAGGATCATAAAACTTTTTCTCTAAGTCATCATCTTATAACTAAGAGAGTTAACACTGCCTATAACTTAATAACTAAGATTGAAGAAAAGGAACCATAGGAAGATGTATTCCATAATAGGAATATACGCCCACGTCTGGTTAGGGTCATAAAAAATAACAAAACCGTACCTTTTTCTATAAGTCATCTATAGATCATCTTATAACTAAAAGAGTTATAACTGTTTTAAATAACATTACAAAGTGACATCAAAGGAAAGGTAGCATAGGAAGATCAAGTAATGTATAAAATGTACCCAAACAAAAGAAAATCACGTTAAAGAATTCGTCCTATTGGTCTTCAACATCAGCGGAAAAGCATAGGAAGAATGCTTCCTCTCTTAATTTATTTATCGCGTCAAAACTGGTCATGGTTTGTATAAACTGGTTTAATGCGCTTTTTGTTTAACTTAGCTATTATTTTTGCCATTTTCACCTACTCTTACCTAGATAATTTTGCATCTGTGATTGCACCTATGATAACGGTGTTCTATATCATATAAGTACTCATTATACATTAATTGCAAATCAACAATACTAAATCAATATAATTGTTAATTTTAGTGCTTTATTTTTTTATTTGCTGTGTAATTGATATTTTCTGGTTGTTTTTATATTGGACAAACCCTTATAAGGAAACCGTTGATACGCCAATGTATAAACCAAGTTAAAATAGGGATTTACCTGCAGGATAGGGTATCCGGAATTCTCCATTTTCGTCATGAGTCGGAAGATAATGTTCCAGAGACAATATGTGCAATGAACCTTGATCGGCGACATGTAATACTCCTCCGGGCGAAACTGCCAGAGCGGAAATGGCCTGGAAGCGAGCGTTGGACGATAGCAGCGTCTCGGCATTGCTGGTTGTTTCTTCAGTAGTTGCGCAGGAGCATGGCGATAGTTCTTGTGGTCTGCCTAGGGGATTAGCAGTTGTTATGTTTAAGGCGCAGTCGCAATTTTTCTTCGGCTTGTCGGGAATCTTACCAGCAAAGTGGGTTATTTTACCTAAAATAAATTAAAAAAACAAATATTGTAAATACATCACACGACTAAGACCCATATACAATATAACGATGGGGTTATCTGACATTTGAAGAAAAACATTTTCTAAACGATCCACTGTAATGTACAAAATTTTTGGTTTTAAAATAATATTCGGAGAAAATAATCTATTTCGGATACGGAATAATATTGGGAGGAAAGTTATTTGTTAAGTAATTGTCTTCTGTATTAATTACCATAAACCAATTTAAAAACTAACTTTTTTTATTTAAACACAAAACCACATCAACCGCGCAGGGTTATTAGTGGCTGTAACAAATACATGAAATATTACATTAAATACAATTGAATGATACATTAAGTACAATTGAATATTACATTAAATACAATTGAATAAATTGATGTCTTTTAAATAACTTAACACTGTTGAAATTTTTTTGGTGAGAACTGTCTTGAGATCATCATTTGTGAATCCATGGGATCTTCTTTTTTCCATGAATTGAGGACAATCAAGCAAGATATGTTTGACAGTCAGTGGGTTAGAGCAGCTGGAGCAGATAGGTAGTGGTTCTTTTGTTATTAAGTATTTGTGTGTTAAGGCAGTATGGCCAATTCTTAGACGATTAATAATGACTTGGTTTCTTCTGTTTAAAGGAGTCTCCAGAACATCAGTTATTTTTGGGCAAATTACATTTAGTTTAGTACCTAATTTTTCCCAATAATTTTGCCAAGTATTAATACAATGGATTTTAACCAGGTTTTTTAGATCGGTGTACGGATATGTCTTCAATTGTGCAATATGGTTTGAGTTCATTCGACTTTTGTTAGCCAGTTGATCTGCTTTTTCATTTCCGTAGATACCTATATGTGATGGTACCCAAATAAAAGCCGCTTCCTTTCCTAATGATGAAAATTTTTCTAGTACGTTTTTTATACTCTGTATAATAGGGTTGTTGGTATATATTTGTTTCAGTTTCAGTAATGCATTTAATGAGTCTGTTACGATAATGCACTTCATCGTTCTACTCTTTTCGAAGAAGATTAGGGCTTCCAAAATAGCTGTAGCTTCACCTGTTAGTATACTGCAGTTGGTTGGTATCGATATGCTATAAGAATTTTCTTTACAGTAGTAGGCAGCAGCGTGACCATTGGGAGTTTTAGAGGCATCGGTAAAGATTTGCAAATAATTAGGATAGTGGTCTAGAATTTCCATGAATAGAGATTTAATTACTGTGGAATTTGTAGTAGATTTGGGATACTTGGTAAGTGTTACATCAATAGTTAATGGGTGGCTTGTCCATGGGGGATAGTTTGCGTTTATATGTAGTGTTGCATTGAAATGATTCCTATCAAAAGTTGTAAGGTTTATTCTTTCTATGAGGGGTGTAGAGTTTTTTAGTCTTATTGTTAGGAGGAAGGCCAGGGTTGCAGATATGGAAAAATACAGGATGCTGTTTCTGGGATGATATCTTTGCAATGTAGTTCAAGGATAGTTGCTGTCGTCTTATATGTAAGGGAGGTTCTCCAGTTAGAACTTGCATGCTACTAACTGGACTAGTTTTAGAAGCTCCCAGTGCTAATCTCAAAGCTGTAGTTTGAATACTGTTTAGTTTTTTTAGAGTGGTTTTACATGCAGCATCGTAACATATACAACCATAGTCGATTTTAGTTCTAATGAGCGATTTGTAAAGCCTAATTAATATTTTATGATCAGCACCCCAAATTCTGTTGGATAATATTTTGAGTATATTTAATCTTTTTTGGCAGGAAAGCTGTAGTTTATTTTATGTGTGAATTCCAATTTAAAGTTCTCTCAAAAGTTAGACCTAGAAAGTTTATTTCTTTTGACTGTTCTAAAGGTAAATTATTTAATGTAAGACTAGTTGTGAGGTGGGTTTTATTTTTATTAAAAATAACACTTGGTTTTGTTTTGTTTAAATGGATTTTTTTAAAGTTTTGTTTCTAAGGATATTCCATTTTATTAGTTTCTTTTTCTTTTAAATACAATAATAATGGAGAATAATATTTTAAATTCTAATTGCTGTTGTGGAAAGATGTTTCGCTTTTATAACTGTTAACATAATATCTATTTATTTCATATTTTGTAAAGCTCTTACTTATTAAGGAGACGTGGACAAAGGTTTTCTAGTAAATGGACAAAGACTTAACAACAGAAGATATGCGGACGACACAGTCGTGTTTGTGGTCAGTGTGGAAGGTATGCATCACAATTTAATGTCGTATAACAGAAGTAAGCCAACTATCTGGTCTGGAATTGAATAAAACAAGACCAAATATCTGAATATCAGTAAAACTTCTTCTTAGGGTGCCTGTCCGCTCCAAATGTTGGCGATCATTTTGGTTATGATGACTTTGTTGGTTGCTATACTGAATAGCTGTGTTGAAGTGTTTATATACCATGCTGTCAGGTTAGCAAGCCAGGATATTCTTGTTTGTCCTACGGCTCTTTTTGCTTAAATTTTAGCTGACTTCGTCTGTCCATAGTATCTTCAGGATCATTCTGTATACTATAGCCTAAAATCCTGAAGTTTTGATAGAATTTCCGCCTTTAATGTCCACGTTTCTTCTTTGTACAGAAGACCTGCGTATACGTAACCTAATTTTTGTTTCTAGGGTGAGGTTATGGCTCTTTAACACAGAACTCATAGTCAAGAATGGACTTTTTGACGTTCCGATGCGATATTTAATTTCTTGGGTTCTGTTCTATGACTCATTGATTAAAGTTACCAAGTAGTTGTACTTGGCTAATATTCGTGGTCCTCCAATTATAAAATTGGCTGAACCCTGGTCTTCCTGGCCTGTAAGGCATACTACCGTAAGCGAGTCCACTGCGCCAACACCAATTGGAGTCCGGCACCAATATAAGGGGGGTACGATACACGAGGCTTCGTGACGCTCCACCCTCCCCGTAGTGCCTGTGTTGCGATTACGTCTCCCGTCCGTTAGTCCCCCCCCTCGGGGCAAAAAGGTGACGCAGGCAGAGGAATTCTACCTCGCACGTAGAGAGGTCGCCGTCGAGGATCTCTCATATACCACTCTTAAATCACCTAGGTGGGTCCGTGCCGAGACACCGGCGCCCTTAATGGTGGTGCAGGCCGAAAGAGATGCTTACGGACTCAGCTCGTTCAACCTCACCCGGTTCTTGTGGAATGAGAGTAGAGTGGTCCGACGAGAGTCTCACTTGGATACTAGGAGTGTAGACCGGTGACCGTGACGCCTAATCGCCTCGAGTGCATTTCTAAAAACCCGACACCTCAAGCGACAGCTCTCCACCTCTCAATTCCTTCCCATTAGTCGCCTCTTACGGCAGGCAGAGATATATTAGCCTCGGCCGTATTCTTATCTCCACGAGCCGAACGGAGAAGTAGTTGTACAGTGAGACACGTTCAATTCTCATTTGGTTCACATACAGATTTGCTCCAGTTGTTTTCCTTGCTGATGATCATTAGCTTGGTTTTGCTGGTGTTTATATCCAGTCTATATGTTTTACTTGTTTTCCTTATTTTGTTCATTAGAGTTTAAAAGCAGTATATTATATATATATATATATATATATATATATATATATATATATATATATATATATATTGATAAAGTTGTATTTTATTAATTTATTTTTTTTTTATAATAAATGTAATTTTTATAATATGTGGTTCGTTGTTTAATTTAATATACCTCAGCTAGCTCAATTATATGTTCTAAGCAATCTGTCACTGTGTGACGTCGACTCTGTAGTCTCCTGGTAGAGTTCAAAAAGAAATTAAACCAAACTTTACTTTAGACTTTTGATAAATTAACCCAAATGAAGCACGTTATTTATTAATATTGAACAAATTTAATATAAACAATAAAATTCGTCTGCAACTTCGGTTGCCTTTAAAAATTTACAAAAATAGGAATCGTTTAAGTCTTAACGTGGTTTAGTGACGTGACAATAAAAATGTATTACAAAATGTGGAGACTCTCTACAAGTACCTAAAAACTAAATAAATATTGCAACTTTATAAAGTGTTTAAATGAACTATAAAGAAAAAGAAAATGAACACTTTATTCCGCTGACTATTCAAATATAATCAAAATTTCAAATGATCCCCAAAATTATTGTCCAACCTCACTTTAAAACAGTTCTGATTTCTTTAAAGGAAACTAACTACTCAAAAATAATCGGTGAAACTGGAATATCAATCCTCTCTTCGGAAGTTAAGGTACGTACTATTCTATTTTTAATTTAATGATCATTAATAATTTCAATTTTTAAGGCCTATCGCAATTATGTTAATTCATGAATTTTAATTTTCTCAATTTAAATGACATTTCTATACTCCAATATAATTTATAAGTGAAATTGTTTCTCTTACTCTCTGGAACAAATTTCTGGATATCTCTGCTGTGGAAAAACTAAATTCTAATTAGACGAGTTAAAAAACACTCCCGACCTATTCCACAGTTTCAGGGCTCTCCTTCGTCCAAAAAAACCTTGTCGGCGTCCTCTCCAAAAAACCAATTCCTCTTATTATCCGTTGCTAACAGCAACCAACGTTCTTTTTTTTTCTGTCTTCTATTTAAATATTTTAAACCATAAAACTGTCCTGTTTGACATATTTGTCAAGCCACATTACTTTCTCATAATCACTTTAATCACATATAATTTGGGAATTTACAAAAAAAATGTTTAGATATAAAACTTATTCTATTACAATACTAATTTATTCTTTTCATCTCCACATCATTGTAATTTCTTATTTAACAAAACCCCTATTAATTTAGCTCCCACAGACTGTCAAATAAACTGTCAAGCAGTTTATTTTCTGACGTTTTTTTAAAATTTCTATGTTTAAATATTTTTTTAAAATTCTTCTTTTTTTGTTCTTTTTAAGGTTTAGACGATTCACCTATACACTAGGCAACTATACTATTCAGAAATTATTAACACTATACCAGGTAAGTCAAAATTAATTTATTTAACAATTTACTAATCTTTTTCTCTCTTTTATTTCAGAGTCGAACCCACATTGTGATGGCTTCATGAAATTCATAAACAACAAACTCATATAAAAATCCATTAAAGTTGTATATATTTTAACATATTGAAATCATTTCAATATATATATATATATATATATATATATATATATATATATATATATAATATATATATATATATAATATATATATATATATATATATATAAACTGCCTTCCCTCGCTCAACCGTTTCCCATCTCTCTCTGTAGTCCCATTCTCCATCGTTTAGACCTCTTTTACTTATGGCGTCATCTACTTTCGTTCCTTCAGGATCTTCGGGTCGTCTTCTTTTCCTCCTTTCTATGGGGCTTCATTCAATTATTCTCTTTATTCATCTACTGTCGCTAGTTATTCGTACATGTCCATACCACTAGTCACTTTTGTTCTATATATGTTAGAATGTCTGTTTCTGTTGATATCTTTGCTTTATTTCGTCATTACTTCTCCTATCCATTCTTGTTACTCTGCAGTATCTTCGCTACCTCTGTTGCTACTATCTTACTGCTGTTTTTCTTGTTTATAAACCAATTTTCAGCCCATATGTCACAATACTTCGCAATAATGTTTTATAAATCTGTTTCTGCCTTCATATTTAGGTGTCTTTCTACCAAGTGGTCGGATTTCTGTTCTTGTTTGACCTAATCTTTGCTTAAATTTCTTCCTCTATTGTTGCCTTTTTCGTGATTATAAACCCCAAGTATTTAAATTTTACCTTTTCTTTGATTGTTACATTGTCGTCAATCTGTAGATCTTCTATGTCTTCTTCACTTGTAGATAGGTACTGTTTTCAGGAGATTAATATCTAGGACAGGCTTTTTATAATCTTCTTGTAGTTTCTTTATCATGTAACCAAGGTCTTCTTGATCTTATTCAATCACTACTTGATCGTCTGTAAAGCTTAACGTATATAGATATTCGTTTTCTTTTCCATGTAGTCAAGGCTTTCTCTAAGTATATTTTAAATAGGGCTGGAGATGTGGAACAACCCTGCAGGAGCCCTTTTGTTGTTGTGAAGTCTCCTATGATTCTTGTTTCCATTTAAATGGGCACTTTATTTTCTTTATACAGAGCTTTTGTAGCTTGTATGAGTTCCGTCTAAATTTCTAATCTCATAGTTTTGACCTTGGTACAGAGTCATACGCCTTTTCCAGGTCCACATATGCCAAACGTATATCTCTATTTTTTACTTTTTTCTTTTCCAACAGTTCCAGTGTGTATATGTGGTGATCTTCCTGCCGTGTGAAGCCTGCCTGATCCTCCTCGATTTTGCCTTTTATCGCTTACTCTATCTTTTCTGACAGTATCTTTTCATATAATCTTCCTATTGATGATATTATGCTTATTCCTCTGTAGTTTTCACAGATTATCATTTTTTGTAATTTTTTATTTATTAATTTAATTAGTAATTAAAAAACAGTATTTTGTATCTTTTTTCACAGAATCACTTTATTTAAAGGCGTATTTGATCTAATGGGTATATTGGTCAAAATAACCTGATTCTAGCCTATGTCCTAATAAACATAATATATTAACGAAATTCCCAATTTGTTTTTAAAATACATATACTCATATAGATATTATAAACCGATATATGAGTCGTTTTCAACGTTAAATGAAATATAAATTAATAAATATAATTAATATTTTATATAATTAAAAGAAAATTTATTTATATATTAAAAATATATTAAACTCTATTATAAACGCATATACGTCCGAAGTAATGAATATTATTTATTTACTAGTCGATATATTTTTATATTCAAATTAAACCGCATACTAAATGCAAATATAAATATAGTTACACATTGTTTCGCAATAAATTTAGAAAACGTGTAATATTAATTATTTTTTATTTAATTCATTTGGTTATAAATTCATGGCAAAGTTAAAGAAATGTGACATATTTTATACTTTTTATTTGTCCTGTAGCTTCATTTATAATAAATTAAAAATAAAATAGTTTCAAAACAGTATTAAATATAGTGTATTTGTAAAAAAAAGCAATTGTATATTTTAAACTGTTTTTACTGCATTGAACAATGAACCAAAATCATAATTATTATTTTTTTGGAAACCTCTGTATCCCCAACGAGTCCTTATGCTTTTCAGCTACCCGTTTTATCATCTTCTTCTTTTGGCATCATAACTCTAGATGGGCCTTTGCCTGTCTGACTATGTTCTTCCATTCAGACCACTCTTATGCCCTTCTTCTCCATTGTCTTACATTAATAGTTGTCAGGTTGTCTTCCACGCAATCCAACCATCTCGTTTTGGATCTTCGTTATTATTATCTTCTTATCGGCTTCTATCGTAGTATTTTCTTTGTTGATTTTGGATCTTCTTGTCTCTGGAAATATCGCAGCCATGGCAGTCTCTGACTTTTAATTAATCTTACAATATCCTGCTTTTATTCGATTCATTAATCTTATCGTTTCTCCTGATTCATCATGTGTCGTCTTCCTCGTGCAACAGGCCATACACTTTTCTCAGTATCTTTCTCTCGAATGTATTGTGTTTTTCTTTTTGTTTAATTTTTTTTATCATTATCCAGTCTGACAACCATTAACTACGAGTTTAATTAATATGATTTAAAAAATGTTCTGTAGATAGGCATTTAATGAAGAAGATTTATTGATCGAGGCCAGAATTCTTGGTTGAAGAATCTTCGTGATTAGTAATAATGTAAATCGATTGATTTGTTTAGAGCAGTAAGTTTAAAAATAAAAATAGCCATTATGACTGCCCACCTCCATAGGAGGACGGCACTCTAAGAAAAAGATAGTGATTTTGTTTGTTTGTTTAATACTTTCTATATGTTCAATCTTTTGTTAGAATAGTATGTACGATTCCCCCTGGAAACACATTCAATAAGTTTGCTACTTACAGAATTCTGTTGATTGATTTCTGTGCCCAGATATGTGAAGGTGTCCACACGCTTCATGTTAAAATTGTCAATTGCTATATTATTTTCATTGTCAGGTGTTTTTTTGACGGTCATGTACTAAGTTTTTGTTTCGTTTAATTTAAGCTCTTTTTTGGCGCCTCAGAATAAATTTTCTTCGAACATTTTCATTAGTCGTTGTTTGCTCCTATTGCTATATAATAGCTACAATATCTGGATATACAGTAATTTGTACTGATTTGGTATTTATATGACCGGTTACATTGGTTTTATTGGTGACTACCACAATACTAAGTTGAACAGCATAGCTGATAGTGCGTACCCCTGTCTCACTCCACATTGATGTCAAATAGGGAAGTCAGTTCTGCATCTACTCTCACTGCATTATGTTTCTTTTAATATTATTAAAAGCTTGTTTAAAGTCTACATAAAGGTTATACATAATATATAGTTCTATGCCGTATTTATAAGCTTTTTATTGAATCATGCTAAGTATGAACAATTCTTTCCCATAGTTCAGATCTTCCATGTTTTAATAGTTCTGCTGAAATTCCGTCCTTCCCAGACACTATATTGCTTTTAGTTTCTTTACACAGCCTTCATAGTCCGGCTAGAAAAATTTAATAATATTATCTAAACGTGTACTATATTTCGTTATAATCGGTGTAATAGTTTTTGCATACTTTTGCAATCCAGGGTCCGCAAAAAAATTGCAAAATTGAAAAATTATGCTGGGCAAAAACAAGCACTTTGAGATAGTCCAAATCCAGAGGTCGAAATCCAGAGGTGCAGAGAGAAAAAATCATCTAAAAAGTATACCACATATTTCTATTAAATAACCTATATGTAGAACTCCCTATGATCGTACAAACATAGAAATGAAGCCGGCTAGAGATTTTTCGGCAAAAAAATAAGGGGGCAAAAATTTGAAAATTACAGTTGAATGCATATGAGAAAATTTTAAAGGATCTCGTTTAGAATAGCTTGATTATTATGGAATAATGAAGTTTGGGAGTTCCTTTATTAAAAAAAAAAATTCCTTTATTAACTTAAAACTGGTACGCAATATTGTTTTATGTGTAAATAAGTACAAAAACAATACCTATCCCGCGGTTATGTTACACTTTTAGTAAATTAATTTTAAGAAAAAATATGTTGGTTGTTGAATTTAAATATTTATTAAAACCCAAAGAAGGGTTATTTACTACTTTCTACAGATTAAATAATACCATTGGCTATCTTAGCTTTCACACCTATACACACCTATAAATAAATAAAATAACTTCGTGAGTTTTACACATATCAATTTCGCAATTACACATATAGAACTTTAAAACACGCTTCCTAAAAAAAATGCATTCGGTTTATTGGTTGCTGAGGTATCAAAGATCGAGACATTAAGCAAATGGCAGCTTCATAAATGTCAACAAAATCAGAAAACGTAAAAGAAAGCACAAATTAGCTTAGAGACGGCGAAAGCAAGTCAGAAATATTTGTTCTGATCTTGATTTCATAACACAACTTCAATCTCCGTGACTTAAGATATGTTTTTTATCTAATAAGCATAATAAAAAACAATTGATTACTATTTTAAGGCAAAAGCTTAAAACATCATCATCATCATCATTTGGCTCTATAACTCTATGTGAGTCTTGAGCAGCTATTTCCCATTGCAGTATTTTGCGTAGATCACTGGCTACTGCGTCCTTTCATCTCTTTCTTGGGCGACCAACTGACCTTCTGCCATCGAAGTTTCCCAGAATGTGGCGTTCAGGAGTCTTTCATCACTTGATTTTAGCACGTGGCCCGCCCATCCTATTCGGTTTGCTTTAATGTAGCGTACTATGTTTTCATCTCCATATACTGTCTGCAGTTCATCATTGTGTCTTTTTTCCATTCTCCTATTGTCTCTTCTTTGTAACGCCCATAGATAGTCCGCAGTATCTTTCTTTCCAGTACCAGTAATTTTGTTGTTTCCCGCTGGTTCAGAGTCCATGTCCCGCTTCCATACGTTATTGTGAGACGAATTATTATTGTCTTATGCACTCTTATTTTTTGCTGGTGTTGAGAGTATTTTGATTTAAGTACGGTCATTAATAAGTAATATGCCCTATTTCCTGCAATGATCCTGGCTGCCACGTCCTTTTCATATTTATTTTCAGATGTTATGATCGCTTCCAGGTACTTGAATTCTTTGACGACTTCAAAGTTGTATTCATTGATTGTTACGTTTTGTCTAACCCCTGGCCTTGGGTTCTTCGTAACCACCATGTACTTGGTCTTGTCCTCGTTGACCTTCAGACTAACTTCCTTGGCTCCGTTTTCGAAAAGGTGAAAACTTCTTTTGCATCTCTAGTGGATTGTGCAATTGTGTCCACGTCATCCGTAAACGCCAATAGTATTTTTAATCCTTGGGCGGCAAATCCGTTTGTCAGTTGTGGTTAAGCATTCCTTGCCGCATGTTCCATTGCAAAATTAAATAGCAGGGGGGCGAGAGGATCTCCTTGTCTAAGCCCGGTGTCAATGAGGAATTCCTCCGACATGGTGCTGCCAATTCTGATCCGTGCGGAAGCGTTCTCTGTGCGCACCTATGCTAATCGTACTAGCTTTCCAGGTACTCCCATTTCTACCATGGTCTCCCACAATGCTTTTCTGTTAACAAAATCGTAACCTTGTTTAAAGTCCACGAAGATTTGGTGTACATCGCGGTCGAATTCCCAGTTTTTTTCCATCACCTGGCTTAGGACGAATATCTGGTCTATGGTCGACCTTTTCAGTCTGAATCCGCTTTGGTAGTCGCCTATGATTTTCTCTGCGTATAGAGTTAGTCTTAAAAGCTTGAAACAGCTAGTTTTAAAACTAAAACGCTATTGAAGATGCTCATGGTATAGTCGACACAACCATTCTTTTGTCTTCAGATAACAAACCATCGATATCTTGGCACCCAATAAACCGAGTGCTTTATTATTAAAAAAAAAACATCTTTCAAAGTTCTACAAATCTACAAATTTTATAATTTATATGTGTAAAACTCGCTGAAATATTTTATTTTTTTATAAACCAAAAAAGTGTTTCTAAATTTAAAAAAAATTTCTAGGCTTTTTATATGTAAAAAAATCGACTATTTAAAGTGCTTATTTTGTCCTTTCATGTCTTCCAGATGGCGGAAGACATGAAAATGGAGTAGGAATTCTATTTAGTAAAGTCACAAACAATTCTCTTGTGGAATGGAAACCTGTTTCAGAGCGAATAATCACGTCAAGAATTAGGACCAAATTAAGACTGGTAACACTGATTCAGTGCTATGCACCAACAGAACAAGCAACAGAACAAGAAAAAGAGGATTTCTACGAATGCCTTGAACAACATTAGAACAAATTAAAAGATCCGATATAAAAATAATGATGGGAGACTTCAATGCCAAGTTTGGCACTGACAACACCAACCTAGGATACGTTATCGGAAAGCATGGCACTGGCCAGAGAAACAACAACGGCGAACGCTTCATTGAATTATGTGGTAACCATGACCTAATCATTGGAGGGACTTTGTTCCCACACAAAACAATCCACAAGGTATCATGGAAATCGCCAGATAACCGCACCTACAATCAAATCGACCACGTTGCAATCAGTAAGCAATGGAAAACATCTCTCTTAGATGTCAGATCATGGAGAGGCGCAGATGCGGCCAGTGATCACTACCTGATGATGGCCGAAATTAGATTCAAAATAGCTAGGAATAGAAAAGAACTGAACAAACCTATTCGAAAAAAGTTCAACATTGAGAAGCTACAAAATAACGAGACGAAAGTAGAATTCGCACGACAGCTGAGATCCAAAATCGACGAAAGACAGGACAAAAATTGGGAAACGATTAGCAAAGCCCTTGTGGAAACAAGTGAAAACGTGCTGGGCCTAAAGAAAGACGTAAAGAAAGAGTGGATTACGAGAGAAACGTGGAACAAAATAGAACGTCGCAAACACATTAATCTAGAATTACTAAATTCCAAGACAGCAGCAGAGAAGAACCGACTTAGAGAAAGTTATAGAGAAGCGAATAAAGCTGTCAAGAAGGCAGCAAAGAAAGACAAAAGAAAGTGGGCAGAAAATCTTGCCGAAGAAGCGCGAGTCGCCGATGAACATCAAAACATGAGACAATTATATAATATCACTAAACAACTAGCCAATAAAAGATATACTACCCACCAACCAATTGTAAAAAGTGCTACAGGTGAAGATATTACAACGCCACAGGAACAAGTCAAAAGATGGCATGAATATTTTAGCGAATCTCTATGTGCAGTCACAACACCACCAGAAGACGCAGAAAACCTAATACCCAATATCCAACTGAGAATTAACACCAACGAACCAACAACGCAAGAAATAGAAATGGCCATAGAAAAACTGAAAGCACACAAAGCAGCCGGCCCTGACAATATTCCACCAGAGTTGTTAAAAGCTTGCCCAGGTACAGTGGCAGAGCTAATCCAACCACTCTTGAAAAGGGCTTGGAGAGAGGAAAAGTTCCCCAAAGAATGGAAAACGGGATTAATAATAAAGATACCATAAAAGGGTGACAGAAGATATTGCGAAAACTGGAGAGGAATCACACTTCTGAATACTATAAATAAATTAACAGCAATAATTATAAACAAGCGACTAACAAACAGTGTAGAACCAATGTTGAGGAAGGAACAAGCCGGTTTCAGACCAAACAGATCAGGCGTGGACCAAATTAACACACTAAGAATAATTGTAGAACAGTCAAAGGAATTCAACTCTCCTCTCTTTGTGTGCTTTGTGGACTTCAAGAGAGCTTTTGACACGCTCACACATACGGCCATATGGAAAGCACTGCAGGAAATAGGAATACCAGAAAAAATAGTAAATCTCATCAAAGAACTCTACAGTGACACAGAAAGCAAAATCCTACACAACGGCATAACATCTGACCCAATAGCTATGCGAAACGGAGTAAAGCAGGGCTGTGTTTTATCCCCCATACTATTTAACATTGTACTGGACTCCGTACTAACAAAGGTAAACTCTAATAGAGGAATTTACTGGGGATTAACAAACAGACTGGAAGACAAGTTTTCATCAATAGAGCGTTACGAAAAATTCTTCGTATATTTTGGCCTAACCGAATCTTCAATGAAAATTTATGGAACCAAAGCAAACAAGAAAATGTCATAAAGCAAATAAGGCGAAGAAAATGGAGATGGCTGGGCCACACACTCCGTAGACCGCCAAATGACATTGCCAGGACAGCGCTGGATTGGAATCCCCAAGGCCGACGGAAAGTAGGCAGACCTAAGGGAACTTGGAGAAGGACAGTACTGGACGAAGGGAGAAAAATGGGAAAATCCTGGCTTGAAATCAAAGCCACTAGCCAGAAAATAGAGTTCGCTGGAGACACTTTGTGGAAGCCCTATGTTCCTCTTAGGAATCTTGGGACTATATATATTTGTCCTAACTGCTCAGCATAATTTTTCTAATTTGCAATTTTTTTGCGGACCCTGGATAGCAAAATTATTATGTAAAAACTGTTAAACCATTAAACTAAGGAAATTTTATATGTTTTAGTCGTATTATAAATAAATTTTTTTATGCGGAAAATAACGGCTGTAAGTTATGTTTAAGAAGTCAAAATAAATAAATAAATAAAAAACTCGATTTTTTTCTAGTTTTTCCCAATTACTGCTATTTTTTAAACAATAAACATTAAGTTTTCAATTTCTAGCCAGTCAAATATCACGTAAAATTAAGAGACGAAACTTTTATTTTCTATAATTTTTATTTGTAGTAGCAATATCTCTCGAGCATTGACGAAAATATGGGCACATAAAACACAAAAATTTTCGATTTTCTTCTAAGTTCTTGTTATTATATTATTACTAATAAAGGCATATCCTGAAGTGATTCAAGTAAAAAAATATGCTCCTATGGAAAATGTCCAATTCAAAACAGATTCCGCCTTGACCTAAAATAATTTTGGAATCATTGGAATCATTTGAATTCGGGTAATAAATAAAACCATATATTTAATAAGAAACAGGAACAAAAATAATTCAAATCTAAATTTTACTTACCAGCTGTATCTATCAACCTTATATAGTAGACACTATGAGTATCTGACTCCGCTACATAAATGTCACCATTAGGTGCAAACGCCATTGCCAAAACTGTGCCTAAAACATTTTCGCTGACTTTGGTGCTGTTCTCTTCACGGTGACAATGTAGTGGAGTGCCGGCTACTACTTTTACCTTCAAATCTACAGTTAATTTGAAGATCAGTCTATCGTCGATGAAATGTAAAGAACCGTCGAGAGGACTAAGAGCAAGTCCAGTTGGCCACTGAAGTTGAACCTATAAAGAAATACAGACAATAACAATAATGCAATAATAGCAGGTAATGAAAGGAACAACAATTTGTAAAGAACACATAAATTAAAAATGTAGTACAAACAATATTTTTCTTTACTTTTCAAAGTTCAATCTTCCATATTCCCGCAGAATTTATCATGCAATGAACCTACTTAACTAGAAGCAACTTCCATCCATATATCAATACAAACGTATATCTTTATCTTATCTTAGTCTTGGATAATGAAAATTCCAACAGTCAATTGCAGTCTATTACAATTCCAAAAAATAGCACTAAACCTAATCTTATTATACAACTCGTCAGAGATCTAATTAACTCCCATTTCGATTACACAGTATACTATACAAATATAAATTCCAGATACTACAACTATATTAACAGGAGAACTTTATGCAATTTAATAAGCGTAAGGGAGAGCGCCCACTACACTGGCATGGCAAGTGGCAAGTAGCAAGTAGCACCAGTCTACCATGTTACTTAAAATGTAACCAATGAAAACGAATGATTCAGCGCACACCAAAATGACAGTGACGTCATTCATTCTAATCATTCGTTTGCATTGGTTACATTTTAGGTATAATGCTAGACTGGTGCTACTTGCCACTTGCCATGACAGTTTGGTGGGCGCCCTCACTCACTATACGCAAATGTAAATAATATGAGCTAAATATTATTCGCAACAGATTTTATGTCATCACTACAACTAATAAAAAACGCAGCATCCATTAGCTTTACTAATAAAGGAATAACTTAATAAATTGCATACTAAAGATACAAGCATCAAGTTTCTCTGGGTGCCATCACATGTTGGAATAGCAGGTAACGAAGCAGCAGACAAAAATGCCAAAGAAGCTATAAACGACAACAGTATCCCCAGTCACCTCAATCTGTAAGTAAGGATCTAAATAACTACTTTACAAAGCACGTGTTCGAGAAGTAAAAAGAAATAGTTAATGATAGAGATGTAATATCTTTCATAAAGATAGGTAGGCTTGGATGGGTTGGACATGTGCCAAGAGTAAATAAAAATTACCCAAACAGATGAACCCAATTAGCGTCACCAGTAGGAAATAGGAGTAGAGGTACACCTAAATTAAGATGGAGGAATGGTGTGGACGAGGAAGCGAGGCAGATCCGCGCAGCAAACTGGCAATGGTTGGCGATGAACAGAAACGACTGGCGAAATAGATTTGGAAAGGTCGATGATGATAGACATTGTAATATATAATCAAATCAAAAATTGTATAAAAGACCAGGAAGTCTGGAGGACAATCAAATAGACCATGTATTGATTAAAAAACCACACAAACAATCGATAAATGACGTTAGATAAAATAATCTCACAGAGAGATGCAAAATAAAAAAGGCGAATGAAAGGCAAAAAACATACGAAAAATGGGATGTAGATAAATTGAAAGAGAAAGAAGTAAGAAGAAGATTTGTATTATTTATACTATTTGTACTTGTATATAGTACTTTTCCTAGACTTTAAATAGGCGTTTGATAAACTTAACCGAAGAAAAATGATTCAACACTTACAAGAGAGTAATATAACAAATAAAATTATAAGAATGATAGAAATGACAATGCGAGATTCCCAAGCAACAATAGATAAAGAAAGAAAAAACAAAAATAATAAAAATATAAGAGAGACAAATAATAGGATATGCGGACGATATAACCATAGTAGCAACAGACAAAAAGGCAATAAAGAAAATCTTCCAAGAAATAGAAAACGAAGCCAAACTGAGAGGGCTCAAAATAAATGAAAATAAAACAATATACATGAACGTAAGCAAGAAAAAGAAGACACAAATGACAGAACTGACAATAGATGCACAAGGCTTCGAAGAGGTTACAACATTCAATATTTGGGATTAGTCAACACAAGAAATGAAAGTGTAGATATAAAAAGAAGAATTTAAGCAGGAAATACAACGTTTCATTTGAAAGCTTTTGAGAGGAAGATTATCAGATGAACACTCGGACCAAAGACGGAAAACGAAGAGAATGCAAGACAATGGATGAATCATGAAATTCAAATATGAATGGATCAAGAGAACATAGTTAGAGCAATAAAAGTACAAAGGATTAGATGGTATGGACACATAATAAGAAGATAGAAGAGCAATCCGTTAAGAGTTATAACGGAATGGATACCATCAGGTAAAAGAACCCGTGGCAGACCTAAACTGAGATGGAGCCAACAAGTGGAAGAATACTTAAGAAGTATGGAAATTAGCAATATAGAAAGGAACATTAAAGAGAGAGAAGAATGAAGAAATGTAGTGAAAGCAGCGAAATCACACCAGAAACTGAAAGAACCAAACCCAGAATGGTATGGTTCCCCACAAAAGAGGATCTTCAAGTGAAAACAGCTTCAGCTTCTTGGGGAACGTATAGCTGGTACAAAAATTATGAGAAATCTAATTTGTAACAATTTCAGTCCTTACAACATTTTTGTCGAAAAGTTAAAAATGGCTTAGATATTGAGCAAAAACTCCTTTAAATTCGAGGTTACCTCTTTAAAGGCAATTAAATAATTAAAGGTACAATAATAAAATTTGGGGTAACACCATGAAAGGTTAGATCGTTTTTTCAGCTAACACGATTGGATTCATAATCGAAGTAATTATCGTGTTATTGTCTTTCTTTTATTTATTTTATTTATTAAATCCCATTCATCTGATCCTGTATTTGTTGAAGTTACCCTCAAGTATTTATATTTATATTATATTCACTTGTTTGTTTTATTGAGTATTCAAATTGATTAGTTTTTATAATTTGTAATGCTATATAAATTTAAACAGGACATTTTTAAGCATTTTAAAAAAATAACTTAACATATAACGCGATAATTTTGGATAAAACGTATTAAATAAGGATTAAAGTGATATCAAATTAATCACACTAATCTGTAACATGCAATAAATCATTTGAATGTCAAACGTGAGTGGCAATTTCCTTTCCAAACACAAAGAAAATATATTACTGTTAACAACCGTGAGAAAAGGAGTTGGAATGGAGAGTAGCAGTTATTTTAATTTTCTAGCAACTCCTTCTTTTGTGAATTATTACAGTCACGACGCTTTTTCAACACAAAGGCTTTTAGTAATGCTTTCATTTTAGTAGTTTCGCCTAAACTTTTTTAGTTATTGTCTTAATGTGCATAAATTCATTTCAAACGTTTAATTTTATCCCGAAGTTTGTAGAATGTTTCTTTTAATTGAAAATGTGAATATATGTAACATTTTATTATTTTATGGAATTAAGGATTATTAATACAAACAAATTATACTCTTCCGTTAATTTCAAGAAAAGTTAAATAAGCGTTTTAACTTTGCCCATTTTACTTTTAAGGAATAGATCCTCATAGGAAACTTTATCAACAGTAAATGTTAACAACTAGCAACACCACTGTAGTCTCTTCTCACTTCTTTGTCAACCATTTTCCATCCAGTCCTAAATGTAGGTCTCTCCCAATTGCTTTCATCTTCCTCTATCAGCGTCAGTCTAATCCACTGTTTGCCTGCCACTCCTTTTATGTCATGTATCCATCTTTTTTGAAGTCTTCCATGCTTCTTGTTGTCGTCCTTGGTCTCCATTCTAGAATTCTCTGTGTCCACCTGTTGTCATTATATCGAGCTAAGAACCTGCCCAGCGCCATTTCATTTTTGTAATTTCTTCTATAATATCCCTAATCGTCGTTCTACGTCTTATCTCGGTGTTTCTAATTTTGTCTCTTAGTGATATTCCGAGCATGATTTGTTCTATTGCTCTTTGCGTTGTTTCTAATTTATTAGCAGATGTTTTGGTAAGGGCTATTGTCTTCAAGCCGTAGGTACAAACTGGTAGTATGCATGTGTTATACACCTTTTTCTTTAAGTTTACAGGAATGGATGTATTTTTAAGACATATGCTAGTTTTCCGAAAGCGCACCATGCCAGTTGTGTTCTTCTTTAAATTTCAGCATCTTGATTTGGTTTTCCTAGTTTGATAACATGACCTAGATATACATAGTTCAACATTTTCTATGGTATGATTTTGTATTGTTATATTTGTCTGCTCTCGGCTCAGTATTTTTGTTTTGCTGTAGTTCATTTTTAAGCCGACAGCTCTTGAAACTGCATTTAATTGTTGTAACATATCATTTAGTTTCTTTGATATTATCGGCTATTAAAACTATGTCATTTGCGAATCTTAAGTGGTTTAAGTATGATCCGTCAACGTTAGTACCATTATTGTTCCATTCGAGTTTCTTAAAAACGTCTTCTAGAGCAGGGGTAAATAGTTTGGGAGAGATGGTGTCTCCTTGTCTTACTCTCCTAAGACTTGTAGTCTTATAGGATTAGTTTTTGTGCCTTTGTCCAGCTTTATTTGCATGGTGGCATTTTTATATATGTTTTTAATTATGTTAGTATCTTGAATCTATAGATTTACACCACTGTAGTAGATAACATAATCAATATAAAGAATAAAAGAAATATAATCCATGTTAGACATAAATCAGTTATTTTATATTGATTTCATGTAATCGAATGAACTATCTTATAGTAAAGTCGTCCCAGGAGCGCAACTCAACAATTATTGGCAATATCATTTTAAAAGTCGTTCTACTTTAAAATGCATAATGTATGTCTGAATTGTCAATATAAATGAGTCAGATAAAATTAAATTATTAGAAGAATTTTTTCACTATGTAACAAAAAACAAAATTTGTTTAATTTACTGTTTGTATTTTGAGAACGATTTCCGAATTGGAAATTGAAACGTCAATAAACGTATTTTTTATCTTTAATTGTGGCTTATTCCCAGTTATAAATAGTAATTAATTTACAATGCCACAAGAAAATAGCTTCAGAACAATAATAACAATGCATGATTCAAAAAGTTTTTATACTAATGGAGATACGTAGACAATGTATTGGTATGTTTTACGGGAACTAACAGGCAACTTGACCAATTCTTAGCATATATTAATTCACTCCATAGTCATATTAAATTTAAAATAGAATCAGAACAGAATCAATCCATACATTTTATAGATTTAAAAATTATCCGACTAAAAAAAATATAACTTCTCCGAATTTTATAAATTTACCCATACTGACACGACCATACATAATTCATCATCCCATCCTACACAATTAGCAGCCTACCATAGCATGTTACATAGATTAATACAAAATCCCATGCCAAAAAACAACTTCGAGATAGAATTGAATATCATTAAGCAAATAATAGTAAGCAATGGGGTACAACGAACAAATAATAAATAAAATTTTAAATCAAATACTACATAAGAAAGTCCTAAAATTAATATTTCCATCACCAGAGAAAAACCCAGTATCTTCTATTCGATAACATCAACAAAAAATCGCCAAACTCATAAAAAATAAAGAAATAACACCAGCTTTTAGAACAAACAACAACTTAGGTGAATATATTAAGAACAACAAGAGCTGAAAGAAACAGTACTTAAACTGTGGGGTATACAAAGTTAAATATGGCGACTGCCCAAAAACTTACATCGGTCAAACAGAATTTCAAAACCGACTTAAGACAAACAGTTCTCCCCTACTCATTATATTCCGTTAAAGACTATAAAATCTAAACACATACCAAAAATAGATCAGTTGAGAGAAGCACTTCGCCGAAACAGCTGTAGTGATAATAAACTATAATAAATTTTGTGAAAGCGTTCAAGGTTTTATTGTTAGATTACTAAAATTCAGTTTTCTTATAACATATAGAAGAACTGACGAAAATGGCAAGTGTGACCTTGATCCAGATGAGTACAAATCGCTCGCTTAAGATAGATAGAAGGAAGAGGGGAAGATCTATGTCCAAAGATATATATGTTCCTGGTTGATGATATAGATAGATTTTAAATCGTTAATTTCGATATTTGTAATTATCATTTCTTTCTACTTATTGTAACTTTCTAAAGTATTATCTAAATTGATTTAATTTAAGTTAGTCTAATAGTCTAGTTGTAGGTATTTTACAACTTATAAAATATGAAATTAGTATAACATTTTTACTTTAAAATTTGAGGAGTTAAAAAAATGAGACACATTTAAACAAAGGACTTAATTTTGGCACGAATTTAAAAAAAACCTTAGAGCTTTTATAAATCTAAAAATATATAAGATATAAGATAGAACACATATATAACTACCTGAGTTGCTTCCACAGCTCCCTTACAAGGAATCGGTGTCCACCTATTATGATGCCCGTGATTTCCAATTAAAGTGTGAATAATTCCCTTGGGATCAACTGCTCTGATATTTGTTCCATCTGCAATGTACATAGTACCATCAACGGCAATTGCTATACCTTTCGGATGTGCCAAACGGGCGTGTTTAGCAGGTCCTTCATCTCCGCAAGCAGATTCGTCTCCGGGAATGCATCTTTCACCGTTTCCAACGACCTGAAAATATATTGGAAATAATTATTTTAATTATTAAAAATACCACTCATGACTCATAATAAATTATGGTTTTAAACCCCAAGTGTTTTTATGTATTTTTCTATGATATAATGCGTAATTTTTAAAATTTTATATTTTCTTTTATTTTAATTAAATCCTTTTTACTTGAAATTTGAAATCAATTTTATTTTGCCTTATACATTATATTGTATCCCTTTTTCTGGGTTCATAATGACGTACATATTAAAGGATTCCAATGTTCTGATTTTAAGATATAATAGGACTCTACTTTTAGGTATAAACATTTATTTTGGGCAAAAAAAAACACAGAAAATGGACATAGATAAGCCAAATGTACAAAACAAAGTAACGTCGTCAATTGTATTACAATTTTCCACAAAAAGTTAGTCGAAGATGGTATAGTTATGGGAAATTTTTTTAGCAAGTGATCATAGACTAGTTAGGACAAAATTTATTTTAAACACGTATAAAAACGAAAGAAACTGACAATAAAAGATTAATACACAAATTAATAAATGCATTTTTAAAGCAAATGCATGTGAATATTAACATATCCAAGATAGGACATATACAAAGTATAGATAATAATATTGATAAATAAAAATTTTACACACAAATACAGATAGACAGAAACTATTTTCTGCAAAAGAGAAACCTTAAGCGAAACAACGAAAAACTATTTAAAAAAGAATCTAATTTCTGAGAGAGACAAGTCTGAATAATAATAAATATAATTATTTAACTGAAAGGTAAAATGACGAAAATTTAATAAAAGTGAAATAATTGAGTAAAATTCTACCACGAACAATACAAAACGATGTGTTAAGAAATAGAAGACCACCTACAGTAGGGAAAGAACAAAACACCTAGAATGTGGGCTCAAAAGGAAATATCCAAATATACGACATTAAAACAGCCACAGCGGACTTTAAAAAACATACAAAGCTTAAACAAGCTCTTGGAGATAAGGCACTACCAAAACAGCTAAAACTACTATTCAATAAATGTCTCGTAAAACGAAAAATACCAGGTTATTGGAACAATACTAGTATCGTTCTTATACAGAAAACAAAACATTAAAATGAGCTAAACAACTAAAGTCTAATCAATTTCCTATACCAAAGATTTAACCTTTTAACTAGATTAGTAACTCCATTTTTTATTATAATGACTTTATTTGCATTTTGCATTAAACTAGGATTGCTTAGTAGAGTCACATTATTTTAAGCCTTTTCAATTAAATTAGAGAAATGATGTTCACCTTTGACTGGAAAGGATGAGGCCTCATAGGGTTTCAGACGTAGTCCCGCCGTTGATAGCTTCAAATCATTTAGGTACTTACAATCAAATATCCGAACTTGTGGTTCCCCTCATACTAAGCAGATTTGCTTTTACTAAACCCAGCTTACGTTCCCTGTCTATGCCGATATGGGTATCACCAGACCTTTTGCTCTACTTAAGATATCTATACAGGCGTTTTTTGTTGACAAATCTACTATCCTAGTCAAACTCGCAGCCTGGCAGTGTCCTCGAATCTAATCAGACTGAAAAGCTGACGCTCAAAACGAAAGATACTAACGCTAGCCGGATACCTGAAAGGTGTCCGCTACTACCCCTTTACAGAACCACGAAACCGACAAACGGTACAATGTAAAGAAACTTCACTCAGCATTCTTTGACCAACAATTGCTAAAAATTGTAACAGAAAATATACTGAACATCTAACGTACCGGTTCACTGTTGATGCTGGGGTCTTGAATTGGATCAAGCATCAACACCTTCAGAATTTGGTGTTTTTCTGGATCAGATACATACAGATGCCCATCAGCAGGTGAAACCGTTAGGTAGTATTGATATGCAACCTGTGTAGCTCTGAAAAAAAAATAAATTTATTAGTAAATTCAGCTCATATTTAAAATATTATTGTTTTTATAATACAATTGTTTCCTAAACAGATTAGATTATATTTGTATATATATATATATATATATATATATATATATATATATATATATATATATATATTATACAACACACTAAATGACAGCATCTATAACAATCAGTTGGATGTTTGAATCTGCTGATTTAGTCATGATCATACATTTCGTTTTTTTTTTAATTTATGCTTAGTTCCGTATTCATGACAGCATTCGTTAAGTCGTTGCATCACGGTTTGGAAAATCATTGTTATCATCCGTCATTATTACTGTATCGTCTGCAAAACACAAGTTACTCATAACTTCTCCATTGATAGAAATACCTTTTATTGAATCTGAGAGCGCTTCTTTAAATACCACTTTACTGTAGACATTGAAGAGTATATGGTGACAGCACGCAACCCTGGCGGACTCCTCTCTATATTTTTGATATCTCGGGTGTTCTGGTTGTCAACACTTACCTTGGCAGTTTGTGACTTATTAAAGCTATTGGTCTGTGATCTGAGCATGATATTGTACTTGACTTTTTAGGTATTGCCACAAAGGTCGATTGCAGCCATTGGGGATTGTGACAGTCTTACAAATGAAGTAGAGATAGTAGATTAAGAGTTTAACCATTACATCAAAAACATCTTCATCAATGAGTTTTAATAATTCGATGGGCACATCTGTCCAATAGCTTTGCCCTATTTTGTGTTTTTGATGGCATGGATCACTTCTTCCCGTAATATTGGTGGCCCGGTATCTTCTGTAGTTTCTAATGGTAGTTCTTCTCTTTCATCATTAAATAGCTTTTGAGTGTAATTGTTCCAGTAACACAATCTTTTCCGTCATAGTAGTAATAATATTTCCTTTATCATTTTTAAGGAATATTATCTTCTTTTTCCTTGCATGTGTTGGAGAGCCACCTCTCTTTTGCCTCTCGAATTTTCTTTCTGATGTTTTTCTGAATTTCTTTGTATTTATTCGGGCCTTTTGCTTTATGTTTTCTTAGTTCTTAACTAAATTCAAGAATTTCTACTGTCATCCAAGGTTTTGTTTTTTTCCCAAGTAGTTTCAGTGTTTCTTTTCCATATAACACAAGGACATGTTGAATTTTTTTCCATTTTTGGTCAATAGTTAGAGTTTCTGCATTATATGCTTTGACTTTCCTTAAGTTATTCGTTTATTTTAAATTTCGTTTTCGCATATAAGTTGTCTTGTTTTAGCCGCCTTGTACTAACGTTTGTTTGGGAGGCTGTTACTAATTTGTTCTAATTTAATTTTTAGAAGAATCCTAATGTGATATTACTGAAAGAAGATATGCAAAAATCTAAACCATTTCGAAATTACTAACTTTGATTATAATCTTATAATTGAGATTTTTCTTCTTACAGATTACTATTCAATCTTTATAACCAGCTCATTCTAAATAAATTAAAAAGAAATTAGATTAGTTGAATAGCTCATCAAATAAATAGAAAAAATTTATAAAT
Organism: Diabrotica balteata; assembly: GCA_918026665.1. Taxonomy (NCBI): domain Eukaryota; kingdom Metazoa; phylum Arthropoda; class Insecta; order Coleoptera; family Chrysomelidae; genus Diabrotica; species Diabrotica balteata. Next base: position 116,542,670 of record OU898282.1, read on the forward strand.
CAACAACCAAACGTTTTATTGAATCAGAAAAACACTGAAATATGCCATATGCAAATATTTTGCATTAAAATAAAATACTAAAAACATCTCCTCATTTATCTATTCTCCTTCGTAAGGATGTAGTGGTGTCATGTAATTTGTTTAACTATTTCTGTCCAATGATCTTTCTCCAGTGCGTGTTGTTTTGCTGCGGAGAATAAGTAACTAGTTATGTTCTTTATTTTGTCCGACCATCGAACTGGAGATCTTCCTCTGGATCTTTTAGCTTCTACAGTACCTTCAAATATCATTCACCCCACGCCTTCTCTTCTTCTAGTTATATGTCCAAAATATCTCGGTACATTTTAGTTGATAGTTGTGGTGAGTCTAGTTTTTATGTTAAGTTCTGCTAGAATTGAGTTATTTGTGAGTTATCAATGGTATTGTCTATTCGCTTAGCTAGGGCATATTTTGACAGACTCATTGTAGGAAACCTACAACACAACAATTCCTACTTCTCAGTATAAATAGCTCAAGTATACTACTATTGCAGAGCTCTCTCTTTGAAAAAAAAGAAGAATTATTCTCAATAGTGGAAGTGTATACTAAACCCATCAAATTTTCCCTGTATATTTAAAATATAATATTTGAATTGTTACAATTTAAAAATATTGTAGTAAATATTTGTATTATTCGCGTTGTTTATTTAATTTAATATTGTTTTGATTATCTTTGTTTCATTCTGTTGTTAGTTCTATTTAGTTAATTAGTTATATTTTAAATTTTATTATTATGGATAGTCAAAGTTTTCCATTTGTTCCATCAGCTAATGCGTTGTAAGTTTTTCTTAATAATATTTAAAAAAAAATATTTATTATAAATTTATTTAAAATGTTTTTTAAAAGTTTTTTTTAAAGTTAATATTTTTAGATTAGTAAGGATGCTGTTCCTAGATTACAAGGTAATAAAACTGCACAAAGGTTTATTCAAAATGCCTACCATTTTTTTTACCGAATGAAAACCCTGTTGAGGTAAGTTGATCATTAAAATGTATTTATCGAATTATGTAAATGTTGTAAATACATAAGGAACTTGCTGTGTCTTATTCTTATTTAACCTCACTTTGACTTCTTAATTTTGTAGAATTTATTCCCACTTTTTTATTTTGTACAATAAATAATTTTATTATTTGTTATCAATACATTATACGGTGTAAATAAATAAATATTGATTGTCGGCAAAGTTCTATTTTATTTACTTTTGTTTACATTAATATTGACTAAGAGCACGTATGCTTGGTTGTATAGTATTTTCCAGCCACTTTGAGTCTGTCAAAAAGTTACTAACTTCGAAAAAAAAATAATTACTAAAATCACATACGACAGTTCGGACTGGGAATAGCGAACCGGGTATATGCGCAACATTCTACGTTAGACTTCCATTTTAAATACCATTATACGCTTTGAATCGGCTTTTTTTATTGTACTGTATTTAAGCTTTTCAAGCATAGGTGGCGATAGGAAATATCAATGCTCGAACAAGGCGTAATTTTGTATTTTTGTGATGTCAGTGTCCTTTTATGCTCTGACTACCGGTAGTTCCAATTTAATTTGGACTATACGAATAAAAAGCTGTGATATATTTCTTCCAAATTAAAAGGCTTGTCTAAAATTTCAATTGTGAAGTCTTATGAATAACTAATAAAACGAAACGTGAGAAATGAATATTACGTAAGTTGCCAATATCTGCTAATTGATACTCTACTAATTAAATAATGAAAAACCAAATAGACTACATAATTTTAAAGCTTTAACTTGAACATTTACTATCGTTCAAATTCGTTATAATTTTGTAATATTGATCACAAGAGGCATTTAAACAAATTCCAAGGGGAACATATAAACTTAGCCTCCTTCTCTTAGTATACATCTTTCACTATTCGCTTGGGAGTGAACTAGTAATTAATGTTAAGTAGATTTTACACCAGCACGCTTATTCCTTTAATAATATTTTGCACGAACTTGACATAACCAGAAATTATTCAGATGAACTCTACGTTTCGGCTAATAAGTACAAAACAAGAATAATTTTTTAGAACTGTTTATCAAATTCTTTTGCTTCTTCTTTCTTGATTTATATACAAGATGCCGGTATTATCTTCATACCAAAATCCCTTCGTTCTTAGATATTTTGCTTCGTCTTTTTTGACTTCTCAGATATTACGCTAATATAATTACCATAGGAAAATATATGGCTTAAAGATAAATACTGGAAAAAGTAAGTCTTCTTCTTCAAGTGCCATCTTCGTTCAGAAGGTTGGCGATCATCAGGGCTATACGTATTTTCGAAACTGCTGACCGAAACAATTTCGTTGTTGCTACAGCTATATCATTAACGTAGATTCTTTTAGCCAGGAGTTTCGTCTTCTTCGTATGGACCTTTTTCCTGCTATTTTACCTTGCCTAATTATTAGAAGCAGTTCATATCTTTCGCCTCTTGTTTCGTCCTCCAGTATTGCAGTTTTCGTTTTTTGATCGTAAATATGACTTCCTTTTCTTTATTCATTCTTCTCAAGACCTCGACATTTGTGACTCTCTCCGGTCCATGATATTGTCAGGATTCTGCGATACATCCACAGTTCAAATGCCTCTAATTTTTTGGTATCAATCTTTTTCAACGTCTATGACTCCATTCCGTAGAACAGCACAGAAATGTACGTAACATCTCATCAGGCGAAGTTTCATTTCAAGGCTCAAATCTCTTCCGCAGAACACTCTCTTCATTTTAGTGAATATGGATCTGGCTTTTTCTATTCTTATTTTGATTTCTTGCTGAGCTTATCGTTGTCTTCATTTATAAAAGTGTCTAAATATTTGTATTTGCTAACTCGATCGATAATTTCATTGTATAAATATAATTTTGGACATTTTGTGTTGATTTCGATATTACCATAAATTTAGTTTTCTTTATGTTCAAAGATCGTCCATATTCTTCGCTGCAGTCTGCTATCTTATTCACCAATGTCTGTAGCTCTTCAAGTGTTTCTGAGATCAGAAAGGTGTCGTCGGCAAATCTCAGATTGTTTAATCTAACACCATTTATTTTAATACCTACGGATTGCTCAGAGAGTGTTCTATTCATTACGTCTTAGGAATAGAGATTAAAACAGGTTTGGTGACAGTATAAACCCTTGTCTCATACCTCGCTTTATTTCAATTTCTTCAGTGGTATTATTCTCTACTCTCACTACTACTTTCTGATTATAGTACATATTTGCTATTAGTCGGATGTCTCGTTTATCTAAATTCTTTTCTGTCAGGAGTCTGATTAGGTGATCATGCCGCACTTTATCAAAGGCCTTATTATATGAAACACATGAATACATCTTGATTTATGTCAAGACATTTTTGAGACATAACGTTTAGTGCAAAACAACGCCTCTCTTTGTTCCGAGTCCATTTCGGAATCCAAACTGGGTATTATTGCTGTCTATTTCCAGTTTTCTGTGTACTCTAGAGTGTATAATTATCAGGAATATTTTCAGTACATGGCTCATCAGACTGATTGTACGGTAATCACTACATTGCTTGAGATTATCTTTTTTTGGTATAAAAACAAAGGTGGATAAAAGCCATTCATGTTGGTATTTTTCCTGATGTATAAATGATATTGAAAAGTTCAACTAAAATGTGAATCGAGTCTTTTTCTATTAGTTTAAGGATTTCCGTTGGTTTTTCATCTGGACCTGGGGCTTTACCATTTTTCATTCTTTTTAGTTCCTCTACCGTTTATTTCTGGACCTTCGTCTCCTTTTATGTTACTTAGCTTATATTGTTCTGTTATTATGTTTCTGTTGACATTATACAGGGTGTTTGGCTGCTTACGTTTTTGTGTACCTGCAAGTTCTTTCACTTTTTTATGTACATTAAAAATATCATGTTTTGCCTGCAATTGCTCGATTTCTTCACATTTTTCTTTTATAAAAAATCTTCTTTTGCTATTCGGATTTCTACTTTGATTTCTTTCTGTATTTGTTTATACTTTTGTTCGTTTTTTCCTTTCATTATTCTCCGAGTGTCCATGAGAAAAAGGATCTTATCACTCATCCACCTTTGCTTTATTTTTGGTTTTTGCAGAATTTTCTTCGCAGGACCTGTTATCGCCATTTTTACGTTTTGCCATTTTTTATCTATGTTGTTCGTTGGCTGAGATGTTTCTTTTTCATGAAGTATTTTCAAATTATTATTAATACATTTTTGCAGTTTCTCCTTTACCTCCAGGTTACATAAATGACTGATGTCTATCTGATTTGCTCTTCTTTTCTGCTCCAATCTTTTTAGTTTAATTACTCATTTGCGCTATTAGAGGGTTATGGTCTGAAAAGACATCTGCGCCTGGGTAAGCTTTAAAGGATTTTAAAGAGTTTCTGTATCGTTTCGTTTATCAGTAAAAAATCAATCTGGTTTCGAATTATTCTTTCGCCATTCTCCTGGGGTGAAAAAGTAAATGCATGACAACAAAAAAATGCGCTTTTAAAAGTACAGCTGCAAGTAGCTAACGCTCTAATCGAGCAAGCGAAAATATTCAAATACTTGGGAATGATAGTAAATAACCAATAGAATACTCAACAAGAAATAAAATGCAAGCAAACAAGAATAAGCAAGACAGGTTTTTATTAAATTTAAACCATATGTATGGTCCATATTGTTATTCAGCATGAAGGCATGGAAGTTAGAAATATCTTCGATTAACAAGTTGGAGGCTTCGACATATGGCCTTTGCGAAGAATATTACGCATAGCATGAGTAGATAGGCTGAGAAACGAGAAAGCCTTAAGAAGAGCAAATTCTTAGAGAGATAATTACTCAACTTGATCAAGGTTTGAAAAAAACTGGATATCTGGGCCATATATTGAGAGGAAAAAAAATACGCAATCCTTCAACTAATTATCTATGGAAAGATTATGGACAAAAGAGAAGTAGGTCCTAAACAGATGTCGTGGCTACGAAATATTAAGAACTAGATAGGCAGAAATAATACTGGCGAGCTTTTATATAGGCGAGCACTATAAGAAGAAGAACACGCTCAGATTTTCTAATGGTGATTTATCTCGAGCGATTCTCATCATACTTAACTCCTTGAGATTATGCTTAAATAGCCCCAAACACTGCTCTAAATTGGTGTCACGGTTGCGCTTATCCGGAGTGAGCAAACGCATTACCCATTGTGCTGATAACTTTCTTATGCCCAATATTTTATGAAGGATATGATTCACGAGGTCTTTTAAGATGTCTAAAAACTGACTAAGACGACCATATTAAAATTCGTTAAACCAATTTTTAACGGTCGTCATCGCAGGAGAAGAGTGACTGTACACAGCAGCCAAGTATCCAACAAGATTCAAATGACTAACCAACATTGCTCTTTTCCAATTTTTCTGAAATCTACGGACACGCTGGTTTCCACACGAGATCAAAAACAAAATTGCAAGTCTGATTGGGCTAAAATTTTGACATTACCCTTTACAAGAATGTACTAGGAAATTTCTCTTGCGATAGGGGCATGATTAAGAGGATGAGACAAAGTACTTATTGGACAGCCGTATGATTAATTGAAACTTTTGTCAGAGTAAACTATAAAAAACTAATTATAGAGGCTTAGGAGATAGACAGTCATCTTAAAAATGATATCATATGTTTATCAAGAAAATCGAAACAAGAAAATACCGCAAAGGTATTCTTTTTAATTAATTTATTTATTTAATTAAAAGGATAGGAAATAAATTCAACATTTCAACAACATTCAAAACAACAAACACGTTGAGATCTATTTTGTCCAAAACCAAACCTAACAATGAACAAGAAAGGACAAAGAATTGCATTTATAAAATACCTTGTGAATGCGATCAGTTTTATTTAGGTGAATCATCAAGGCCATTAAATGTTAGAATAAGTGAACATCAATCTTATATTAAAAATAGAGAATTTGATAGATCTCAAATATGTAAACACGCATGGGATAATGAACATAGGGTTCAATGGAATAATTCAAATGTAGTCCTAAAAGAAACGATGGTAAAAAAAAGAAAAATCAAAGAAGCGGCTCTTAATTATGCTAAATGAGGCCAATTGTGTCGCAAATTCCTCGGCAGAATGTAGTAGGATCTGGTTACCAATATTGAAAGAGGAAGTTATTAATTAGAAAATACCAGGTATTAGTAAGTCAGTAACATATAGAGGATACATCATTTATGTTTTTTTAAATAACGTAACATATAAAATCAGAATTTTGATGTTTGTTGAAGGTAAACTAAATTCACGAACAATCTTACAATGTCGGGATAGTATTATGAGGTTTTTTTCCTGTTTTTCCCTCATAATTTACTATGGAATCACTAACAGGAGAATTTTACTGTCATCATGTCATGTGTTTGTCTTTTTAAAGACGAATTACATGCTATGATTTTTTTTCTGACGGATATTCTCAAGTTAAAGTTGATTTCATGTAATCGAATGAACTATCTTATAAGTAAAGTCGTCCCAGGAGCGCAACTCAACAATATTGGCAATATCATTTTAAAGTCGTCTACTTTAAAATGCATAATGTATGTCTGAATTGTCAATATAAATGAGTCAGATACAATTAAATTATTAGAAGAATTTTTCACTATGTAACAAAAAACAAAATTTGTTTAATTTACTCTTTGTATTTTGAGAACGATTTCCGAAGTGGAAATTGAAACGTCAATAAACGTATTTTTATCTTTAATTGTGGCTTATTCCCAGTTAAATAATAATTAATTTACAATGCCACAAGAAAATAGCTTCAGAACAATACCTGTATATTAATTAATGAAAATATTTTCCAAAAAATCATAAACCGTCTTATTTAATATTAATGTTTAGTCAGGTGCATGAGCACTTATTCATCTTAGCAACTTAGTAAATTTTTAATAAGGACAAGTCTAGCTAGTGTTACCCTCGCAGCTAGTTAATAAATTATTTTAACTTTATAGATCTTTCCCGAAACAACACGTGTCTAAGAGTTTAATACCCTAAACTTAACCTTTATCTCCCCTCGAGACAATATAAAGCTGTCATCGCATGCAAAAACACATACATCTTACCTTAATTGCAACACTGTATAGACATTGCCCTCGGGAGTAATCCTCCTGACCAAATTGAAATCTCCAACGTAGATGCTGCCGTCAGGACCGGTCGCCAGCGATCCTGGCGTTAGGAGTTTTGCATCTTTAGCTGGACCCCCACACTGACCGGGGCAGTTCAAAGCTCTCTGGAGACCCGTGCCCATGATCACGCGTACCATGCGAGGGTATTGTTTGAAATGTAAAGTTGATCCATCGCCCTTTTGGAGAATACCTGAAACAATTGAGGATTCGATGTAGGAATAATATACAAAAGGTATATATAATACGTTCATCCTAAGAGGTCTTATCGCAAAAGACAATAGCTTTGTGCGAATAATAGGAGATCTATTACTTGTGAGAAATAACAGTTTTGATAACAAAACAAAGCTTATTCTACGAAATAATAACTATTATTTTGTTAATACGATAAAATGTAATGTCATGTTGACGAACAAACTCTAAATTTATTTTTTACATAACAATTTTAGCACTCACAATTTATATTTTTCTATTTTTTAGAAAGTAGCTTTTTCTAAACAGGCGTTCTCTTTGTAGGGCGCTTGTCTAGTGAAATTTTATATTAATACTACAAACATCACTGACTCTATTTTACCAATTTAGAAATAACAGTCAAACAGTAAGAAATATTTGATCCAGTCAATCGTAGGTAATAATTAAATTATTTAGTTGTTAATACTATATATTCTATATATTATAAGTAATCCCCTCCTCAATCTTCTCTCCTTCGTAAGGATGTAGTGGCGTCATGTAATTTGTTTAACTATTTTTGTCCAATTGTCTCTCTCCTGTACGTGTTGTTTTGCTTTGGAGAATGAGTAACCCGTCATTTCCTTTGTTTGATCCTTCCATCGTACCGGATACCTTCCTCTGGATCTTTTACTCGCTACGTTACCTTCAACTATCATTCGCTCCATGGCTTCTCTTCTTATAGTTATATGTCCAAAATATCTCAGTGTATTTTGGTTAATAGTTGTGATGCGTCTAGTTTTTATGTTAACTTTTGATAGAATTGAGTTATTTGTGCGATGGGCGGTCCATGGTATGGTAGACCCACATTTAAAATGCCATTATACGCTTTGAATCGGTTTTTTTTTATTGTCCAAGTTTCTGAAGCGTAGGTGGCGATAGGAAATATCAATGCTCGAACAAGGCGTAATTTTGTGTTTTTTTGTGATGTCAGTGTTCTTCCAAATTTTTGTGAGTTTGGCTGTTGCCGATCTGGTGATGCGTCGGCGGATCTTATTTTCGCATCCTCCACTGTTGGTAATAATGAAGCCTAAGTAATTAAACGGCCTGACCACTTCATAAACTGCCATGTTTCTTATCTCTGCTGGGTTGTTTCTGATTCTATCGATAATCATTACTTTGGTTTTCTGCATATTTATTTGCAAACCATATTCTCCTATCTCTTCCTCATATCGTTGCTCCACCTTGCCATTCCTTAAAAACTTGACGCATATTATGTTCACTATATACATTGAATAGAATAGGGGATATTATGCATCCCTGTCGAACTCCAGATTTGAATTTAAAGTTTTTCGAAACCAGAATGTTAACTCTTACATTAGCAGTATTATTATTTTTTTTTATTTATTAATTTTTTTATTATTATGTTTATTTACAATCTACATCATAAAAAGAGTATTAAGTAAATGTGATACAGGTTTTGCACGTGAAGGGAAGCCATTCAATGATGTCTCACCTTCTTCTATTTTGGTTTAGTTCTAAAGAAGGTCTTGGGGCCAGGTTCTATGTAGTCTTCTTGTGGCTGGTCCATTAGTGAAGCTTGTATCGGATCTTCATTTACGGCTAGTATTGCTACGTCGTCAGCAAAGGAAGCGATTGTAGTATTATTAGTCTCTGGTATATCGGCTGTGTAGAGTAAAAAAAGCAGCGGCCATAGAACATTATCCTGCGGGACTCCGGAGTTGATAGGACAGAGGTTGGATTGTTGGTCTTTGAATTTTACAGAGAAATATCTATTTGTTATGTAGGATTTAAGTAGGAGGAAATAGTTACTGGATAGTGCTATTTTTACTTTGTAGAGCAGACCTCTGTGCCAAGCTTTGTCAAACGCTTGTGAGATGTCTAGAAATATAGCGTTGCAGTATTTCTTTTTTTCAGTTTTTTTACAGTTGCAGTAAGTCTTTTTAATTTTTCATTTATCATTCGAAGAACTTGTTGGGTACTGGAGTGATTTTCTCGAAAACGAAACTGATGTTTTGGAAGTATGTTAGGAATTCATAATCTGCGTATATCCTTTGTAGTAGCAATCTTTCAAAAACTTTCCTTACGGTTGGGAGTAGGCTGACGGGTCGATAAGATGTTACTTCATTGGGCTCTTTTCCTGGCTCGAGGATCATAATGACTTCAGCAAATTTCCATATTTTTGGAAAGTATGATAAGCTTAGCATGCGGTTAAATATAACTGTTAGCAAAGTTATGGTCTTGCGAGGAAGTTGTTTTAGTACTTGTGCCGAGATTAAAGTATTATTTTGATATAGTTTTTGTAATAAATAGATTAGATGTTCTGGAGTACCCATTTCTCTAAGTATATGCCACATTTTATCCCATTTTACGGTATCGAAGGCAACAAAGCATAAATATGTTTCTATGTTAAACTCTCGAGATTTTTTGATATGTTGACGAATGTTAAGGATATGTTCTCTTGTTCCACTACCTGAGACAAATCCGCATTGTTCTTGGGGAATTTGTGGTAAGGGAATTGATTTTAGTCTTTCATTGATGATGACTGGAAGAACTTTGATCGCGTGTGATATCAATGCTACTGTACGGTAATTACTGCAATCTGTCGGTAAACCTTTTTTATACATGGGAATAAACGTGAGTTTTCCCAGTAGCTTTTTCAAAGCTGTTTCAAAATATTCATAGGATGTAGCGTTTGCTTTTAGTAAATTTCACAGGGTGTTGTATAATACGATAAAAAATCAAATTTATTTTTACACTTCGTATATGGGTGAAACGTTGCCATTTTCCAGAAAACATTAATATAGTATTTACTTAAAAATAGGTCTGCAATGAGAAAAAAAAAGATCTAAATTCAATTAAGGATACCAAAGAAAAATAACTTAAAAATTATGGTAGAGCTGAGGTGGTGTTAATTTTGGAGAGTAAAAAATCACGTAGTGCTATGAACATACTTTTATTTTTTGATAATAGAGATATCGTGATAATTTTTTCACAAAGATATGGAGAAAGACTAAAGCAATCTTAAAATATTAATAAACTGTAACGTTGGTTTCTAATATATTGCACAGGGTGTTGCAAAGTTAGATGAAAAACACAACTTTATTTTTACACCCTGTATATAGGTAAAACGTTGACATTTCTCAAAAAACAATAATATAGTCATTAACTAGAAATATACCCACAATGTGAAAAATAAATGTTCAAAATCCATTTAAGGGTTCAGAGGAAATATAGTTTTAAAATCAAGGTCCATTTTAGGTGATGCATTAATTTTGGAGAGTAGTATATATTAGTATAAGAAATTCTTTGTCAAAACTAACTTATTGGCATATATTAAAGTCATTGAAGCGAAACTGGAGCACTCTATACAGTCGTTTATAATTATACCTATCGTGCTATTATATCTATTTTTGAACGTAGACCTCCCCTTATCTATTTCACTAGCCTATAACAATTATATCTAACATATCATATATCTTACCTTCATAGAAGTTGTAGTGGTGATGAATGTCAAGGCCCCAACCGCCGATATCAGATATATCAACGTCAAACCCTTTTATGTCAGCCGTTTGTGTTTCCCATACTGGTTCCAGACAGGTGCTGTGTTGATATCCAATGGACACTTTAGCTTGTACGATACCGTAAACTTTTTGTTTGTAAACATTTCGCTTATTCCACGCGAAAGTATGCATTAGATTCGGATCGGCTTCGTATGTTTTCGTATGTAGAGACCCTTCGACTTCAACTCTGTAAAAAGACAATATTATTGTAATAATAATATACAATTTCAGTAATTTTAAAGCTCTCATAATTATAAGATATTCATTTATTCAACACGCGAATTTTGTTTAAATTGTGCATTTTATGACTAATTAATAACGTATATAGAAATTTAATAAAAAATAATGAAAATGATACATGCACTGAAAGAGATATAAATCACAAAGAGATATACATCGACATAAATCAACGTGAATCAATATGATGAACAGTGGTTTTTACTTTTCTAGTCCACTTACATATTTGTTAGTTCTGTTAGTGCTTTTATATCACTATGGCTCTACGTAAACACGTGACTTTGACTATCGAACAAAAGACCAAAATTCTCAAGTTGATACAGCAAGGAACTAACTACAGTTTTGTTTTAAAACAGTTTGGTATTGACAAATCTACCATCACAGACATTAAGACGAATAAAGAAAAGATTGAAAAGTTTGTCAGCGAAATGAAAAGCGGTCCAGGGAAGAGGAAAACCATCAACCCCCCCGAATATCCGAAGGTGGGAAATGCGTTGTTCATGTGTTCTGTGTTTTATGTCATTTCCACCGTGAAATGTCAGCAAATCACCAAGATTTTAGCGCACGTAAGGGTTGGTTGGACAACTTTTAACGAATTCATGGAGTTCATGGAGAATTCATGGAATTCATGGAATTCATCTCCAAATTACTGGTGAGAAACTATCGAGTAATGCCGATGGCATCGAACTCAGATAAAAGTTTGTTATTTTTGCTCATGTTACCAGACCACACATTGTTGTCATCTCAAAAAAAGAACGCGCCTGGTCGAAAAATTATGAAAGAAAGAATCACCTTTATGCCTTATGCAAATGATTTAGGGACTCGTTTGCTTGTTGTGAGGACGGCTAACAAGCCTCATGCATTCAAATTTGTTTGTCTTTCTGTAAGGTATCGAAGGCAAAGAAGTGCATGGGTGACAAGACATTTGTTCTTTGATTGGTTTAAAAAACGAAATTGATCCCTGATGTTTGTTGTCATCTCGCACGTGTGAAACTCTCTTAGGAGGCAGTGTTGCTGCATCCGCTGATTAAGTTCGAAATGAAGATGGTAAAATTTTTGCCATGTTCTTCGCCATGTTCACCCAATACAGCTATAATTCAACCAATGGACCAGAATGCCATCCAGAACACAAAACTGCGATATCGAAAAGCTTTAATTTCCAATATTCTTGCTGACGATAAAAGTGGAATGGATCTGGTAGTAGCTTTGAAGAAAGTTAATCTCAAGGACTTTGTTTTCAATTTGGCAAATCGTTGGTTCAAACAAAAAAGGGAGTAAGACAAAGGTTGCTGTCTGTTACCCACCTTATTTAAAATCTATTTGGACAGATCCTTAGTAAAATGGGTAAAAAAATATAGAAACATGGGAATAACGGTGGAAGAAAACACGCTATATACACTTTCCTTTGCGGATGACCAGGTAGTAATTGCCAAAGACAGCTACGATCTTAGCTATATGGTAAGAAAACTGCAAGAAGAATATGAGGTGGCAGGTCTAATAATGAATATTACAAAATGATATTATCTCTCAATGGGAACAGATAAAATATGTGACCTAATCTTTGAAGACGACAAAATCAAAGGCGTGCAATCCTGCAAATATTTGGGGATCATTTTCAAAAAGAAGGGAACTAGCTCAGATGAAATCAGCGAAAGAATAAACAAGGGTAGAGCAGCGACCCGTGCCTTAAACTCTCTTCTCTGGCAAAAAACAAATCGACGAGAAACCAAAAAAACACACGGTAGTATCGTCCAAAGTATTACACTTTACGGTTCAGAAGTATGGGACGTCACCAAAGCTAATAGAAACAAACTTAGGACAACAGAAATGGATTATCTGAGACGAAGCTGCGGTAGATCGAAACTTAAGAGAGTTAGAAACGAACAAATAAGAAACGAAATGAAACTAGAGCGAAATATCAATGATGACATAGAAAGATAACAATTAATCTGGTTCGGACATATTAAAAGAATGCTAGAGTACAGATGGCCTAGAAGAGTACTAAAATGGATCCCTTCCGAACGAAGAAAGAGATGATGACTATGGAGAAGTTAGCGCAACGATATTGATGAAGCAATGGCGGCAAGAGACTTAGAAGAGGCAACTGCATATGACAGAAACAGATGGAAATTGCGGGGCGGAGAAGCTTCGACAGCCGTAATCAATCCGTTATTATATATATAAATTGTTGGTCATCAATTTCACAACATCTGATTCAAGTTGAGAAAAAAAAACTTGAACTTGAATTCAAGAAAAACTTGAGCCCAAACTTACATTTATTCTCAAGTTTTGAGTTTGTTTTGAGTTGTTGACAAATCTTCATCCAACGAAAAGGACATCATTCTAAGCCTCCTTGTCGCTCAAATCTAAGGTTCGAGAATGGGCATTAGGTGGCTGTGACAAAGAAATTGACACCCAAGAAATGCTCACGGCTAAAGAAATTGTAAGGGCCATTCAAAATGAAGAAACAGAAGAGTAGGATATCGATAATGAACCACTTGCTTCAAAAACTTCTACTGCTGAAGCTGTTAAGACCCTGAACATGGTCATTAGTTGGACAGAAAGGCAATCTCAACAGCAGATGCTGAGGCGTATAAAAGACAGAGCTTTTGTTCTGTCACATCGAGATTTGCGTATAGAAAAAAAATTCAGATATTTTTACTGCTCGCCATTGAAATTTATATAGATAATATGTATTTTTCATAAATATATTGCATAATACAGGGTGAGTCATAACTATTGGGACATAGACTAAGGACAGGTTATTTGGACCAAAATATGACCATTGGGCCAAATATGCCTTAATAAAATGTTGCTGAGACCAAAGATACAGGGTGTTAAAGTTAATTTTTGTTTTTCGTTTTTTGCTAATAGTTTCCCCGTATATTTATAAATTGGTATCAAAATTGGCACAGAGGCATAATCTTAGACAAGAAATAGTATTTTATTTACAATTTTACGTTTTGTCATAGAGGGCGCCACGTTGATCATTCCTAATGATCAAATTGAGTCTAAACTTTTTCTGATGAAACTTTTTAGTAATTTTTATAAGAAAATATGACGTAAACATCATTTCTACGTAAAATTGGTACTCTTGTTTAAACATGATAATTTCAACCGTTTTCGATAAAAACGCAGTCAAACTGCTTAGAGTCTTAAAAAAGGATTTCAAATATTATTTCATTTATGAAAAGTATGCTTTGGACTGTAATAATACTTTTTTTGATTGAAATGCTTCGTCACAATCATTTTACTAATGAAGAAATGCGAGATATGATTTGCATATACGCATAAGAAATTTTTTGCGGTCGCTCGGCAGCCAGAGGGTATGGAATGTTATACGCAAACAGAAGGCAACCAAATCACAAAACTTTTGCAAGATTATATCGTAGTTTAGGTGAAACTGGGTCATTTCACACTAAAAATCGGTGTGGTCGACCGAAACAAATCACACCCAATCAAGAAGATGAACTTCTGGTTCGAGTAGATGAAAATCCTGGAATAAGTTCACGACATCTATCAGCAGCAACAGGAGTAAGTCAGTCGTCTATTGTTAGAATTCTAAAAAAAGAGAATCTCCATCCTTATCACTTCACTCCTGTTCAAAATTTACTTCCAACAGATCTTCCACGACGGTTACAGTTTTGCCAACGTAGTCTGAATAAACATCGCAATGACAGACACTTTATTAAGAATATTATGTTCACCGACGAAGCACCAGATGAGGGGTTTTTAATTGGCGAAATAGTCATTATTGGGAAGAAGAAAACCAGCATGCTATTAAAGCTAGACATTTTCAGCATGAGTTTAAATTGAATATTTGGTGTGGCATTATAGGCGACCAACTACTAGGGCCTTATGTTCTTCCTCCGAATTTAAAAGGAGATTCTTATTTATTCTTTTTGGAAAATACTATTAGTGATATTTTAGATGATCTGTCACTGGATGTAAGAAGAAAAATGTGGTTTATGCAGGATGGAGCGCCACCTCATTTTTCATTAGCTGTTAGAAATCATCTTAATGACGTATTTCCTCAACGATGGATTGGCAGTGATTTTCAATGGTCAGCAAGAAGTCCTGAGTACAACCCGCTAGATTTTTATTTTTGGGGACATATAAAGTGCTTAGTTTATGCCAATGAAATTAATACATGAGACGAACTTTGGAGATACATTCAAAATGCAGCTAATCTTATAAGGGGACAGAATAATATTTTTTTAACGTCCGAAAATCCTTTATAAAAAGAATAAGAAAAGGCATAGAAATCGGAGGAGACCATGCAGAACATTTGGTTTAAGTTTTTTTGAGTTCTTTTAATAAAACGTGTGTTTAGTTTTGATTTATCGTCAAAACGGAAACTTTACGTTAGTTGCAACTTTGTTTATTAGTTTGGTATTTGATAGTGACGTAAAATTGTAAATAAAATACTATTTCTTGTCTAAGATTATGCCTTTGCACTTATTTTGATAGCAATTTATAAATATACAGGGAAACTATTAGCAAAAAACAAAAAACAAAAATTAACTTTAACACCCTGTATCTTTTTTCTCAGAAACATTTTATTAAGGCATATTGGCCCAACAGCCATATTTTGGTCCAAATAACCTGTCCTTAGTCTATGTCCCAATAGTTATGACTCACCCTGTATATTTGAACTTTAAAAAATTAAAGGCAGATATCGAGCACACTTTTATTAATCAAATCTTGACCAAGTACTTATTGATTAATAAAATTGTGCTCGATATCTGCCTTTAATTTTTCAAAGTTCATTTATTCGAGCATCCAACCTTATATCAGTATATATATTTGTTTAAAATAATAGTTTATTAATATACATAAAGCATTTTCAGTCAGTTTCATTGTGTTTTATGCACATATTTTTTTTTCCCCAATAAAAAGTCATAACCCGAACGATGCGATCATCCGAACAACCCGTTTCCCCGATTCCCTTCGGGAAGCAGAATTCCCCCCGATATTATATTATAAACATGTTTTTATAATGGTAGTTTTTTGGTTTAGCATGATCTCATAATAATTACAATAATAAATAATATGAATATACACTAAATAAATGTATATTGAATAAATAGTAATTAATTTGGTAAGATTATATGGATTATTAATATTGGAAATGTTTCCAATTGCTCATTTAGTAATTGCACTTCATATGTTATTATAGCTCAACCTAATATCAAACGTTCTGTTGTTTTTGCCTTTCGCATGCGCAATATATGAACTAATTACACAATATTTGTGTTTTGGTATTATTATATTATTAAAATTTAATTTAAACAATTTTAACAAGATGTTCTATCAAAATAATTAAATACGTTGTTTTAAAATAAGTTAAATAGACATTTAATTAAAGAATAATAAAGTTGTATTATTGTCGTGTTTAATAAATATCTAAATATAGGAGAAATCTTATTAAAATAATACAATTCGAAGTCATATTCGAAGGTATTCAAAATGATGACAGTATACACGCAGGGAATTATAGATCTACAGGGTGAGTTATACCAATTGGGACAAAGGGTTAGGTTATTTCGACCAAAATAACCTCCTTTGACCAAATTTGCTTTAATAAAAAATCTTCCCATAGAAAAGATGTTAAAGATCTGTAAGTGTGTTAAAGTTAATTTGTTTTTTATTTTTTACTAATAAAATTTATTCAAAGGCGTAACTTTGACTAAAAAATGCTGTTTTGTCTAATATGGTATATTTTTTTATAAAGGTGACACTTTTATGATTTTTTCTACTTGTTACTGGCTTTACAACTCGGGGCGAGTCTTCGCTGCATCTACTAAAGCCCTTCATCTTCTACGATCTTGCGCTTCCATTTGCCATTGTTGTTCCCAATCCTAGATAAATCAGCTTCAACATTATCCGTTCATTTTCTGAGACAGTCTGCTGATCTTCTACTGTCTGATCTCTCAAAAAACACTGTGTTTAACACTCTGTCTTCCCCTGATCTTACCACATGACCTGCAAATTTTATTCGGTTAGTTTTTATATGTCTGACGATGTTTTAAATAACATACTGAGCCACCAATTCCGCATTGCGTTGCTTACTCCATTCTCAAAAAGATAAATTGATATGATATAACCAAATATCATTCTGAGAACTTATATATATATATATATATTATATATATATATATATATATATATATATATATATAATATATATATATATATAGAAACGGCAGAGGCTGTAGGAACCTCGCTTATATATATATATATATATATATTATATATATATATATATATATATATATATATATATATATATATATATATATATAAGCGAGGTTCCTACAGCCTCTGCCGTTTCTCGCATTTCGACCGCCATAGTTTTCTGTCCATCCATTCGTCTTCTCTGATGGCTCTATCTCTCATTATGTGCCGTACATTTTCTTCCCAGGCAACTGAAGGCCTTCGCCTTCTTCTTTTTTGTTGTGGTATGTAATTTAAAGCTTTCTTTGGCCATCTATCTTCATTCATTCGTTTCACGTGACCATACCATACTAGTTGTCTCGTTTCAATTCTATCTACACTGGAATATACAGTATTTGTCCTCCTTCTAATATCTTCATTCCTGATGTGATCTTTTTTGGATATACCACACGCTCTTCTTAGAAACTCCATTTCTACTACTTCTATTCTTTTTCTATCCTTCTGCGTTATCTGCCAAACCTCTGCCCCATAAGTCAAAATAGGCTCTACCAAGGTTCGATAGATTGTCAATTTCGTTTCTTGTCTAATATCTTTAGACCAAAGTAGAGAGTTTAGAATGTTTACCACTTTTTTTCCCTGCTGTGTTCTGTTTTCGATGTCTCTTTTGGTAGTGCCTTCTTTAGATATTATAGATCCGAGATATTTATATTCATTGCATGTTTTTGTGTTTCTAATTTCTAACTCTGGATCTTCTTCACCATCTCCTATTTTAAGATACTCTGTCTTTACCATATTCATATTGAGGCCCCATTTTTCATATTCTTTCTTTAGTTTTCTAAACATGTAGTCCATGTCTTCCTCGTCATTCGCTACGACTACCTGATCATCTGCGAAAAATAAAGCTGTTAGACATTCACCACCGCCTATGTCTATTCCCATTCCGGATACTTGTTTTCTCCACTGCTCTAGCGATGATTGAATATATATTTTAAACAGGGTCGGAGACCGACAACATCCTTGTTTAAGCCCCTTGGTTACTGGAAATGATTCAGATATAAAGTTTCCTTCTTTAACGACACTTCTTGCATTTTTGTATATATTTGCGATAGCATCCACACTGAGACCTACTTTCGTCAATGTATAAAATAGTTTTTTCAAAGGTACCGTATCATATGCCTTCTCTAAATCTACAAACAATAGGTGGGTAGATAGATTCCTTGCCTTCCGTTTTTCGATTACCTGCTGCAGAACGAATATATTATCAATGCACGATCTTCCTGCCCGAAATCCATTTTGTTCCTCTATGTCTTCATATTCTGATTCAATTCGTTTTTTTATTATTCGACCGTACAATCTCCCAACTGAACTAGTAACAGTTATTTCTCTATAATTAGAGCAATTGCGTTTATCCCCTTTTTTGTATATTGAGCTGATGTATCCAACATTCCAATCATCAGGGATATTTTGTCCTTTTAAGCATTTATTAAATAGTTTAACCATCATCTCGTGTAATATTTTTGGTCCATACTTTACCAACTCAATTGGGATGTCTCCAGGTCCTGCTGCTTTACCGTTTTTCGATCTTTTGAGGGCATCGCTTAACTCTCCGGTTGTTATCTCAATTATTTGTGTATGTTCAGATATTTCTTCCATTTCGATATCTTGGAATTTACGTCTATCCTTTGTCAATAAGACCTCATAATGCTGTTTCCACTGTTTCAGATCTATTAATTTTAAGTTAGATTTTTCCTTTTCTTCCCTCCGGAGAGACTTTATTACCTTCCACGCTTGCCCAACTCTTGTTCCACCCATATACCTATCCACCTCTGCACATCTTCGATCCCACATCTCATTTTTACTTTTCACTACTTCTCTTTTTACATCTCGATTTAATTTCGTATATACCTTGTGATCTTCCTCCTTTCTCGTTGACATCCATTTCTGATAAGCAGTTTTCTTCTTGTTTACTAACGTTTGCATATTCTCCGACCACCATTCTTGATTTTTTGTTTCATGTTTGTCTTTATATCCCAAAGCTTCACTTGCAGCCTCATGAATGTACTTTTTAAGTTGTTGGTATAATTCTTCCGTTGTTATATTTTCTCGATCCACATTTTGTAATTTTGTGGCCAGTCGTAATTTGTAAAGAAATTTTGTTGAATCTTCTTTTAAGCTTTCTAGGTTATATTTAGGAGATGTTACTTTTTGTCCCTTTTCTATATTCTGTACCTGAGTGTTATTGTTTTTGCGATAGTTAACTATCACATTGGCCATAAGTAAATGATGGTCGGATTCACATTCTGATCCAAGGTATACCCTCACGTCAGTTGTTTTCAGCTGGGAAGTTTGACGTTGGATTACAAAGTCGATTATCGAGCGCAGATTCCTAGTAGGTTGTATCCATGTAGGTTGTATCCATTCTGAGAACATTCCCTTTCAAATACTAACAGCTATTGATTTTTTCCTAATATAGAGTCCATGTTTTGCTTGTTGGTCTTAGATTTTTGATTACTAGCATGTATTTCTACTAGAATACAAACTACCTGTTTTTTTTTCGAGTTATGAAAATACCTCTCTCACTTCTCTTGTAGAATGAGCGACTGCATCTAGATCATTAGCAAAAGCCAACAATAGTTTTAATCCTCGATTCGCAAATCCCCTGTCAGCTTAGAAAATATCTTTATTGCATATTCTAAGGCTAAATTGAATAGCAACGCTGAGAAGGGATCTCCTTGTCTAAGTCCTAATGTTTTATAATGAATTGATAATGAAATTGAGTTGGCACTTGTTCGATAAAACTTTTAACTAATCTTGATTAAAAAATATTAGAAAATATGGTGTAAACATTGGTATGATTTTAAATTTAATAATTTAAACTGTTTCGAGATTTTACAAAAAACAAAACTTTCGTTTAAAGTCTTAGAAGAGTCATTCAAATATTGTTTTTTTATTTATGGAAAGTGAGCTTTGGGCTATCTTATAATTGTTATGGACAGTTCGTGTAAGATACTTTATTTTCGACAATAATTTAAATCGTTTTCGTGAAAAAACGCAATTGAACAGTTCAAAGTTTAAAGAGAGTTGTTGTGTAGACACGACTTTGTCTGTTTTTCAACGCGCCTTCAGCAACTTGTCATCCCATCGTTTTCGTGGTCTTCCCACTGATCGTCTTCCTTATGAAAAACCGTCACTCGTCATATTTTCTACTCTATTTGTTGTCATTCGGCATATAATATATATCATATTATGATGGTTCCATTTTGCTCTTCTGTTTCTTAACGAGTCCTTAATGTTTTCAACCTTGCATCTCCGTCGTACATCTGTACTTTTAGTTTTGTCCATACTGTCATGCCATTTATGGATATGAAAGAACTCAGCGCTTTCTTGGGAAAATTTATAGTATAGCATATAAGAAAAAAAATGTTTTGTCTTCTTAATGATGCATAATGATGAATTACTTTTACTATTTTATATATTTTTTATTAATTTACTATAAGACACGGTTTCTGAAAAAGAAACATACCAGAAACATCAAGTACTTTGGCGAATATAAGTAAATTATTTTTGTGTTTAAAAAATCTTTCCTTTTTTAAAGTTATTTTGTTGATCTATAAATGAATCTAAAACTCTCTATATTACGTATTATAGCAGTTTGAAATCTATATGTTTGAATTCTTTAAATACTTTGCAACAATAACACAAGATTTATTTTACTTCTAGTATGATTTTAAAATCAAGTGCTAATTAAATTTAAATGGTAAAGCTTAAAAGCTCAGAAACAAAAATTTACTTGGGTTTAAGTATCAAAGAGGAAATCCGGGTTATACGGAACTCTAAACTTAGTGAATATTTCGCAACAAAAAGTTAAACCGCTTACTCCAGTCACAGTTTTCTGGGCACTAGATACGAACATTTTACGAAGTAGCTGTTATTCGTTTAAATAGAATTATTAATTAAAACTTAGAATATTACTAAAATTTTTAATATAAGTCAACCGATCTGACTATTTGGACCATTTGGTCTAGGAAACCGGAATGATCGGAGAGATACATTGGAGATTTTTGCGGAAGCAAATCAATTAGTAATAATGAACACCTGGTTTAAGCTACACCCAAGGAAACTATACACCTGGAAATCTCCACAGGATACTGTGGGAAAGATTGTAAGAAATCAGATTGATTACATGCTAGTAAATAAGAGGTATAGGAACAGCTGTACATCTGTCAAAACATACCCGGGGGTAGACATAAATTCTGATCATGTACCAGTTGTAGGTAATTTCAAAGTCATAATGAAGAAGGTTACAAGTAAGTCGATGAAGAAGTATGATTTTAGAAAACTGAAAGATTCCAATATTCGACTGAAGGTGAGTGGAAACCTCAATACAGGGATGCTAACATGCAAAAATACAGAAACTATAGAGGAAAGTCTGACCATCATACAAGAAACAGTGAGAGAAATAAAAGAACAACACCTTAAGAAAGACATAGAGAAACGCAAATCGTGGATGACCGACGAAATACTTAAGCTTATGAACCAGAGAAAAAAAAACAAACAAAATCTCCAAGAATATAAGAGAATACATACCATCGTCAGAAGAAAAATAAGAGAAGCCAAAAAGAAACAAAAGACAGAACAATGTCAAGAAATAGAAAAGTATCAGAGTCGATATGATAACTTCAATGTTCATCGAAAGGTGAAGGAAATAGCTGGAAAGTTTCGAAAACGCAACAGCGGAAAAATAACAGATAATGAAGGCAATCTTGCGTTAACTAAAGAAGATAAAAAAAAGTATGGGAAGAATACTTGCCGAAACTTTTCCATGACCTTAGAACACTGCAAGAACCCACCGTTGAAGAAAATTCAGGTCCTGAAATCCTACCAGAAGAAATAACGGCAGCTGTCAGACAAATAAAGGATGGAAAGACACCGGAACTTGATGAAATTCCTGCAGAATTGCTGAAGTTATTAGATACAGAACAAATAAAAATAATAACTGATATATTTAATGAAATATACAAGGCAGGAAAAATACCAGTAGAGTGGCTTAAATTGGAGTTCGTACCATTGCTCAAAAAATCAGGAGCAAAAGTTTGTGAAGATTATAGGACAATAAGCCTAATGAGCCATCTGCTGAAGCTGTTTTTAAAGGTCATCCACAAAAGAATTTACTATTTGCTCAACAATGTCGAGGCCAACAAAAAGATCTTAACGTTGCGTTTATAGACTAGGAGAAAGCTTTCGACAAAGTTAAACCTAACATTCTCATGGAATATCTAAAGAGAAAAGGACTCTACAAAAATGATATAAACATAGTGAGAAATCTCTATTGGATGGAACCAACAGGCAGTGGCAGCATTAGATAGAAATAGCACGGATGTGCAACAGATAAGTAGAGGAGTGAGACAGGGCCGTGTACTCTCACCATTACTATTTAATATATATTCCGAAGAGTTATTTATGCAAGTACTTGAAAACTGCACAGAAAGGATTAAGATGAGTGATCAAGTGTTGATTAAGTGGTGAAAATATAAATAACATCCGTTATGCTGACGATACAGTCATTATCACTGAAAGTGAGATAGACCTGCAGACGTTACTAAACACAATCTGTGATATGGGGAAGTAGTTTGGTTTATCAATAAACATAAAGAAAACAAAAACCATGGTTATAAGTAAGAGGAGCAAAGTCATTGCAAGGATCCAAATAAAATATAAATAAGGTATTGAGCAAGATGACAAAATGAAATACTTATTAGTCTAGATTACGGAAGATCTGAATCGGAAATCAGAAATTCGCTCCAAGTTAGAGCAATTAAGAGCAGCCTTTTTGAAGATGAGGAAATTTTTAAGTAACCAAAGACGTAATCTGCAAATCCGATATCGGATGGTAAAATGTTATATCCACTCTATTCTTCTTTATGATGCCGGAGCCTGGACTGTTCATGTTGACTTATTGAGAAAACTGGAAGCTTTTGAGATGTGGCTTTTTAGGAGAACTTTGCAGATGCCATGGACCGATCATATTACGAACGAAATGGTGCTGCACAGAATGGGAAGAGACAGATAACTTTTGACCACCATTAAAAGGCGAAAGACAGCATATTTGGGGCACATACTTAGAAATGATAGGTACGAGTTGCTGCAGCTGATTATGAAGGGTAAGATCCAAGGACAAAGGGGTCCTGGTAGACGACAAATATCCTGGCTGAAAAACATTAGCGACTGGACCGGGTAAAAACATACAGACGCTCTTAAGAAAAGCAGAAGATAGAGACGAGTTTGCAATGGTTATAGCCAACCTTCATTAGCAAAAATGGCACTAGAAGAAGAAGATATACAGGGTGTTTTAACCAAACTGATTTGCAGTCACTAAAACTCGGAAAAATAAATTTTTTAATAAAAATCTAAAAACCGGCCAATTTTTATGTAAAAATAATTCTTGCAAGCAGTCCTAACTTTTAAATGGTACAAGGGGTCAAATACCCATAACTAAGAAGGGTTTTTTATTATTAGTTATATTTATAGTTATTAGCTTTATTTTAGTTATCTCCAACGAAAGATGGAGAGATTAACGCTTGGAATAAGCTTAAGAAATAGAATAAGAAACGAAGAAGTTCACGAACCGGAGTGGAAGACATTATCGAACATATTATAAGGCAAAAATGAAGATGGGCAGGACATGTTGCAAGAATGAAAGACGACAGTTGGACAAAAAAATTGCTTGAGTGACGATCACGGGCTGACAAGCGAAGCCGAGGAAGACGGCTAGAGGAGGCCTATGTTCAACAATGGACAACTCAGGGCTGATTGATGATGATAATGATGATATTTTTAATAACTCAGGAGTGTGGTACTTTCGTGGTTCCACCGGTGTGAAATCACTTTGCTTATTAGTTCTCAATTAACATCCATATTTCAGTGGTATAAAGAATAGTAAAATAATTACAAATACAGTACACTCTTGATACTCCGACGTTTTGAAATTTGACACGCTCGGTAGTCCGACGCACATCCCGTCAAGGTCGCCGTCGTGTCTGCTTCTGCTGAAACCTGTCGCGACATGAATCTCATTATTACCGGATGCTTCATTTCGTGTGTTTTCCCTGAGACTTTCCCAGTGCCAAACTTTTATTTAATTCGTTTGGAAAGTTCAGTTAGAAGGCAAGCACCAGCTCAAAAACGAAAGCACAAAATGCTGTCTCTAAAAGATAAATGGGATATTATTGAGAGATGCGAGTGTGGTGAAACTTCGACTGCTATATCTACATTCTATGATATTGGACGAGCTACAGTGTATGACATTATAAAAAACAAAGACAAAAACGAAAAAAATTATGAAATCTCTACAGACTGATTTTAGGGACAGACAAACCCTTAAAATCAGTGAATTCCTGATGTTGAAGAAGCTCTGTACATCTAATTTTAGCAACATTGAAGAAGACAAGCTTCTATTTCAGGTGACATTTTAAAAAATAAAGCTCAGTTTTTTTATCAGAAGTTATCGTGCTAGTTAAGGTTGGTTCGAAAACTTCAAAAAACGGTACGGAATATACGATTTTTGCTGATAACTGGAGATAAGTTGAATGCAGATGAGTATGAGATATCTGAATTTATTCAGAACTTGTGCAAAAAGATCACCGAATTAGACCTAATTCCTGAATAACTTTATAACGCTAATGAAACCGGTCTAAACAAAAACATATGTCACTTCCGACGAACAAATAGTTTTTGGTAGAAAACTT
Source organism: Diabrotica balteata (assembly GCA_918026665.1). Lineage (NCBI taxonomy): Eukaryota > Metazoa > Arthropoda > Insecta > Coleoptera > Chrysomelidae > Diabrotica > Diabrotica balteata. The sequence goes on from OU898282.1 coordinate 116,567,746, forward strand.
CAGAAAGAACGTTTCACTCTCATGGTATGCGCGTAGGTATCAGGATCCCACAAATTAAAATTGCTAATCGTGGGTAAATCTTAAAAACCTCGTACATGTGGCAAAGCCATGCCATGTTAACAAAAGAAGTTTTTCTGGATTGGTACAAGAACATCTTTGTCCTGCAAGTTAAAGATGAGCTAAGAAACAACAAATTGCCAAAAATAATTTGCAAATATATAAAATACGTGCTGAGTCTACTAAAAACCCAGTACATTATCTTCTTCTTCTAACGGTGCCTATCCGTTCCGGATGTTGGCGATCAACATGGCTATCCTAACTTTGCTTGCTGCTATTCTGAATAGTCCGGTTGTCGATGTATTAAACCACTTTCTCAGGTTTTGAAGCCAAGATATTCTTCTTCTCCCTGGTCCTCTCTTTACAAATACCTTGCCCTGAAGAATGAGTTGCAACAAGCCGTATCTCTGTTCATTACTCATAACATGGCCAATATATTATAGCGTATAGTACATTATACCAACAAATCAGGCGAAGATGAGGAGTTCAAGACGTCATCGAAAGAACCACGACGCTTAAGTGGAACTGGGCAGGGCACTTAGTCAGAACACAAGATGGACGGTGGACAAGACGTATTATGGAATGGAGGCCCAGAAATTATAAAAGAAGCCGAGGACGACCACCGACTAGATGGACCGATGACATTAAACGTGTAGCGGGAAACTGGATACAAGCGGCCCAGTGTAGAGAACACTGGAAAGAACTGAGGGAGGCCTATGTCCAGCAGTGGACGCAAGTGGCTGATTGATGATGATAGTACATTATAGCGAATATAAAAGATATAAAAAATCACTACAATGCTGAGTTAAGAAGCGCGAAAAAGCTGGCTTATGATCAATTAATATTAATTTTAAAGAGTAGATCCAAGACGTATAGGAGGGTAATTACATATGAGCGAAATAAAACAAATGGTTTACATAATTAAACAACCAATATATCTTGTGACTCTTTCAATAACTTTTTTGTTGAAATTGCTAAGAATATTATAAAATTCCTTCCAAATACACCAGACAATACAATTTTGATACAATCAACAAGAAGTGTCCGCTGTTATAAAAAACATTAAAAAATTCAAATTGTTTGGATACTAACGAGCTAAACACACGCATCTTTTAACAAAAGCACTAGTGAAATAATTACTAAACCTATCTTATTAATAGTATTTTTTTAATAGGGATATTCCCAACTTCATTTAAATACTCCAAGATTGTTTACTATTTTTAAAAAGGGCGATCGTGACCTTGTAAACAACTATAAACCAATTTCCATCGTTTTGATATTCAGTAAAATACTCGAAAAAATCTGAAGAAGCATCTTATATCGTACCTCGTAACAAATAACTTTTTTACTAGTTCATAATATGGGTTTAGAAAGGATCGTTCTACAACACATGCACTTTTAATGTGATGAGTGCCATAGTTTATGGCCTTGAGAATCATAATCACTCTGCCATAACGCTGTGTGATCTTTTAAAGGCCTGTAACTGTGTTTCTCATGATATTTTGTTAAAAAACTGCATTTTTACGGTATAAGAGGTACTCATTTGGAACTAATTTTATCGTATCTAAAGGATAGATACCAAGCAGTCGAGTAAGAAAATTGTCCCTCTGAAGTTAAGCAGATAAACCATGGAGTTCCACAAGGATCAGTTCGGGGCGCTCTAATATTTATAATATATGTTAATGACTTGCCTAATTTCATGACTCCATTTAAAACAGTTTTATTTGCAGATGACACTACTTTTGTTTTTTTCTGATAAAAATCGTTTAGTTTTAGAAACCACGTCTGAGCATGATAAAAATTCCAATGCTCAATCATCGTTTTTAGCAAATACACTTAAACTAAATGATAACGAAACTCAAAATTTAATTTTTTCGTCTACCTTCGATGTGAATGTTGAAAAAAATAACGTCAAATTGTTGGGCTTAACAGTTGACAACATATTGACTTGGTATAACCATATTGACCATCTCAAAGGTAAACTTTCTAGTACCTTATTTTTACTCAGACAATTAAAACTTAAGCTATGGTGTTATTCTATGGGGAAACTCTTGCAATGCCGTAACAATATTTAAGTTGCAAAAAAAGCAATAAGAATAATTGCAAAAGTTAGCTACTTGGAATCTTGCAAACCGTTGATCATTAAATATAAGATAATGCCCTTGCCAACATTATGGCTATATAGCGTTGATGTACAAATACATAAAAACGCTGATACTTTAATTAAACACTCTGACTTACATAAATATAGCTCAAGAGGTGCAAATACCATCAGAACAGTTAAGTATCGTTTGAGTAAATTACAAAAAAACTCAATTGACTATAATATATACAATGTCCTACCAAAGGAATTAAAATAACTTTCGATGATTAAATTTAAAGTAATTCTAAAAAGATACCTTTTGAGATTTGCTTTTTACTTTGTTAGTAAATACTTTGATCACTTAAAGGCAGTAACATGAACATGGATATACTCACTATGTTGTAGGGTAGTTCACCATCGAAATAGTTCTAATAAACGATTCTTTCAACTGAACTAATTGAACTAGTTAATTAATTTTCATAGAACTAGTTCACTGCGAACGATTTGCATTATAAATTATGTTTCGACTTCCAAAGAAGAAAATAATGAATGAATGAATTAGAACATTATGAATGTGACAATACCATAAGGTCTTATCTTAATGTCATAATGGTTCGGATCTTATGCCCATGTATTGGCTTGGATGTTGCCATGCTGTGTTGTTTCTTGTATTGTAATTTTTGAAATAAAATAAAAATAAAATTTTAGTTGTGGTTAAAATGATTGAGGCATTTACATAAAATATAATTTTATGTAAAAGTGAGAATGAAAAAGTGTTATTTAATGTTCCTAGAAAATTCACTGATTTTTTTTTTGTAAAGGTTCTCTTAGAAATAACCTAATTATAAATACCTATGAGTTTAAATATACGTAAATATAAAAATAAATCATACTTGAACCATATTTATATTTAAAAGGTTAATAAAAAACAAATCTTAATAATTTTTTGCAAATAAAAACTAACTAATCATATAATAATTTAAACCATTTAAACCGAAACATACGATCGAAAGAAATAGTTCCGAACTACTTGTACGGTAGTGAACTAGTGAAAGACTGACTGAAAACCGAAGTAAACGGGCGGCCAGCGCCGAGCATGTGTGATGATTGAGACGAGACATCTGGCAACCAGTTCTGTTAGGGTTGGATTTCGATGTCGGTCCTACAAATAGTTCTTTCACGAACTAGTTCACTGAACTAGTTCATTTTTGTAATATAGTTCTGTTGAACTAGTTCGTCTAAAAGAACTAATAAGCACACCTCTACTATGTTGGTATATGTCTTATTTTGTAACATTTTATGTTTTATTCTATGTTATGCGAAATAATGTACTTTCATCTCCTATTGTATTTTGTTTATGTTATATATTATCTTTTTTAATTATACATATATTTGACTTGCTAGAGACAAATGTAAAATTTGTAAACGTAGTTACATAAATCTTGAACCTTGAACCACTGGAGATATGAATGCCAGAGTGGGAAAAGAAATTTTACGGTGAGAATCAAATCGACAAAAATAATCTTTAGTTCGTATTATCTTCAAATAAATCGTAGTGATCCCTAAAATTTACGAATTTTGTTTTTTGTTTATATTTATGCTATAATAATAATTTTATCTCAAATTTGCATAGTTTAGTTGTAGGTTTATGAATATGACAAAATTAATTTTATATCTTTTAGACCACTAGAGGTATTAAAATCAGTTTGTGAACGTTTTATAGAAATATTTTTACTTACCTCACATGCACGTGTGTCAACGAACTAGGAATATTCGGTCCTGTCAATTTCATGTAGATAATACTAAGATATCCGGTAGCCTGGGAGCTTTGGTATAAAATGTGCAAGTCCGAACCTGGAATGGCGATGGATTCTTGGACGATCTGTGTCTCGGCGAAGACAACGCTCTTGCCTTGCATGCCTCCTACTGCTTCCGGCATCCATGTTCCAGTAATGATTGGGCTAAGTAGTTCGGGATCGTGTTCCTCGCAGGTAAGTGGAAGGGCACCGTTCGGTCCAAAGAAGTTTCGAGAAACTCCCGGGAAGTTGAGAGCGGGGTTTCTTGCCAAAAAGCTGAAACGAAAATATATTAAATAGGATAGTCAAACATTAAAAACTAATTTATATAGAAAAACCTTAAACACTTATTTAAATTATATAGTTAATACATTAATCAAGAATGCAAGGGATATATTTGTGATAAATCAATTTGTTACTTTATAAACATTTACTACATAAGAATTCCTCTGTCCATTCAATAGGTGAATAGCAAAAAAACATTCTTTGCCCGATGTTCACTTGTTTTACAATGTGTTCTCTGCTTAATATAGATGACCACAGTTTTATTAGAGCTAAAAATAAAGATTAAACAAAAAACTAGGTCTTTGGTGCAGTAAATACCTTTAGACAGAAAGCGTATTTCGCGTCACCTCTTGGTACACATTGTAGCACGCGTGACCTAGGTTCCCATAATCTTTCTACATATAAACTTTAGCGAATTCATGGCCCCCTACAAGTCCGATACCAGTCGGATGTAGCACTCTGACTGCAAACATGGAGCTTCACCCAGTATTACCTGTGTTGCTACATGAACACTCGTCCGTTATTCCAACCACAAACGAGCAGGTGAATGCAGGAACAAATAAGGTCCCGATATCACACGTTAACGTTGGACATGTTGCCGCCAAGGAGCATACTCCTCTGCCACTTCTCATTATCATAGTGGGCACGCACTGTAAGGTAACGTCCAACTGGTGGCTAAACGTATAGAACAGATAGAACTTGCAGTTCGTCTAACCACACTTATGTGAAATGAGAAGAAAGAAGCCTCACGTGATATCGTTTCTGCTTATTAAGAACGCGGATCGACCCTTTAAACGCCGGTTCATCATCTCTCGTTCCGTTCATTTTTCTGCCTGTCGCAAGAGGCCATCGCCTCTTGCGACAGGCAGAAAAATAAGCCCTTGCAGAATTCTATCGCCGCTGCTAGACAGCAAATACCTTAGGACAGTAAATATCTGGATAATAGATATTTACGATTTCTACTTACATCATGTAATAACGCTGTAGAAGAAGTGAAAAGATGATATTTATCGTCAAAATAGCTACAATGGAGCATTATTAGGCAACTAAGATCAGACATCACAAGAAACATAAAATAATGCCAAATATACAAAGCCAACGACCCATTCTTCTTGATGTGCCTAATAGTTACGAATGTTGGCGATCATCATGGCAATATTTATCTTATCTGCAGCAGCGCGGAAAAACTGCACAGACGTTGTATTGAACCAGATTCTGAGGTTCTTTTCCCAAGGTGTTCTTCTTCTGCCTGGACCTCGTTTTCCAAATATTTTTCCTTGCAGGATAGCTTAAAGGAAAGCATATCTGGATTAATTTCGCATAACATGTTCAAAGAACTTTAACTTCCGAGATTTGGTGGTAGTCAGTACCACTCGGTTCTTATTCATTCTTATGAGGACCTCCTCATTTGTAACTCGGTCAGTCCACGGGATCTTATGCATTCTCCGATATAGCCACATCTCAAATACTTCCAGTTTTCTGCACATATCTTCGTTCACATATTAAAGTCCACGATTCAACACCATAAAAAAGGACATAGAAGAGTAGCATCGCAGCATTTTTACTTTTGTATCAAGAAAGAGGTGTGACTCTTGAATAAGGCCCCCATTCAACTGAAGGATGAAGCTTTTACGTTGCGTGCTCTAATCTACTGGTTTTTGGTCCATTCTTAATTTTTTATGGTGCCGAGGCAGTTGGTTGTAGTGCGTCACTCTTTTCCACAGGGGATTGGTTAACGTAGCGTTGAGTTTATGTTATCCTTTTCTGGCTAATTATCATAAGCTGTATCTTTTTAACGTTTATATTGAGTTCATATTGTTGACTGTAATACGTGATTTTGTTCATAAGGACTTGTAGGTCTTCTAAGTTGCCCACAAATACTATGGTGTCATCTACTTATCTGATGTTGTTTAGCTGGTAACAATTTAGTAGAATACCTTATTCAGTTTTGTGCAAAGCTTCGATAAATATTCTTTCAGAGTACAGATTGAAGATTAGAGGAGACAAAATACAGCCTTGCCTCACTCCACGCATGATTTTCACATAGTCGGTGTGTTCACCTTCAATTATGACATTTTCTGTCTGATTCCAGTAAAGATTTCTAATTATTTTCAGATCTTGGTTGTTAATTTTTGTTTCTTTTAGTATATTTTAGCATTATCTTTACTCGATACGTCGACATGCGTATACGTCGCAGTTGACGTCTCTGCATTTCTGGAATAAGACTTGTACTGAGAACAGAGCCTCTCTAGTACCAACAATATTTGTGAACCCAAACTGGTTAAGGGAAATTTGACTTTAACATTGCTTGTAGATTCTTTTATGAATTATTTTTAGGAGCAATTTTAGGAGATAACTTATGAGGCTTATAGACCATTAAAAAGATGATAGCTCAAAGACCCATATATATATATATATATATATATATATATATATATATATATATATATATATATATATATTATATATATATATATATAGCACTACGAGCCCAGTAGGCCCATGGCTTGAGATGTTATTGTTTTCCATTTCTTCCTATTAGTAGCCTTGTCCTTCCATCTTTCTATTCCCAGTGTTTCTAGGTCTTTCTCTACTTCTTGCTTCCATCTACTTCTTGGCGTTCCTCTCCTTTTTTTTGTACCCATTGTATGCATCAGAATCATTTTTGGTACTCGAGAATTTGTCATTCTTTCTATGTGCCCTAGCCACCTGAGTCTCTGAGCCTTTACTACTCCCACTATACTAGGATTCTTGTACATATCTTTTAATTCCTTATTTGTTCTTCTTTTCCATGTATTGTCTACTATCTTGCCTCCAAATATCTTTCTCAAAACCTTCCTTTCCCATATTTCGAGCATACCTGTTTCGCCTTTGTTCAGTGTCCACACTTCACTGGCGTAGGTTACCACTGGTTGTATAACTGTTTTGTAAATCCTTATTTTGGCATTCCTAGATATCTGTTTACTTTTTAATAACCTGTTTAATGAGTACATGCATCGGTTTCCTGCCATTATTCTTGATTGTAGCTGCTCTCTAATATTTGGTTTGCATGTAAACATCGACCCCAGGTATGTAAATCTTTCCACTGCTTCAAATATATATGCTTTTTCACCTTCTACTTCTATTTTTAGATTTCCTCTTTTTTGTTCACTGTCATCTATCTATTCCATGTATTTTGTCTTACTTTCGTTGATGGCTAAGCCTATTTTCTTTGCCTCTCTATCTAGCCTCTTTATTACTTCTTGTAGCTCCCATTTGCTTCGTGCCAGTATTACTACATCGTCAGCAATGGCTAGACATTGGTGCTTTCTTTGGTATAACAATCCCTCTCTGTTTACATTTGCATCTCGTATGACCTTCATCAAACATAAGCTGAACAGTATCGATGATAGAGGATCTCCTTGCCTTACTCCTTCACTAACTTCAAATTTTTCCGACTCAAAAAACCCATAATGGATCTAAAACATAGACACTTAGGTACTAAATGTGAAGAAAGTTATATAACTATCTTAAGATAAGTTGCTAGAATATGTAGAGAGCATGGAAGAAGATGAAATACTAATTGAAACAAGAAAACAAATAATTGAATCAGAAGGATATAGAACAAGAGAAAGACCAAAGTTGACTTATAAGAAACAAATAAAATAAAATATCGAAATACAAAAAATAAAACTTGTAAAGCAAAGCACGAAATAGCTCAGAATAAAGAAGAATTCTTGCACAAGACAAGATTCAAAACGGTTGTCGAGATGTCGAGTACTCTATAAAAATGACAAAGTGTGCTATAAAATTTTATTATAACATTCATTAAGCTTGTGTATTTTTGTATAATTTAATCCTAAGCAATAATTTATTTTTTTTTCCGTGTCTTTTGCATAGATGATTATTTTATCCTTACATGGTTGAATTTTCAATGGTTAATAATTAACCGAAATTCTAAAAAAGATTGTGAGCATTTTTACCGTACTCATCGTTACTTATTTACATTGTTACACCTGTCTACCTATCCAAAACCAAACAAAGGTGGTAGAAAGGATAAATTTAGTTAAAATTAAGGGTTTAAAATCGCTACGAATCTGGGACATTTTTGAAAATGCCAATCAAAAGTCAACCTTTAGGTTACATAAATGATAAGATTTTCAGTGAATAATTTGTCGATTTGGTGAGTCAATGTTTAGATACAGTTAAAGGCAATTAAATCCTTTAATTTTCAAAATCGAGACTAATTTTATATAAGAGGAATATAAATAGAAAACATCAGTTGTTACCAAGTGTTAGAAATTTACAACAATACATAGACCGACTGATTCAGGCATAAAAAACTGTTATTAAGATTGTTTGTACAAGATTGTAACCGTAAACAACAATTATACGTAACAAATCAAATCAAGACTAGTTAAAGCCCGATTAACATTTAATAATATAAGCTAAGTCATAATCAACCTGAACGCGTCCACTGCTAGACATAGATCTCTCTTTGATCTTTCCAACTGTGTCTGTATTGTGCAGCTTGTCTCCAGCTAGTGCTAACATGCTTTAGGTCATGAGTGCGTCAGGTTTTACGTTTTGTTCATCGGTTATTTGATAGTCTGGCGACTTGTCCTGCCTAATTTTATTTTAGCGGTGTTTCTGTCCTAGATATATTTATTCGTTTGGAATTCGGTTTCTTAAAGATACTCCTAACATCTGGCACTCCATAGCACTCTGAGTCACACGAATCTCATTTACTACCTTTTTTGTGAGTTTTAATGTTTCCGCTCCATAAGTAACACACTGGTCAAAGATTTTCCTTTTGAGAAATATGGGTAGATCCAATTTAAACATATATTTTAATTTACTAAACGATTCCCAGGCTAATACTATGCGACGTGGGATCTCACATGTATGACTATCTCTGCCCAACCGAATTCCATGCCCTATGTACTTATACGATGCAGTCTTCACAGTATTCCTCCCATCAACAGCAATATTTTGATTTAGCACCAGATTAGCTCCAGATGGTAGAGGATCGACAGGAAGGCCTAGAAAAAGGTGAAAAGGCGCAGTCAGGGAAGACCTGGAGAAGATGGAAGTAAGGTCATGGAAAATAATAGCACAGGATCGGAATCAATGGAAGGCAATAGTAAACGCGGCAAAAACTCACGAAGAGTTGTAAAAGCCAATGATGATGATGATGACCAGATTAGCTATTATTTGTACCTTGTTCATGTTAACCTTTATTCCGACCTCCAAGGAAGCGTGATATAATTTATCCAACAATTTTATTGCATCATCGATGTGAACGACTATAAGAATGATATCATCTGCGAGTCTCAAATGACTGAGCTTCTCTTCATTTATGTTTATACCATACTCATTCAGATCTGACAACTTGTGTACAAGTATGTTCTTAATAATATAGCTTTGGAGACAACGTGTGTACTCCTCGCTGTATACAGTATTTATTTGTTTCGTGTTCAGATAGTCTTACGCTAGATGTGGTTTATATATGTGTGAGATTAAACTAATGGATCATTAGTTTTTAAGATCTGTTATGCCTTCTTGCTTGTGTAATGAAAAAATAACTGCATTGTTCCATTCAAAACAGGTTTTTCTTTGATAGATGCTTTCGGTGAAAAGTTTGGCCAAAGCCTGGATAATTTTGTTTTACTTAGTTTGATAGCCTCAATCACTACTCCGTCATGGTCAGGGGATTTTTTATTTTTTCTTTCGTCGGTGCTCTCATACATTTTGAGATAAAGGGATTCGACAACTTTGAGGATTTCGGTTCTATCTGTAGTAGTGTTTCTATCTTTGTTTCTTATTTTGTATATATTTTTGTTGTCTATGTTGTTCGTATTTTACCTCAAAACGTTTAAACTTTTGTTTTCTTGAATTATTTTAGTTATTTCTACTGTGTTAGTTTCTATTGTATCTTTTCGGATTAATCGGTGGATATCTTTATTTAATTTTTTCATTGTTGTGTAGGTGGAGGCGCACTTTTCTGTCAACTCTCTTCTTTTATCTATTAGTTCTTTGACATTTTTTCTTAGTTTTTCATTATGGATACTATAAAATTACAAGGATATGTAATACCACTATGAATACTAATACACCCAAAAATATACTGTTTTTGACAAAAAATCACAAATGGTCGACTTCGCATGTTCTTTTTAAGTAAATAAATATTGGACCATTTTCTGAATGATCACAGGAAATACAAAATTGAAGACTTCTTCTTCTTCATGTGCCTTGTCCGTTCCGAACGTTGGCAATAAACATGGCTATTCTGACTTTGTTTACGGCAGATCTGAATAGTTCAGCAGATGACAATACGAACCATTGCTCTCTGGACCCCTTCTGCTGTCTATTTTCCCTTGAAAGATCAGCTGTAGTACTCTATATTTATTATGTCTCATAACGTAACCCAAGTATTCCAACTTTCTTTTCTTTATACTTATTTCTACCTCTTTCTATTTACCTATCCGGCATAGTACCTCTTCGCTGGTCACGTGCTCAGTCCAGGATATAAGTAATATACGTCGGTAAGCCCACATTTTGAAGGCCTTTCCTTTTTTATCAATGTTGCGGTCATTATCCACGCCTCCATTCCATGTAACAAAACTGGGAATACATAACATTTCAGAAGTCGAATTTTGAGAGGTAGGGTGAGGATTTTAGAGATGAAAATTTGCTTCATGCTAGTGAACGACGCTCTTGCCTTTTTTACTCTTATACGTATTTCCTTCGCTCGATCCCAATTTGAGTTAACTGTTGTTTCCAAGTAGATGTACGAATCCACGTGTTCAATTCCTTCATTGTCTAATATCAGTTGCTGTGGTGGTTGTTGGGTTTTGCTTACTAACATCCATTTGGTTTTTGTGATATTTAGTCTGAGTCCGTATTGTGCACTTGTTTTTTGTAACTTACTCATTAGGCAACGCAGTTCCTCCATGCTACTTGCTAGAATCACAGTGTCATCAGCATACCTTATGTTATTAATTATTTCTCCATTTATCTTTATGCCTTCTGTGGTTTCCTCCAGCGCTGTCTTAAATACTTCTTCTGGGTATTGAAGACAACGTTATTAAATCAAGAACACTAATTTCTTTTGCCAACAGATTATTTATGCTCATTATTCCCAACTATTTCCCATCATGTCATTGAAAAATTTATTACTAATCTTGGTTTTAAATTATTTTCAACGATATCTTGCTTAAGAGCTGGTGTTCCAGACCACTAATATAATCATATATCTTTATCTTACCAAGACACGTGTATTATACATCTGTAAAAATCTGGTTATTCCCTAGTCAATTGTCATTAATTTTAATACTTTTTATAGAATAGAATTTGTCCCTATAATATAGGGCGTATACACTCCCTCACTAGTGAGTACCAAAAAATACTTAGCAACGAGACGCTACCAATTCATCAAGATATAGATGCTGCCAACGGTAACCGCTTACGCTCCAGACGACCGCCGATTAAAAAAGCACAGATTGCAGTGGAAAATGAGTTCAATTAATGACCACTTGGACTCGAGTATGGATGGAACAACAAAGTAGCAGCTTATCCTGCTACAAAAACCACCAGGTTTTGACTTACCACGCAACACATTTACTATGTTGAATCGAATCAAAACCAAATATGGCAGATGCGGTTATATAATGCACAAATGGGGTGAACGACCATCCCCACTCTATGACTGCGGACAACCACAAACCATCTGTCACGTTACAGAACAGTGTCCCACAAGATCCTATCAAGGCAGGTCAGAGGATTTCCTAATGGAGTCGATAGAATATATAAATAAGTTAAATGTTCGTTTGTAAACATATGTGTAATGTTTTATACGAAATATATATAATTTTAAAATGTAAATGTGTCAAGTGCCATACGATAAATTAATAAATTCCCTCCAACGATATCCTTTCTTTATATAGCAACTTTCTCTAAAAATAAAGTTGACATTTATTCAAATTAAACGAAAACGGTAGAGTCTGCATGGAAAAATAGCAGGGAAACGCATTCCAGGACGAAGAAGAACCTCATGGTTTAAGAACTTGCGAGGTTGGTAAGAATGCTGTTTAGGGTGGCAGTGAATAAAATTAAGATAGTTATGATGGTAACCAACGTTCTGAAAGAACATGATACATGAAGAAGAAGAAGGTAGAATCTGCGGATATTTTAACAGAAAATCCTGGACAAAAACCTACTCTTTCTGAAATACTAACTCCATTATGTACAAGTCCTGTAGACAATTCAAAAATTATATTGGTATAACCCAAGCCTACACTAACAAAGAAGCTAAAATCAAACATGGTTTACAACAAAAGTCAGGGAACAGTTTCAATTGCATTATTTCTTGAACTAGAAAAGCAGCTACTTGAAGAAACAGGGTTTATACTAAAAATCGAAGAATTTATTAGCTTTCTCGTGAATGTTCATTATTCTTTAAATTCTACACAATATCCTGCAAATATATCCCGATTTAAAATGTTGATAAAAAATTACTCTACACTTGAAGAAGTAGAAGTATTACAAGCAGAATTACGAGAATAAGAGGCATAATGGTACGAACGACAGTTACGTAAGGTTAGTTTTTAAATTCTATCATAACAATATTTAAACAATTAGCCAATCTTATATAACTGAGGATATAGTATTCTTTCCAGAATATTACATAAGAATATTCACAAGATATTGTACATAAGAATATTCTTATATTCTTCTTTGCTTAAGATTAAGTTTTTATTTCTAATACGTATCTGGTAGCATTAATAACATAGCGTTAATAATTACAGACGAGTATTGAGAATACCATGGGTACAAAGAGTTACTAATGTTGAGGTGCTTCGTCGAATGTGTAAACAAAAAGAATTACTAAGAATAATCACAGAGAGGAAAATGCAATACTTGGGTCATGTGTTGAGAAGCGAAAAATATGAATTATTTCAAGTTATACTGGAAGGAAAAGTACAGGGCAAAAGATCAGTAGGAAGACGCCAGAACTCGTGGCTGAAAGACCTGAGGAGATGGTTCGACGGCTCATCCGCAGAAATCTTTCGCGCAGCAGTTTCCAAAACCACAATTGCCATTTGGATCGCCAACCTTCGAAAGAAGACGGCGCCATGAGAAGAAGAAGAAGTGTTGATAAAAGAACGGACTTATTTCTTAACAAATAATTATTTGTTTTTTAAATAATTCAATTTGTAATAAAAAAATATCGTTTTGGATTTTGATATAGTCAAACTAAATCTGATTAAAATCGTTAGTTGAACTAGTTAAACTATTACCTTTTCTGAGGTGTATGTCCGATTTCTGTGTCTTCACTTAATTGCATGTGCACCGGAGGTAGAACTATAATTTGATTCCATGGAACGAACACGGTTATCGTCATCGGCCTAAATGGCGACCTTTGGAACTGCAATGTGACTGCTCCTCCACCATTTACCAATACGTCAAACCTATAAAATAAAACCACAATAAGTGAAACTGTTATTTTATTTAACTCTAAATATCGTTAAATAATAATATGAATAATAATATTTTCTATACTATTAATCTCTACAAACTTAATTAGGTCAAGTCTGACACAATTTCCTTCTGCGACTTTTTTGGTTCTGGGGCGTCTTTCCTTTAATTTTCCCGAAAAATTTTTAATTTTCTCAATTTTATGACATACTGAAAACTTATATACACTGCTATTATTTCTCGAGAAAAACACAAAAATCAAATTTTCTGATGATAAATATAGATCATTGTCTGACGCCTCGAACATGTCTGAAAAAACACTGTGACAAATTTTAACTTAAAAACTTAAACTTTAAATGCCGTTGGTTTGTTGGGTTAAGGACCTCACTTGGTGGCATCATTAGAGTAAAGATCTATGTAATCTTAGGGGGATAAAATTGTATCCTTTTTGAGAATTTTTTATTCGAAAAATACGAACACTCTATCTGGAGGCATAAACGAGTGTCCGGTAAAAGAAAAGATCAGCTCAATTCCTATAAGTGGCTGCAGGGGCATGATCAAGTAACCATTTTAATGCCATTCTGATAACAGTGCTGTTTTTGTTTTGACCTCCACGTTCAACTAAGAGGTGCACTGTATTAATATAATGACTTATTACTCTCTTGTTTACTATTTGAAAAATAGAACTAATAATTTTGTTAGAGCCTTTAGAGTATGCTTTTTTACACCAAGTATGCAAAAACACATTGTCCTTAGTCCATTTGTCTTTCCATTATCCAACGACAACTCTATAATTGTATGTATGTACACTTATCGAGAATAATAGGTTTTCAGATCTGGTATTTTAGGTAATACGTGGATTTTCTGACAATCATTATTTTAAGACATAACCAAAACATATTCAGTTGACTTTTTACCTTTAGCTTTTTGAAAAACCAATTTAAGCTATGCCATTGCACAACAACTGTATTGCATAATTTGAAGTAACTGTCAAATGACTAACGGATGAATGAGAGCAGTAGACTGCTTTTGAAATAAAAAAAGGAGGCATGTTTTGGAATTAAATGTTGAAGATAAGACTGTTTATTAAATAAATGATATTTGTGTATCATCATATAAATATGATGATTTTCTATGAATAATTTAAACTGAATAAGATTTTTGTGAAAATCACTATGTTTATAAATATTTCCAGTTCAGTGAGAACAATAGTATCGTATTAATAACTTAGTTGCCTATTTTTAAGGATAAGGCATAAGAATGTTAAAATGAGATGTCAAAAAGAGATGAAAAAAGTACTTTGACAGGTTAATAAATGAACAATTTGACATACAACCGGTTGAGTTAACGGAGACAGTATCATCAATGGTGACCGAAATAACAAATTAAGAAGTGGCTGAAGCAATTCAAAAAATAAAGAAAGGAAAAGGAATTGGACCAGACGATATTCCTGGGCATGTGTGGAAAGCATTAGGAGAGACAGGCACAACTTGTTTAACAGATCTATTTAACAGAATTATGGGGATAATGCTAGACGATTGGAGAAGCAATTTATTATTAGCTGTCTACAAAAACAAGGAAGATGTACAACAATGTAAAAACTACAGGACTATAAAACTACTTAGTCACGCCACAAAAATATGGGAGAGAGTAATTGACAGATGGATACGTGAACAAACCGAAATATCCAATAATCAGTTTGGAATTACGCATAGCAGATCAACAACAGACGCAATTTTCATTGTGAGGTAATTAATAAAAAAATACAGGAATAAAGAAACAAACACTAATATGATATTCATTGATCTTGAGAAGGTATGTGATAGAGTTAATCGGGAGATTTTGTGGTGGGAATTTAACGGAATTTATTCCTTAGTTATTCAAACATTTTAAGGCCGTAAAATGATGAATATTAAACTGGTCTGTAATGGTCCAAGAACTTATTCTAGAATTTTCTACAATTGCTGTTAATACATTTATTTAATTTTGATTTTCTAAATGTCTTGGTACCTAAGCAATATTGTTTGTACAGGTGACATTAGAAATCACGGTCCCAGTATTTTCATAATTTTGTAAAATCCCTTGAAGTGTTAAATGACTTGGAGTTAGTCTATTGGCATATCTTATGCTAAATAAACAACTGACAATTCGCGCACTATTGCCTGAATAAAACATTTTTATTAATGCTACTTTCTCCTCAACTGAGTACATTTTGTAACCAACTTTATAATAAATCACAAAATATAAATTTTGGTAATTCAAATAGTGTCAAATACCAAAAACATCAATATAACCAAACATGTCATACACATGCTTGTACTGCGTGTGACCTGACTTTAAGGGGTGGCCTGAAAAATGTATATTGTTGCAAAATTTTGGAATACGTTTAATTCGTAAAACAATTTTAACATTTGTTTTCGATATATATTTTAGTCCTCTACAAATAGTTTTTCTTGACTTTTAGTATAAAATAATTAGGGAAGGAGGAATTCAACAATTTAGAATTTCCCATTGAGTTTACTATAGCCCGTTTGACGATTCACCACACTGTAGATGAGTTGCCTATGCTCAAAATTGGATAATACATACTTATTACTGGAAAAATATTTTCCTCTCCTTTCATATTCATTTATTATTTGTCACTTTATTTCAGTGGTTTTTGAAATTTGGAATTTATTAGCCGTTTTCTGATAATTTCTTTATTTGAAACTGAAGAACTCTATACGAACTATTTTAGTGTTTAACTTATTTGTTATTTCGTTAGTTTAAACTGAATTTATACAAATATCATTAAATGGATTATACAATGTCATATAATGCTCTAATCCGACAGCATTAGAAAATCTTGGGTCAAATACGTTCTCCTAACACATATCTGTCGCATATTGTGTGGTTAAATATAGACAGCGCTTTAAGGTAATTCACGTAATACCGAGTTCCTGATGGTGCAATACTCTGTAATAAACAGGAAAACGTACACAGCACGTTACAGCGGTTCGTCGACCTCTCTGGTCTCTGAGCAATAAATGCTGGATGGGTAAATAGTGCTTAAAGGACAGCGATGGCTCGTTGTGGTTCAAAGAGGATATTTACTTCAACACTTTAACTAAACTGGAATTATTACTTTATAACGCATTTAAGTGTTTAAGGTTTATAGGAGTGTAATAGTTCATTTATAAATCTGGTCTGCTACATTACTATCATATTTTACTACAGTATATATGAGATATATTATGCACTACATAAAGGACACTGAAAATAAAGCTTTATTAAACATAAAAAATTCAAATAATGTGAATTTTAAGAATCTTGGGTATAATAAATGTATTTAAAACTTTGATGGTACACAAGGCAAATATCGAACACAGTAGTTAATCAAATCTTGCCCAAGTACTTTCGATCACAAGATCATCTTCAGGGGCATCTGAAATAAGCCAAGAAACGTTTCTTTAAAAAAAGGAAAATTTTTTCACTTGGATAAAAACTCCAAGTTTATAGTTGAAAAAAGTTTTTTATGTGATTAACGTTTATAGACTTACTTCGTCAGTTGAGGCCTATCCAGCAGTAATAGAATGTTATAAATGTAAATTGGGACATAACAAATACACTAAACAAAGACAAACAAACACTTTAAAATTTAAGAAATGGAGAAGCTACATTTTATATAGAAGCCGGAGACAGAATGGCTCCCAGCCTGGCGGAAATATTGAGATGACATGTGACAAATGACAGCTTGTGAAGGGCAGTTACAATAGATAAGTGATCTGCGCCTTTCAAGATTCTATGAAACTAAGTATTGACCAAAGGTCCAACTGACACCACTATAGGAAATCAACTGATGAAATATAAAATTATATCGAATATTTTTATGTAGATTGAATAATCCAGATCTCACACTCAAACCTGTCTATAATAATTAGGATGTTAGTTTGAGAGCAATTGAAGTTGACATAAAGTATGAATGTAAGAAATAGACTAAACAATATATTAGACAGTGGATAGTTAATTACAATAAAATGGTCCACTAAGCGCTATCAGTACTGTAAAAAGAAAATCTGAATATTCAGTTGAATTGCTAAAAATTAAAATCAAAATTAAAAGCAAAACATATAAATGGGTTATAATCCAAGTAGTTCAGTTGAATCTACAGTCAACGGAAGAACTTTCAAATTAATATGTAAATACTCAGTGCATGAAGTCTAAACAGTCGAGCTGGGCCCTCTACGAGATGGAGCTGTAATAAAGTTTTTAAATATAGGATTAAATTTAGTACAATTTAAAGTAATTTGAGTATTAAGACAGTGAGAGTTTTCATTTGTTTCCCTTGTAATCTCCAAATCTTCCAATAAATCCAACTTAAGATAGTTTTTCTTTCTACTAATGTCATGTAAGATAGATGAACCAGAATTGATGTTAACATTGTGGTTGCTGGATACTAAGTGTTGACCAAAACTTGAGGAGTTTGGTCTTTTCAAAGGTTCAGAGACTCTAGTGGATAAATTTCTGATGGTTCTACCTACATAAGAGGCATCACAATCATCACATTTTAATTTGTAAATACCAGTTGTAATTGTAGAACACAATTGTAGAAGTATATATATATTGATAACATCAAAATCTCCTTTAAATCACATAACACTTTAGGTTCCTTCTTAATCAATACCAAAGATAGGATGAATACACTTGATAAAAGTGGTATGTACAAATTAAAATGTGATAATTGTGATGCCTCTTATGTAGGTAGAACCATCAGAAAGTTATCCACTAGAGTCTCTGAACATTTGAAAAGACCAAACTCTTCAAGTTTTGGTCAACACTTAGTATCCAGCAACCACAATTTTAACATCAATTCTGGTTCATATATCTTACATGACATTAGTAGAAAGAAAAAACTATCTTGAGTTGGATTTATTGGAAGATTTGGAGATTACAAGGGAAACAAATGAGAACTCTCACTGTCCTAATACTCAAATTAATTTAAATTTAATCCTATATTTAAAAACTTTATTACAGCTCCATCTCGTAGAGGGCCCAGCTCGACTGTTTAGACTTCATGCACTGAGTATTTACATATTAATTTGAAAGTTCTTCCATTGACTGTGGATTCAACTGAACTACTTGGATTATAACCCATTTATATGTTTTGCTTTTAATTTTTAGCAATTCAACTGAATATTCAGATTTTCTTTTTACAGTACTGATAGCGCTTAGTGGACCATTTTATTGTAATCAACTATCCACTGTCAAATATATTGTTTAGTCTATTTCTTACATTCATACTTTATGTCAACTTCAATTGCTCTCAAACTAACATCCTAATTATTATAGACAGGTTTGAGTGTGAGATCTGGATTATTCAATCTACATAAAAATATTCGATACAATTTTATATTTCATCAGTTGATTTCCTATAGAGGTGTCAGTTGGACCTTTGGTCAATACTTAGTTTCATAGAATCTTGAAAGGCACAGATCACTTATCTATTGTAACTGCCCTTCACAAGTTGTCATTTGTCACATGTCATCTCAATATTTCCGCCAGGCTGGGAGCCATTCTGTCTCCGGCTTCTATATAAAATGTAGCTTCTCCATTTCTTAAATTTTAAAGTGTTTGTTTGTCTTTGTTTAGTGTATTCGTTATGTCCCAATTTACATTTATAACATTCTATTACTGCTGGATAGGCCACAACTGGCGAAGTAAGTCTATAAACGTTAATCACATAAAAAACTTTTTTCAACTATAAACTTGGAGTTTTTATCCAAGTAAATTAATTTTCCTTTTTTTTAAAAAACGTTTCTTGGCTTATTTCAGATGCCCCTGAGGATGATCTTATGATCGAAAGTACTTGGGCAAGATTTGATTAACTACTGTGTTCGATTTGCCTTGTGTACCATCAAAGTTCATTTATTCGAACATTCAACCTTATATTGAAATGTATTTGGCGCATCTATCTAGGCTGGACACATTGCCAGAATGAAGGACGGAAGATGGACTCGCAAACTAGTTGAATGAAGACCAAGAGCCGATAAACGTAGCAGAGAAAGACCACCAACACGATAGTAAGACGACTTACGAAAGACAACAAAAAACTGGATACAGCAAGCACAAGATAGAACACTTTGGAGACAAACAGGGGGGGCCTATGTCCAGCAGTGGATTGAGAGGCTGATGATTATCTAGCGCAATGGCGTAAGCTTATTAGCGCCATTGCAATCGAGTCAGCACCAATTCTTAGGTAATAAGATTAAAAATGTTTTTTTCATGGATATGCATAATAGGTGCAGGTGAGTTTTGTATAAAAACATCTTGTTCTAGCATACCTCTTACGTAAGAATTGGGAATTTTTAGATTAAATAAAGGAGAAGGTCAAGGATAGTTGTGCTGTTGCAGGTAGTTCCATCTTGCAGGAGACATTTGGTATTCTTCTTCTTCTCTTTCTCTTTATAAACAATTCAGCTTTGGCGGATTAATACCTCTATGAAAGGTTGTCACTTCCACTTTTGCGCGGTCATCCAATACTTCTTTTGTCGATTGGTGACTTGTTTCTGGCTATTTTGGCGACACGGAACTCTCCCATTCTGTTAATGTGGTGTCCATTCATTTATACACTGTATGTTACATTTTCTTCTAATGTATTTACTTCTCTTTCGGTCTGTTTCGTCATATAGTGTTATTAAGGCATCCTGTCAGTCTATTTGCTTTTTTTTACTTGATCTTTCACTCCATGGTCTAGGTTTCCATAGCTGGACAGTGCTATTCCAAGGTATTTTATTTCCATTCATGAATGTGTTGCTTGTGTGAGTCCATATCAAATAGGTAAAGAAATAATAATAAGACTTACTCACAATCAATTTAATTTAACAATCTGACCGACCGGTTTCGCTTTCTACAATTTGCAAAGCATCTTCAGGTCGAGATACAAAGTTAAACTAATGCTGCAATAAAATAAACCCAATTAGGGTGGTGTCTCATAAAGATAAAATAAACAAATAAATTAGTTCATACAAATTATAGTAATTATGCCAATATTACATGTCTGTGGTTTTCAAAATGAATAATTTGAATATATAAAAGGTATTAACAGACAAGGTAACCCCCACAATTGGTATAAAGTAGCAATCTTATATTGTAATAAATTAATAAATGAGCAAATAAATAAAACAAAACAAACATTACTTACATGCCGGTACTCTATTAATTGATGGATGGTAGGTCATGGTTGCAAAAATGATCTAGATGATTGCAGATTTGATCCAATTATTGGATCAAATCTGTTCTCCTCAAGAACTTCCCGTTTATTGTCAAAATAACTGCAATAGCACATTAAAGTTATCCAATCAACAATACATGATTTTTGCAACCATGACCTACCATCCATCAATTAATAGAGTACCGGCATGTAAGTAATGTTTGTTTTGTTTTATTTATTTGCTCATTTATTAATTTATTACAATATAAGATTGCTACTTTATACCAATTGTGGGCCTTACCTTGTCTGTTAATACCTTTTATATATTCAAATTATTCATTTTGAAAACCACAGATATGTAATATTGGCATAATTACTATAATTTGTATGAACTAATTATTTGTTTATTTTATCTTTATGAGACACCACCCTATTGGGTTTATTTTATTGCAGCATTAGTTTAACTTTGTATCTCGACCTGAAGATGCTTTGCAAATTGTAGAAAGCGAAACCGGTCGTCAGATTGTTAAATTAAATTGATTGTGAGTAAGTCTTATTATTATTTCTTTACCTATTTTATTTCCATTACTTGTTCAATACTGATGCCATCAATTTCTATTTTACATCTGCTTGGTTATTTGCTGATTACTATTATTTTAGTTTTCTGAGATGAGATGGTCAGTGAGATGATGTTTGCTGTTATGTAAAATCTGTGGACCAGTGTTTGCAGACTATCTCCATCTTGTGCTATTAATATTGCATCGTGTACGTAACAGAGTATTTTTATTTCCTTGTCTCTTATTCCGCATCCTCTTCCTTTGTTAAAGCTTTATGGATTTCATCCATAATTAAATTCACGAGAAAAGGGCTCAATGAGTCTTCCTGTCTTTGTGTCTACTTCCATTTTGTTATTTTGGTAGATGTTATGGATAGTTTGTATAATATTTAGAAGAACTTCTCTATTATACAGACGATGATTCTATCTTCGGTATTGAATTGGATATTTGTTGTGCGGCATAATATATCTCCTCTAAAAATATCTCCTCTATTTCCCACCTGATTTAGATAATTGCTTATAGAATTTTTTACATTCGTCCTTAATGAAGAAAGGACGTAATATGCCATTGTCTAACATGGTGTATCAAACCAGACTCGACTCAGCGTCGAGTCAGCCTGTACTCAGCGACAAAGGCGGGGTTTTTGACGTCAGTGGGCGGGGCTTGTGACGTCAGAATTTTCCCAAGCCTAACCGCCTTAAACCTCTTCTCATTTTTCTTTGAAGTACTCTAAGTTCGGTTGCTCTGGCCTGGATTAAGGGAAGTGTTTTAACGTCGTAAGTCATAACTTGAAGCACACATTGGTCAAACATATAATTCTTAAAATAATTTGACATGTTGCTCTTGAAGATGTCTGATAAAGTCCCATATGCGGCTCATTCTATAGTGATTATTCTTTGTAGTTTATAAGTTTGGTTGTTTTTGGCAATTTGGATTATTTCATAACCTAAGTATTTATATTTATAAATTAATCCTATTTCGTGGTAGTCGATTTTTGAATTTTTGCTCAGTTTGGATAACTCAGTAAGCATAGTTTCAATCTCTTTAAAGATATCTGTTATCATAAAATATGTCGTCTAAATATCGTAGAACGGACAGCATTTCACCGTCACTTCATCCCACTCCAATTTTTTGAAAGCATGTTCCAGAGCCAGCAAGCAACGTGCCAGATTTCTCTTTTGATTTTTACACAGTTTGTATCTTTGTCTATGAAAGTCTATGAAAGCTAGGACCGACGGCATTCGATGGATTTTTCTATAACCCTTTTTATGCAGTGGGGTGGTCGTTAGTGCCAAAGTTTTTCTCAAAACCTGCCTGTTCTTTAGGTTGGTAAAAATCTTATTTTGTTTCCAGTTTATTTTTTATTGTTCTTGTAAATAATTTGCAGAGGTGGTTTAACAGGCTTATAGTCGGTAATTCTCCACGTCTGTTGGATCACCCTTTTTATGCAAGAAAATGGTAAATACACTGTGCCATCTTGTAGGCGTTGTGTACTTTGGTACTACTTTACTTTATCGTGTCCGGACATGTCATTCATTAAATTTCGGCCCAGTATCAGGCTACGTCGGTTCCATCTTTGTTGGCGAGCCACAAATCTTCAAGGGTACATCGATGAGGACAGTTTCTGCATGTAAGAAGATGTTCCATATTCTGTGTTTCTCCACAGTCACAGTTCACATCATCTTGGTTTTTTTCCCCATTTTGCCATGTTTGATTTTACTGTAGCAACCCCCGTTCTTATCCTATTCAAGGTTTTCCACGTTTTAAAGTCTAGGGTCTGGCCGGTCCATTGAACCTGGGGAAGTGGAAAATACTCAGGCGGTTCATCCTTCACTGTTCCAAGAAAGCTTTTCCTAGATTTTAGTCGCTTTCATGGTGTTCGAGCTTTGTATAGGGCATGCCGATCGTCTGCGATCTGTTTAATTTTCTCTATGTGTTCTGCAGCGCCTCTACGTGTTGAGGGTTCTGCAAAACCCGCTGCTCTATATAGATTTGAAAGTGGCGTTGGTTTCATGCACCCCGTTACTATCCTGCATGTCTCATTTAGCGCAGTATCAACTTGTTTGGTGTGGGCAGATCTGCTCCAAACGGGGCATGCATATTCAGCAGTTGAGAAACACAGTGCCTGTGCCGTTGTTCTTAAAACGCCAGGACGTGCGCCCCATTTACTTCCCGTTAGCTTTCTGAGTATGCTGTTCCTAGTTGTTACTTTCCCTCTTGTTTTTATGCAATGTTGTCTGTAGGTGAGGGACCGGTCCAGAGTTACTCCAAGATATATAGGTTGGTTTATGTGTTCTAATGTATTACCATTCCACACAATTTGGAGTTTTCGCTTGGCTTCCTTTGTGCGAAGGTGGAAAGAGCAGACTTGGGTTTTAGAGGGATTGGGTCTCAGAGAATTCTGCAGGTAGTACGCTGTCATTGTTTTTAAGGCAGTTTCAAGTTTCTCCTCCACTTCTTCAAAACTATTTTTAGTTCAATAGTGCATTTTGGTGCAGATATATGTTGAACAATTTCTGTACATTCTCTATAAGTCTGTTTCCTCCAATCTTTGCTGCTTATATAACGTTAACGTTATTTTCTCCTCTGGCCAGAGCTTTATTTCTTTTCATTAACTTCATTGCATTCCTTGTTTTGTCTGTTGATATATCAGAAGTCAATTCCTATCCTGCTTCAATTGTTTAGAACCAATGATGCTATTTAATATGAGACGATATTTTATGGAATGTATTGACAAATGAATTAAAGAAAATGGTGGACATATCGAACATTTACTTTAACAAAAAGTTTAATGTTATTTAGTGTAACTATTTCTTGATTTGGTTTGTAAATAAAATGTTTTGATTATGATTTTAATTTAATATAAACGTAAAATGTTTGATGTAAAATCCAATTATTCTGTTCTTTTATCAAATTCTAATATTAATTATCCTGCTGATATATTTATTTTATTTAATATTTCGTTAATTATTAACTTTATTAAAGGTATTTTATTAGAAAATTCAGAAGTATTGATGTTTTTATCTATTTTTCTTTCATTATCTGGAGTAATTGCGTTAAATCAGAATTATGCAGTTGATTTGTAAAATGTGATTATCTCGAAAGCTGTTGAGTTTTGAAGTTATTAGCAAATATACTTTCTCTTTGTTAAAATATTGTATCTTTAATATTTTTAATCAAAAATACAGGTAACTTAAAGAACAAAAAAGTTAAGTGCAAATGTATGCCACGTATTACGTTGCGCTCTCTATTAGCTATATCAAAGTATGCATCAAATTATAATTCCTGATATTGAATGGTACTTTCTTGTAAATTTTTATACATAAATGTTTACAAACATGAAAGTTATAGCGAAAAATAAAATTTTAAATTTTCACTTTAACACCCTGTATCTTTTTTATTATCAACATTTTATTAAGGCAAGTTGGCTTAAATCGTAATATTTTAAAGTGTAGAATCTGCAGTTTCTTTTTGTACAATTACTTAATGGCCACCCTGTATACAGAACAAGAGAAGTGTAATTATAGATAGTGTAATTGCATAAGATAAAGTCAAGCCGCATAAATTTCAAGACCAACTGTACTTAAAAAATGAAGGTGACCGCCTCTGATAAAGGGTAGAAATTGGAACAGGCAACTATATAAACCGACAGACTAAAGTCCATGAATATAAATAAAGGGCCACGAGACATGCATTCACTTGTACTCTGAACACTGTACGGATTTGAATGTTCTTGGTACACGTCAAAATTATTTACCTAGTCTCCGTTTGTCTGATAGGGTTAACTTTGATGTTTTATATATTGCTGGATTTCAGCTGTGATAACGAAGGGGATACTTTGATTAAGTTTTATTTGTGACAATTTGTGACCTAATTTAAATGCAAATTTATCTTTGATCAGACTCCTAAAGTAATTTTATTCTCTTGTAATTATTTATTTACAACTTCTTTAATTTATGTTTACAATAAGTATGCATTATTATTTTTCATATATTGCTTATGAAATTCTTCTTCTTCTTCTAATGGCGCTACAACCCTTTGTGAGTCTTGGCCTGCTTAGCAATGTTCTTCCATTCTGTTTTTTACATCACTTTTTACATAAATAAATAATATTACTTTTGCACATCCGACATTTTTTCTTGCACTATTATCGCCTTTTTTTATAATGTGGCTAATATTGTGAAATCCAGTTTCATCTGGTAAAGCAAATTTAGATGGACGTCCATGTATTGAGTGTGACACTGATGTAGCGGTTTCTTCACTATTATCTGCATATCCTGGTGCAAGAGACCTTGTGATAGACTTTAAAAGCTGCTCTCAAAGGAGAAAACACAACCAAATAACTCACTCCTAAATAACAAAAGCGAGTATGATTCCGCTAAGAATTTCTAACTTTTCTTAACAGAGGTTTTCTTTGCCAAAATTAATATCCCAACTGATATTTCCAACTTTTTACTTAACTCAACCAATTTAAAATGCTATGTTATATCCGCCATTATAACAATTTCTCTCTTACAACTTTACTTCCCTTGTACATCTCCCACGCGGGCAAGTCTATTAGTCTTACAGGTGGATAACTACACACTGTTGTCAAACTGACCTAAAAATCCTTGATTATACAAAATAAAAAGTCCTAAACAGAGTATACCAATAAAGAAAGAGACAAGGCTACAGCGCTGTTTGGACGACACTTCCCTGATTCACAAATAGTTTATTCACCAATTGACTGGAAATCAGTAGGCAACGAGGCTATGAAGAGGTTCTTAAGAACTAACTGGCAGACAGGAAGACGGGAAGTCTGGAAGACAGTTATATTCAGCAACAAAAAAGACGTTGTCCAAGACGTAATTGTTTTAAAACAATTGTCAATCAAAAGTGACCATACCAGGAAGAAGTAGAGAGTAACATACAAAAAGACGTACAAAATGAAAACAATATTGAGCAACTTAACGAAATGTTGGTGGACGCGCTAAAGAAGTCACAGACGGAGTGCTAAGCCCTGAAACAAGAAAAAATGAAAAACTCACAAAAGACATAAGAAACCTAATGCAAAAAAGAAAGAAAATGAAAGAAAAGCATACCAGGAATATAGCAGAGCTAAGAAATTTAAACAAAACCATCTTAAAAGCCATTAGGAAAGACATAAGGATCATTAACACTAAAGAAATAACTAATACCATAGAACAAAACCAAAGCCTAAAAGTTCTAACACAAAAGTTGAAGACAGGAACGAGGGATATTTATTATTTAAATATAAACAAGGACATGCCATATATGAACAACAAGAGATCCTGAAAATCATCGAAGAGTACTACAGCTATTACATTATTATAGTCAAGCTACAGTAAAGCTTTAAAAACTCTTTTTAATGCCTGCTTCTGAAAGAATTTCACCAGAAAAATGAAGTAGTGATCATCCATTATGATCATCATCATAAGTGGCTCGACAATCCGTTGTTGATCTTGGTCTGCTCACGAAAAAGTCGCCACTGCTGTCGATTCCTTACAACTTCTCTCCATCTTCTGATTCTTAAAATCTGTAGGTCTTTTTCCACATCATCAATCCATCCCATGCGTGGTCGTCCTCTGCTTCTTGTGCCCTCTGGTTTTAAAAATGTTAATTTTTTCGTGTATTCGTGATCTGGCATCCTAGTAATGTGTCCAGTTCATTTAAGTCTCTACACTTTAATGAATTTCACAATATCTGGATCGGTGTATATCCGGTGTAAATCCACAGCCTATTTTCATTAACGGCCCCAAAAATCTTTCTAAGAATTTTTTCTCTCAAAAATACCAAGAAGTCTTTCATCATTTTGAGATAAGGTCTACACATCAAAACTGATCTTATTAAGGCCTAGTGTATATTAAGCTTTACTACACGTTTTATATTTTTATTTTTTAAATATTTCTGGAGACTCTGAACAGTTCTGTTTGCTATTTTAAATCTGATCCATTTAAAAAGAAAAGCTTTTAACCAGTGCGTTCTACCAGTTCTTATATATGAAGCAGAAACCTTAACTCTCACAAAAACATCAGCCGAAAAATTGAGAAGGGCACAGAGAAAGATTGAGAGATCAATGCTTGGAATAAGCTTAAGAAATAGAATAAGAAACGAGGAAGTAGACGAACCAGAGTGGAAGACATTATCCAACATATTACAAGGCAAAAATGGAGATGGGCAGGACATGTTGCAAGAATAAAAGACGACAGTTGGACAAAAAAAATTGCTTGAGTGAAGACCACGGGCTGACAAGCGAAGCCGAGGAAGACCGCCAACGCGATGGACCGACGACCTCAAAAGAATCGTGACCAATTGGATAGCAGAGACGCAGAACAGAAGCAGATCGAAAAGTCTAGAGGAGGCCTATGTTCAACAATGGACAACTCAGTGCTGATTGATGATTGATGATGATGGTGATGATTTTTGTTAATTTGAATTATCTGTTGGAAATTTCGAGGGCTTCTAGAAACCAACATATATTTGGTTTTTTCCTCGTTTACCACAAGTCCTAATTCACTTGCTGCGCCCACAAGCCTTGTAAAAACTGCACCATGTCTCTCATACTTCTGCATACTATAACTATCTCGTCAGTGAATGCGAGAATTTGTGTCGATCTATTAAAAATAGTTTCATTCATTCTAATATTTAATTGTCTGATTACCTTTTAAGGCAATATTAAAGAGGAGACATGCCAGCGCGTCCCCTCTGCCTTAGACCATTATTAATGTCAAAGAATGTAGAGTTTTCTCCTTCAATTCTAACGCATGACCGTACGTTTTGCATTAGTTAGTTAGGTCGACTTAAGTAACTTATGTGGGATCACAGAGTTGATCATTGCATTATATAATGCGGTTCTTTTCACACTGTCATAGGCTGCTTTAAAGTCAACAAAAAGATGGTGTTTATCTATGTTATATTCTAGTGACTTTTCTGGAATCTGCCTATGAATGCTTGAATTTGAATTGTTGTTGACTTTTCAGCAGTAAATCCGCATTGATATTGACCAACAATATCCTTTGTAAAATGTTTAAGTATTTTGAATAATACATTGCCGAATATTTTATACGCAGATGCTAACAGCCTCTATAGTTCTTACACTCTAGTTGATCACCCTTTTTATGCAACGGACGGACATGCTATTCCCTTTAGCCACTCTTTTGGTACCCAAATATGCTGCCGTATACCTACTATTAGTTTATGGATTGCTGCAAAAAGTTGATCACCATCTTTATCATACATTTCCAAAATAGATTTTATCGATTCCTGGGGCCTTATTGTCTTTGAGTTTTAGGATCATATTGACACTTCTTCTCTTGTTGGGTATTCACTGTGTAGTTGACGTTGTAGATTTTGTTGATTTTCTATGTTGTAACCACCTTCTTCTCCTCAAGAACACCTGCTGAATATAAGACAGATAATCGAGAAATCTAGGGAATTCAACATCCCACTATACATCTGTTTTATAGATTACCGTAAAGCGTTCGACAGAGTTAAGTGGAGACACTTATGGCGAATACTAAAAGAAGTAGGCGTACCACATCTAATTACACTAATAACAGAACTATATGAACACACTACTGGATCAGTTAAAGTACTTGACACACTTTCGAACTAGTTTCATCCAGAACGGGGTGTCAGACAAGGATGTATACTATCTCCACAATTATTCAACATATATGGGGAGTATATTATGCGAAGAGCACTTGAAGGATGGGAAAAGGGCATCTTAATAAATGGTCATAAACTAAACAACCTACGTTTCGCAGATGACACAGCTCTTCTTGCAAATAGTCAAGCAGAGCTGATGGAACTTATACGACTGATCAAAAACGAAAGTCAAATATTTGGTCTGCAATTAAACATATCAAAGACAAAGATCATGATAGTGGATAAACTACACAACAATCATCCACACATAACCACAATTGACCGGTTCGAGGTTGTGAGCTCATACTTATATCTGGGATCATTAATCACAAACACAGGGTCATTACAAGAAGAGATTAAACGTAGATGTAATCTAGCAAAAGTTGCCACAGAAAAAATGACCAAAATATAGAAGGACTGTCAAATTTCAAGAGCGATAAAGATGAGGTTGACCAACTGCTTAATATTCCCAATACTGACCTACGGATGTGAATCTTGGACTCTGAGACGCCACTGAAATGTTCTGTTGGAGACGAATGTTACGAATTCCTTGGACCGACCGTAGAAAAAATAATTCAATTTTAAGAGAGCTAAAAGTTAGCCAACGACTCTCTAGTAAAGTCCATCTCCAACAATTAAAAATACATGTTATGAGAGCAAACACAGAAAACATGGAAAGACTCATAATACAAGGAAAGGTAGAAGGCCGAAGATCACAAGGAAGATCCCCAACAAGATGGATAGATCAAATTACAAGAATATGCCAAAGACCTATGCATGAATTAAAAGAAATGACCAGAGACAGAGATCTCTGGAGACGGACAATACACGACATCACGTCGACCACTACACTCCCCCTGGGGGGTCAGTATTGAAAAGAGAGAACCTCCTTCAATATCGTTTATATTTAGATGTTCGCTGAAATGTTGTAGTGCCATTATGATAATATTTCATAAAAAAGTTTCTGTTCTTTTCAGCGTAACTAAAAAATCATAACTACCGAAGAAAAATAAAGAAGAAGGTTTATTTAATGATATTTAAATGATATTTAATGATATGTACATATTTATAGACTATATATCAATAATCCATAAACATTTTATAAATCATAAATTCAAACGTGCAGACAAATTTTAAGTATTACTGACTTTAATTAAAATAGGAATTTATTTTTTTAAGGAACCCAAATGTTTGGTGACGTTTTATAGAATCGAAAGTAATTAAAATCACACAGCAACAGCGTCGCTACTGCAACTGCGAGCTTAGAATGCCTTCCAAACTTCCCAAGTAAATCTAAAAGTTTCATCTCCTGTTTAGGAACTGATTTCCTATGAGAACACTATTCCGAAATAAGTCGATTTCGAGCTCTACGCAAACTTAGTAATTGATGTTATGTAAAGTAGTTGTTGAATTCTATACAGGACGTCTTAAACCATTCTAGAAAGTTAATTCAAGAAAACTATTCAAAGAAGTAGAGATGTTTGTAATGAATTGTACTCCTTTGAATACAGTCTAAAATACATGTTTATTTGTATGTAAACATGTTTGAGATTGTGAAAATTTTTGTAGAATTTAATAGTTTGGTTCTTTTGCTGTTCTTTTAGTTTTGGCTCCTTTATTGTTGGTATCATATAATATAAATGATTTTATATACAAAA
The DNA here is from genome assembly GCA_918026665.1 of Diabrotica balteata. Taxonomy (NCBI): domain Eukaryota; kingdom Metazoa; phylum Arthropoda; class Insecta; order Coleoptera; family Chrysomelidae; genus Diabrotica; species Diabrotica balteata. Next base: position 116,598,474 of record OU898282.1, read on the forward strand.
GTAAACTAAATTGATCTTTATAAGTTACAAATATTATTAAAACATTTTAAATTGTGTTTTTTTTGTGTAATATTGAAAAACATGTTTGAGAAAGTAAAAGTTATTGCATATTTTCGTCTGACCACAACCCTCTAATCGCGAATGTAAGGTTTCGAATAGCAAAGGTTAAAAAGCCATCTAATCAGAAATACATAAACACTAGAGAATTAATGAGGATAAAGAGCTTAGATCTACATACAGTAAGCAGATCAACAAGAACTTGAGAAACACACAAGGAAATTGTATAGGGGAAACTTGTTAGAAAATAAAAAGAGCTATAATCGAGGCTGACGAAGAAGTCGCAAGTAAACTAAAAAGAAATCACAAAAACGAGTGGACGACGGAGAGATACTTGATCTAATGAAGCAACGCAGACAGTACAAAATACATCAGAATCAAGAGGAATACAAGGAAATACAACGTACGATAAGGGCAAGAATTAAAAACGCAAAGGAAAGCTTGATGAAAGAACGTTGTGAAGAATTGGAATCGTTACAAGAAAAGAGAGACAGCTTTGTACTACATAAAAAGGTCAAAGAAATTTCGAGTATATACAAGAAACACCATGAGAACTCGCCTGAAAAATGATCAAGGAAACTATGTTCATATCCAGGAAGATCTGGGCAAAGTATACTTCGTCCTCTTTGCAGATAATAGACCGAATCTGCCAACTACTAACTTACCCACGGAAAATTTATCCGGCCCCTTCCCATTATATTCGCGCCAAAGTATATAAAAGTAGCAAAACTAGGTAAGGCCCTGGACCGGATGAAATTACTACGGAAGCCATAAAACTGTTGGAAGATGATAACATCGATATGCTGGTAACGATTTTCAATGCTTTATATAACACTGGTCACATTCCAACTGATTGGCTTTATTCGAGCCTTATATTGATCCTTAAATCACAAAGAGCGACAAAATGCAAAGACCACAGACTGATAAGTTTAATAAGCCATTTGCTTAAGGTGTTTCTTCGCATCTTTCATACAAGAATGTTCAGAAAGCTGGAAGATCTAAGCGGTGATATACAATTTGGTTTTAAGAGCGGACTAGGTACACGTGAAGCAGCTTGCTGCTTGAATACGATTATACAAAACTGCATGGATCAGAGAAAGGATATAGTCATAACATTCCTCCATTATGAAAAATCGTTTGACACCGTAAAACATGACGCAATGATAAAAATGCTACACAACGCTAACATTGACAAGAAAGATATAAGAGTTATCCAGAATCTCTATCGGAATCAAAAAGCACCAGTGAGACTGAACAAATCAACCAACACAAAAGAATTTGAAATGAGAAAAGCAGATTGGAATTTAAAAAATGAAATGTGGAAGACTGGTGGAGGAACTCCACGCAGAAGGAGCACCTACTCTTCGATCAAGTGAGCGCAGTTGTCCCTGCCATTAATTTGAAGGTAGAGAACAACTGGGACAGTGTTGTCATTAAGAGGAAAGAAAATAAGAACAAAAACTTTTAGTTTTCTAGAGTGTACAAACATATTTTTTTATTTCAGGAAATAAAGATCATGACCATAATTATTTGGGCTGAAATAATACCTGAAAATACCAGGGATATACCTGAAAATTTCTGGTGGCATATAATCTTAACGCCATAAACAGTTACTGCAAAGGTGTAACTAGTAAACCTTTTTTAGTTACCGTTGATAATTCTTCCTGAACTAAGGGTAGAATTTCGTTTTAAGCCGTCAATTTGGAGAATCTGTGCCTTTTTTTTTAAATATACATCAAAAAAAATTCTAGTGGATTTTCAGCATGTTGAACATATCTTTTCGGAAACCTTAAATTTTCTTCATTCTCCTGATCTTCAACCCTTTCCGCAAGTTCAAAAAAATCATCCATGATTTTTAATAAAAAAAAACTTTGCATACAATTTTTTATTGACCTTATTTTCTGACATCTGTCATTTGAAATGTTAAGAGGGGTGCGACAGGAATGTATTTTGTCTTCTATGCTCTTCAATCTCTATGTGGAGAACATTTTTGCAGAGGCACTGGAAGGCTTTGACTGTGGAATAAAGGTAAACGAGTTTCCGATAAATAATAACATGACAAAAATATATGGCTTGAAGATTAATGCTGGAAAAACTAAATGCACGACAATAAGAAAAAACGCACTTTTAAGAATACAACTGCAAGTAGATAATGCTTTAATAGATCAAGTGGAAACATTTAAATACTTGGAAATTATGATGAATGACAATGAGATCCTCAATAAGAAATAAAATGCCGTACCGAACAAGCAAGACAAGCTTTTATAAATTTAAACCGCTACTATGTAACCGCAATTTCCTTCAATCTCCGCTACAGGATGGTTAAATGCTATGTATGGTTCATATTGTTGTACGGCATGAAAACATGGACGTTAATAGTACCTTCCATTAATAAGTTAGAGGCCTTGGAAATGTGGACGTTGCGAAGAATGTTCCGCATACCATGGACAGGTAGGGAACGAAACAATATCGAGAAACAAAAATATCGGGAAAGAATTGAAAGGCAGAATGTACAAAACAGTCATCAAACCAATAATGACGACATACGCAGCAGAAACTCGACCTGACACAGAGAGGAGAAAAAGGATGTTAGAAACAACAGATATACAAACAGAGAGAAGTTAATAGTAGAACATCAAGAACTGGGTAAAAAACAGAAGAGTCCAATGAAACGATCATATAAGCCGAATTACAACAAATAGGTTGTCATACTTCAAGTATTAGGAGGTTGCACCTTTAAAGTTACATAATAAAAATTGTTTTTTTTGCATTATCTCCTAAACTACTTGACATTTAGTAATAAACATGAACACGTTACTTTCTTGTTCTGAAAGCATTTTTCATACAAAAGAAACACAAAATCTAAGCGCACAGAAAAATTTTAAGGGGAGTCTGTAGCCCTAAATCCCTCCAAACTTTTGATTACGTTCAAATCAAATAAATTTTGTGCCATCATTCGTTTAATACACATGCCAAGGCCAACCTTTTTAAGTCGAGTGCCAGTATGAGAACAAAAAAAATTTAGCGTGCCACTAAAATTTTTCGACATACTAATATGGATACTATATATTAATAATATACGGTACAATATGTATTTCTTATGTAAATTCCACATTTTTCCGTTTAGTCCAGATAGTGGAGGTTTAAAAAATATCGTAATAAGTAAAACATAACAACAAACTTACTTTATTGTTAATAAAAATAAAATAAAAACGTTAAACAAAAAAAACTTAAATATTTTCTTATTATCTAAAATTCAAATTATTAAACAATTACTTATTTAATGTGGTATTTGAACTTGTATTTTTTTAATTAATTCATCTATATTGGGATTAATTTCGGAACTAGCAAACAGAATTAGATTTTTTAAATGCATGTCAGTTAATCGTGACCGATATTCTGATTTTGTTATGTTCATAATAGAGAACATTTGCTCACAAACGTACGTTCAACCAAATCTACAATATCTCAGAGCTAACTCGTGTAAATTAGGAAAATTGTTTGCTGGTACAAATTTACAAAATTTAATATAATTGGGATCAGTAACAGTTGAAATAATTTCCCTATATTTGGTTTTTAGTATAGTGTGGTTCTGTAAATCAATAATTTCTATCTGTATTTCAGCTGAGTAACAATTGATATCTTCCAAAGAAATAGAAAAAGGATTTATGAAAAGGTCAACATTCATTTTGTCTTTTTGAAAATCTTCAAACCGGGTATTGAATGAACCTAGCAAAATAGATATAAGGTTTTTAAATCTGTCATAATTTGGAGTTCTACTGACCTTGTTGGCTAATTCCTGCATTAATGTGAAATGTGTCAATCTCTGTTCTCCAAAATCGTTACAAAAAGCATAAGTTTATTCACAAAAGAAGATATATGACCAACTAGAGTAGGAAAAATACAATTTTTTCCGTGTAATCTTAAATTTAATAGATTTAAATGTCTCATAATATCAGTGAGAAAAGCTAAATCTCAAAGCCAATCTTTATCATTAAGTAACGAGCACTCACTGGGTAGTTCATTGTTTTCTTGCAAATATTTTAAGACGCACTCCTTCAAGTTCCAAAACCTTTCGAGTGCATTTCCTTTGGAGAGCCAGCGCACACTGCAATGGAGAAGTAACTCTCCATCTTGCTCCGTTTCTTCCGCGAACAGTTCTCGAAATTGTCGTCGATTCAATGCCCGAGCTCGTATTTTGTTAATGCAGCGTGTTACAGGGTCAACAAACAGATGACATGTTTAGGTCCTTGGCACAAAGAGCTTCCTGCTTGAATAATACCAATGGTACGTAAAACTGTTTTCACAAATAGTTTTCCAGTAATGTAACAAACCCCTTTAGTCTACCAACCATGCAAGGAGCTCCATCTGTACAAACACTATCTAATTTTGACCATTCAACTTTGTTGACTTCGATTACGTTTTTAAGCTGTTGAAAAATGTCCTCTCCTGTTGTTGTGACTAGTTGGCGCAAATCCAGAAGCTCTTCGGCATTTTCAAAATTATCATTGGCATAACGGACAAAAATGCTTAACTGCGCATTTTCTGTGTTGTCGCAACTTTCATCCAACGCTAAAGAAAAGAATTTGCAGGATTGTAATCCACTTATAATTTGGGAAACAACATCCTGGCCCATATCATCTATACGGCGCATGACTGTATTTCGGGATAATGCAATATTATCGACCATATTTTTGATCTTTACATCTCCCACATTTTTAGCAAATATTGCCAGACTATTTTTAATTATCTCCTCTCCATCAGAGTAGGCTTTTTTCTTCGGGCTAACAGCAGAGAAAGTTCATATGATGTTTTAACCATAGTTTCCATTTCATCACTTCTCTTCTGAAACAGTGACTGTTGGCTGGCTAGGGTTTTCTTTTTTTTTTCAATAAAGTCGGCTCGCAAATGTGAACCAATAGGATATTTGTTGCTGAAGTCCTTATGCAGTTGTTTATAATGTCGTTCCAGGTTAAATTTTTTCGGAACTGCTACAGACAATCTACATATCAAACAAACAGGCTTTGAAGTATTACGATTAGTAAATAAAAATTGTTCTTCCCAAGCAGGTTGAAAATCGCGAATTGCAATATCATCTTCGTATTTTCGTTTTGAAGTCGAAGGCTTACTCGTGGACATATCGAACAAATACTTTTAAAATTTTAAAGAAACAATGCGCTGATGACAAAATGTGCACATACAACGGGGCAGTTTAAAATAAACTAAGCAAGGGTAACGCAGTCCTATTGCACATTACGACAGCTAGGATCACGTGCACCAATCGCAGCAATATCGCTCGCCAGAGGATGCAATGATGCCGCATCTATCGTAACTTCCGTAAACCTACCAAGTTTCTTATTATTATTTTTTTGTTTTTCAAGTTTTAATTTTTTTGAAAGTTTGATCAGTTTGAAAGTCTTATCCACGCATAGCGTGCCACTGATAGGACTTTAATAGTGCCACAGAGTGGCACGCGTGCCGCGGGTTAGCCATCCCTGGTCTAACACATCATTTTTTAAAAGTTTTTTGCCTCTTATTACTTTTTCGAAAAACTAGTTTTTTTCCTAGTTGGCCATAAAAATTACAATTAGTTTACGGATACAATAATTACAAACAGTTCCATCAATAATAGTCAATAATTTGAAGCTATTATTTATTGTGTGAATAAGATTAATATTAAAAATTTTGATATTACAATGGCCTACACATTTCAGGAAATGGCAGATATGCATTTAACTTTGGGTAAGTTGGATCAGATTAAATTATGATTTCAATAAACTATCGGGAATATCGTAGGTGAATGTCAAGGAAATAGTGCAGCAGCCGCAAGGCGTTATGCAGTAAAATACCCCAATCGAAATACACCCGATAGACAATTATTTCTGACCATTGATCGTCGTTTACGGAAACGGGTACATTCCAACCGCAAGTTGCTGGCAATAGTGGTCGTCAATAATGGATGCAACTGATGAAGACATTTTAGAAATCATTGAAGAAGTCCCTGGAACAAGTACAAGGGTAATAGCTGCTCAACTAAATGTTCCTCACGTAAGGGTTTGGAGGCGTTTGAAGGATCAGCTGCTTAAACCCTATCACTTAACAACGGTTCAAGAGTTATTGGTTGAAGATTATCCTAAAAGGATTGGATTTTGCGATTGGTTGTTAATGGAAAACACTCGAAATGTTAATTTTATTAGAAATATTTTGTTTACCGACGAGGCTACCTTCAGTAGAAATGGAATAACAAACCATCATAACGAGCACATTTGGGCCGACGAAAATCCTCACGCCAAAAAAACGACTCATCACCAAAGGACTTTCAAAGTTAATGTTTGGGCAGGAATTGTGGATAACAATCTAATAGGCCCAGTATTTCTTCCCAACAATTTAAATGGTGATAATTATTTGCAGTTCTTGGCAAACGATTTACAAGAGTATTTGGAAGAAGTGAATATTGCAATAAGGCAAAATATGTGGTTTCTACAAGATGGCGCTCCACCGCATTACAGTAATGAAGTCCGGGAATACCTTTGCAGGCAGTATCCTGGTCGGTGGATTGGAAGGGTCGTGACGCACCTATTTCTTGGCCACCCAGAAGTCCAGGTCTTAACCCCATGGACTTTTGCTTTTGGGGGTTTATGAAAGAGAAAGTGTATTCTGTAACAATAGAAGGACGAACAACAATTGAGGGTTAGAATAATTGAAGCTGCAAATCAATTTCGTCAGAAAAATATGATTTTTCAGCGCATTCGGTTTTCCTTATTAAAACGATACCGAATGTGTATTGAAGAAAATGGGGTCATTTTGAACATTTATTGTAATAATCATATTTATAGAGGTTATAGACATTTTTTGTACTTGTTAATTCATTTAAGCCATTTATTTAGTTTGCACGTAATTTTTTAAAGGTTAATGAAAAGTGCCGTAACTCAATAAAAACTGTTTTTTGAAAAAAGTGATAGAGGCAAAAATATTTTAAAAATAATGTGTTAAACTAATGATGCCACAAAATTTATTTGATTTGAACGTACTCAAAAGTTTGGGGGATTTAGGGCTGCACACCCCCCTAAAATTTTTCTGTGCTCTTAGATTTTGTTGTTTCTTTTTTATGAAAAATGCTTTTAGAACAAGAAAGTAACGTGTTCATTTTTATTACAAAATGTCAAGTAGTTTAGGAGATAATGCAAAAAACAATTTTTATTTTGTAACTTCAAAGGCTGTAACTTTTTTGTGTACACTTTTGTATTAAGTAAGTTGGATTCAATCAATTTATTTTGTCCCCGGAATGCGTCATTTAATTTATGACATACCTTTTTGAAACACCCTGTATAATTTAATTATACCTCATTTAATAAGTATATTTCCTATTATATTCAAAGATGGGAATATTTTGTGTTAAAAATTTATACAATTATTTACCAATTTTTTATTTAAATGTACCGGGTGGTCCAATATGCCGATCTTCTCGGCTATATATCAGAAACTATTTCATGTTATAACTTTAGGAGAAAAAATTCCTTAGTAAAAGTGGCCAAGAGAAATCGCTGGAAATAACTTTCCAGATTCTAGATTACCCGCTAGGGGGCGTAACCTGCGAAGAAACTTTTGAAAACCAGTTTTTTGGGAAATATGTCCAATTATACCAAGTGTTAAAATAAGTAAACTAGAAAGAGGGCATTTGTTCAACGTGCTTTTTTTATTTTTTCAAATAAAGAGTGGGGGAGAGTGGGAAAAGTTATTTAAGGATAAATACCTATAACTTTTTTTTTGGATCAACCGATTTTAACAAAATGTAGTGTCATTAGAAAAGAGTATGGATGAATTAATTTACATTTACTATAAAATAATTGCATTTAGTTTTAATTGTCGTAGGTAGGGGGTACTTTCGAATAGAAACAATTAAAATTTGTTTTTCTTCAAAAATTTTTAAACGGAAACACCTATTTATTGTAAATTATAATGGAACTGGATTAAATTCATAACAAAATGGCGCAAACCGCATGTTAATAGCTTTTATCGAACTCGGATATAAATAAAAACGCATAAACATAAGTAAGTATAGTATTGGACACACCCTGTATTATAAATTAAATTAAAAAATAAGTCAGTAGGTACTTTCAAAAATTTTTTATAGCAGAAAACTCTTAATGTTGATACCTATTTTGACCCATTTTGTTATTTCATATGATTAAAAATTGTTTTTTTCGAAACTAAGTAGGCTACGACAATGAATTTGACAGGGAGTTCATATTGTTTATTTATTGACAGCTGTCAAAACATATTGTTAAGAAGTGTCATATGTATTATAATTCGAATTGAAAATTGCGTTTTTTTCAATAGATATTAATATTGCTAATATTAGTAATTAATTATCCTATCAGTACTAATAATTCGTGATGAGTATATCAAATTGTATGATATGATTGGAGTTTATTTCGAATATCACCAAAATGGCGCTTTTGCCTCACGTATATATTCTGTAAGATATATTCTGTAGAGAACATTGATTGAATTATCCTCGGTCATAACTCTACTACGGTCGTTTAAAACAAGGACGAGAAAAACTACCAGTTTTCTCTTAATCTTTGCCTTTCTTTCAAATACTCTTTGGCATAATATCTGCTGTCAGGATATGTTACAAAATATATACGTGAGGCAATAACGACATTTTTGGTGACATTCGAAATAAACTCCAAATCATATAAATTTGATATACTCATCCAGAATTATATTTGTACTGATAATTAATTACTAATATTACCAATTTTAATATCTATTGAAAAAAAGTGCAATCTTTATTTCGAATTATAATATTATAGCACTTCTCTTAAAAAGTTGTTTTGACTGCTGTCAATAAATAAAGAATATTGAACATCCCCGTCAAATTCATTGTCGTAGCCTATTTAGTTTCGAAAAAACTATTTGTTACAAAATAGGTATCATACATTAAGATTCTTCTTGCTATAAAAAATTTGAAAATACCTACTGACTTATTTTTTAATGTAATTTTAATACAGGGTGTGTCAATACTATACTTACTTATGTTTATGAGTTTTTTTCATATCTCGAGTTCAACAAAAGCTTATTGACATGCGTTTGCTCCCGTTTGTTACGAATTTAATTCCAGTTCCATTATAATTTACAAATAATATAGGTGTTTCCATTAAAACTTTTGAAGAAAAACAAATTTTTAATTTTTTTTATTTGAAAGTCCCTAATTTACAACTATTAAAACTAAATGCAAGTATTTTATAGTAGATGTAAATTAATTTATCCACACCTCTTTTCTAATGACACTATTTTCATTAAAATCGGTTGATTCCAAACCAAAAGTTTTTAAAGGTATTTTATCCACAAATACTTTCCCACTCTCCCCCACCCTTTATTTGAAAAAATAAAAAAAAAGTATCTTGAACAACTTTGTGCAGAATTTATGCCTCTTTCTAGTTTACTTATTTAACACTTGGTAAATTGGACACATTTTCCAAAAAACTGGTTTTCAAAAGTTTCTTCCGCAGGTTAACGCCCCCTAGCGGTTAATCCAGAATCTTGAAAGTTTATTTCCAGCGATTTCTCTTGGCCACTTTTACTAAGGAATTTCTTTCTCCTAAAGTTATAACATGAATAGTTTTCTGATATATAGTCGAGAGATCGGCTTATTGGACCACACCGGTACACAAAAAGTATACACAAATTATGACTTAAGTGATATGACATCTTATGCATTATATTCTATTTCAATAAACATACATGTTTAGCCAAATAAATAAATCTATCATCTTATAAAAATACATTGAACTAATTTTCTATTAGAAAAACCTATTACATTGTATACATTGTTTACAAAGGTATCAACAATGTCGTGTCTAAAGTTGGGATTAAATACGGAAATTCTAAAACACTACCAAGCAGTAGACGAGTCGGTCTCGGGTTTCCTTAATTATTGGGAATTGTTTGACAGAAACAAACTTAATTAGGAAGTGGCCTAAAAGAGAGACGAAACAAAAACAACGAAAAGAAAAGTTTGCATGAGACTCTATAAATAGAACCGGAAAGGCCGTCCTGGCAACTAGAATAAAGCATCTTTTCGAGTAAACAAATTTAAAATAGTTTTTTTAGTAATTTTAATTTAAATTATAAAACCCTTAATTTATGTGCTTCAGGATGTACACACATTGTATGGAATTAAAGAAAAACTAGGTAGGGGAGCATATTGAACCTTGGACAGTGTTCTATTTAATCATAACAGTGTTTTCAGAATTTCTTTTCGCTTGATAATCAATTGGCAACTCTGTGTGCAAAATTGTCATAGTGATAGTGCGTCAAACTTAACCTGTTAAGATTTTAAGGAATTTTTATATTTTTTCGTTAAAAAGTAAGTTTTTTAATAATCTGTAAATAATGCATTCACAGATTAATAAAACGAAACGAAATAATTATGGGTACAGAAAACAAACAAGAGAGATGGAAAGAATACATACAAACTCTTTTTGACGACGATAGACCTTGTTCTCCACCATCCACAGATAATCGAATAATGAAAAAGGCCCAGAACTAACCAAAGAAGAAGTGATTCACGCAGTAAAATCTCAGAAAGATGGAAAAGCCGCCGGTCCAGACAATATCAATGCCGAAATACTAAAACTAATTGCAGATAACGAAAGTAAAAGCCTAGACTTAATAACATCACAATTCCTTAAGATATATGACACAGGTAAAATACCAACATATGGCTAAAGTCAACATTGTAGCATTACCAAAAAATCGAATTACTCACAATGCGATGATTATCGAATATTAAGCTTGATGTCTCATGTTCCTTAAAACTTTTCTCAGAATTATCCATACACGAATTTACAAGAAGAGCGAGTTCCAGATGAGTGACACTCAATTCGGATTTCGAAACGGATTGGGAACACGAGAAGCTCTTTTTGCTTTAAATGTGTTAACGTCGACGATGCAGAGTATGATATAGATGTATATGATGTTTTATTGACTATCGAAAAGCATTTAACTGCGTTAACCATCAAAAGATATCGAAATTCTGAAAACAACTGGAATTGACGAACAAGACTTGCGAATTATCTCAGAACTCTACAGGCAACAAACGACAACAATTGAAATACAGTTCTGTGCGAATTAATGGAATCATAGGCTGTTTTAATGAAAAAAAAAACGGTTTACTTAGAAAACAATTATATTTTGACAAAACTATAAAAATAAAACTTATATCATTTAGTAGGAAATATGTCCCCCTATGGCTGCAATTACTGCTTTTACCCGTTTTGGCTTAGATTCTACGAGCTTCTGACAGTTTCCAGATATCCTTTCATCTCGAGACCAAACCTGAATGACCGCTTTTATCATTTTTATTTTTGTAGTACTGTCGAATTTGCGCAGTCTAACTTTGCAAATGGTCCATAAATTTTTATTGGGGTTGAGGTCTGGCGAATTACAGGACCAATCTAAAACATTAATCTTCTTAATTTAAAAAAATTCCATCATTCGTTTTGACTGTGACAGCAGAGTTCTGTTGACGAACTCCTCAGAGCTGACATTTTTCAGTACTGTGTCCAAACGCTGTTCCAACATGGATTTGTATTTTTGGCTGTTCGCCATTCCATTGATTGATACAAAAGACCTAACCCCCCATGTGTGAAAAACATTCCCAAACATTTTTTTGACGGGTTGTTTTAAGGTTTGGTCAATATGAGATGGTGTTAGGTTTTTATTGTTAGACCACTCAATTTCGACCACTCTTTCATCATAAAGTGAGTTTCATCTGTGATAGGACTTTTTCCCAATCGTCTACAGTACAATTAGAGTATTTTTGGCCCACAATAGCCTTTGTTTCTTCTATTAGTTCAGTTAGAAGCTGTTTTTTTTTCTGTAAACGAATTGCCCTTCTACCATTCTCCAAAAGTCTTTTCCGAACAGTCGAGTCATAAATCACTACACTTGATGTAGCTAGATCTTGTTGGAGCTCTTGGCTTGTCTCTCTTGGGGCCACTTTGCTCTTTCGAAGTACAAATTTTTCATCTGCTGATGTTGTTTTTCTTTCTTTCGCATTTTCCTAACCTATTCACATCTATTGATCCCGTTTCTTGTTTACGCTTCTAAACCTTTCTTACTACTTCCTAACTTAGTCCACACTGTTCTTGCGATTTCTCTTTGTGACATAAAGTGTGTTCATTTAACGTGATAATCTTTTTCACGCTTTTTAGGCGTAATATCCATGATGGAATCAACGAAACGAGCTCACAATCCGAAAACAACACAAAATACTAATAAACAACACAAACTTAGTAAGAAATGTCATAAAACACCCTCAAATAAAAGGCAGAGAAAGGTAAGGTTATGTTTTCAAAGCTTGAGTGAGGCAGGGTTGCGATTTATAACCGCTACTGTTTAATTTGTATTCGGAGTCTATATTCAGAAAGCATTAGACGAGGTCCAAGGCAAATTAAGATTAACGTAATTAGCATAGACATAATCAGATATGCTAATGATACCGTCTTAATAGTAACGCACAAAACTACAAAAAATCATAAATGCGGTAGTCACCACAGCCAACGTCGGTTACATCTAAACGTTTCAAACTAAACTTAGTATTTCAAAGACACCATAACGTAATGTATGCTAAGGTCAATAATAGATTGAAATCCTAAAATTTGACTAATATAACGTATGTATCCAAAAAAATCCTATCAGAATCGTATTTCTTGTATTTCAAGACACCAATAAACGTACATGTGTATGCTAAGGGTCAAATAATAGATTAGGTAAATTCCATAAAATATTTGGGACTAAATATTAACAGTGAGTGTAATCCAAAAAAAATCCTAACAAGAATCGAACAGATTTTTTACAAGATCAGACCTTAGTCTGCAGTTAGAATGCATGATCAGATGTTACGTTTTTTCTGTCTTACTGTATGCTGTAAAAAATGGACAATGGACTCTGAACTAGAAAAAAGAATATATGCCTTTGAAATGTATATATACAGACGAATGTTGGGAATTCCATGAGTACAAAGAGTTACTAATGTTGAAGTACTTAGTCGCATATGTAAACAAAAGAATTACTAAGAATAATTAAAGAGAGGAAAATGCAATACTTGGGTCGTCGGTTAAGAGGCGAAAAATATGAATTACTTCAAGTTATACTGGAAGAAAAGTACAGGGCAAAAGATCAGTAGGAAGATGCCAGAACTCATGGCTGAAAGACATGAAGGAGATGGTTTGACCCTCATCCGCAGAAATCTTTCGCGCAGCAGTTTTCCAAAACCACAATTGCCATTTGGATCGCCAACTTCGAAAGGAGACGGCGCCTTGACAAGATTAGTAATTTTTAAAGATTGTTAAATAAAATCGTTCAATTTTTATACCGTTTATTTATGATTTCTTATCATTTTTGGTATTGCATTTTTGTTTAATAATTTTGATTTTTGTTTTAATCATTTTGATTATCATTACATTTAATTTTAATTTAAATTTACTCAATTTTATTTAATTTTATTTAATTCTGATTAACGTTATTTATTTGTATTTAATTCTATTTACCTTTATTTTATTTTATTTCAATTTAATTAATTTTATTTAATTTTAATTAATTTTATTTAATTTTAATTAATTTTATTTAATTTTTATTTATTTTTAGGTATTAGGTATTTTAGTATTTATATATCGATACATTTTTGGCAAAGTAAACGTAAGTGAAATTTTTGGCGAAAATCATGTTTTTCAATTAAACTAACACTATTATTGTTAAAAGGGTACTGCCAAAGTGTAGTAAGCGTCGAATTACTTTAAACCTTTTTAGAACAAGTAGGACACGTTTTTTCAGTCATAATTTAAATAATTTTAACCAGGTTGAATTAAAAAATTGTTTTTTCTACAAATCGTGTTTGGTGACTTACGTTACTTTACCAAAAACGTATCGATATACAACGGTGTTTAGGCAGTACGCCCTTGCAGAAGGGATCTATGGAGGAGTGTCACCGAGCCGCACTGCTCCACCATAGGCGATCAGACACCAGTATATTCTAGTCTAAGCCGCACATTCATCTTGAATTTCAAACTGCTGCGTTACCCTTTTTGTTTTCTGTACACTGAGCTGGGGATCGAACCCACATCCACTGAGCCACTCGCAGTGAAGCGAATGAAAACCGGCCGCCCAGCCAGCTTGCTATCTGACCGAGATATTTTTATTTAATTTATTTAATTTAATTTATTTTGTTTTATTTTCGTAAAACGTTTGTTAAACGCCATTTTATTTTTATAATAAGGGTATAGGTAAATGTATGTAAATCTTACCTTACGATTACAGTAACCTAAATTTTTAGCAATTTTGCGAAAAAATTAATTACTGATGAAGTAGTAAAATTTCCGAGTAAGCATATTTGAATCATCAATTTATGGAATAAATTAGCAATAAATCAACCATAACAATTTAAACATTTTAAAAACAAAATATGATTGAAATGTCAGATGTTGGTAGTTCTGATTTTTTTCCTAGGTGGCGTAATACCTTACCAGACAAATAGTTTAACTTGTTGTCCTAGCCTTTTATATAGATATATTGGTTAATTTCAGCTCTTAGTGTTGTTAATTAAGTAACAGCAATTTAAAAAGGCCCTCATTTTGGCTCCTGACGATCGTAAGAGCTTGTTTTGAAAGTTGTGTTTTTCAACCAGCTTTCCGAATAGTTTTTTTTTCATTTATTTGAACTTAATTCTACGTAGTTATTGTAAATATGTTTATAAGCTTAAAGAGTACTATTGATTAATAACTAATTTTTTGTATATAAATGTAATTTTTTTAGTATACGTTAGGTTTTTAGTATACGTCTTAAAAAGGAAAAGCTCCATATTATTAAGCTACATTAAAATATTCACAAGGTAACATGGACTGCACCTGGTCATACAAGAGAAAATCAAATAGACCACATCGCTATATCAAAAAGATGGAGATCATCTTTCTTGATGTACGTAATAAAAGAGGAGCAGACATCGCAAGTGACCATCATCTCGTAATTGGTACCATTAAAATCAAGTGGCAAAAAACAAAATCACGCGAAACACCAAGAGACCAACATACAATCTAGATAAACTAAAAACGGTCCCAGGAAGACATATGTTTAGAGAGGAACTTCAATTCAAAACAAGAGAACGTGAAATAAATAGCTGGGAATATTGCGCAGATGTTTTGACAGAAATAGCTAAAGACAAACTGGGTAAAAAAAGAGAAAGATAGAAAGGAATGGATATCAGATGAAACATGGAATCTTATCTAGGAAAGAAAACAACGAAAAAAAGATATCCTGCAAGCAAGAAATATAGAAAGAAGAGCACACCGACAACAGGAATATCAAACAATAAATAAATCAGTTAAAAGAAAAGCAAGAAGATACAAAAGAAGGTGGGCCGAAGAACTGGCAAAACAAGCAGAAACAACTGCACAACACAACAGAACTAGGGAGCTTTACCAAATTACTAGATGACTAACAAAAAATGGGTCAACTGTTCGAACATTGTAAGATCCAAGACAGGCGAATTACTTACTACAACAGATGACCAAGTAGAGAGATGGAAAGAGCATTTTCAGGAGATGCTAGGTATTCCCAGAGATAACGCAGATGAAATTGTCGAAAACCCACAGAATATAGACTTGCATATTTCTTGCGAGGCCCTCCCAAAACGAAGATAATAACAGCTATCAAATCTCTGAGAAACAACAAGTCACCGGGAATCGATCAACATCTGCTGCTGAAATACTTAAAGCTGAATCCGCATCTAACTGCTGAACTTTTGCTCCCCATAATCCGAGGTTGGAAACAACCATTCCAGCGGCTGAAAAAGGACATATCAAGCTTCAAAAAAGGCAACCTCACATGTGCAAAATTGGAAAGGATAACCACACGACCATCTACTAAAATTAACAACAGGTTGAGTTTCGAGCTAATCAAGCAGGTTACTAAACTGTTAAAAGTTACCAGCTGTAGTCCGTTTGAAGAGGTTTACTCTCCGGACACTGGAACTCACTTCAAGCATGGGTGTGTTACCTGAAGCCAAATTTAATTTAATATTTAACATCACAGTTTTATAACAACAATATGTACAATCTTTTACAACTACATGTAATTTAAAGGGTTTTTTACCCTGGTATTTTGGTGGCTCAGGCATTTTAACCTAGCAATTTTAAACCTATGATGGATGTTTAGTCCGAAAACGTTTGTTTTTTGATGTAGCCCTTTATGGGTTTTTAAATAAATATACCCATTTACGAAGATTAACCTCTTTTTTTATATATATTAAGCTGTATTTAGTCAAATTATCTGGACCAACCTTGGAAATTAGCTCATTGTTCAAAAAATCTTATAAACAAATGAATTTCGCAAAAACTATTTAACCGATCTAGCCAAACTTTTGCACAGAATTCAAACACGATAGACCCTCAAGTTTAGGTACATTTAAACAAATTTTAATAAATAATGAAAAAGTTATTACCAATATTCAAAGCGATTCTGTTGTTCATTTTACAATTACTTTTTGTTTATTAACCGACATTAATTTAGCATATCTTATTTGTGTATGTGATTTTTCTAAAAAAATCATCATCTAAATCATTTCTAAATCAATAAATCATCTCTAAATAGACAAGTTTTTAAGTTATGAGCCACGCAATCAATTTGACGTTTTGATTGATTATTTAAAAATAGTTTCAATAAAAAATAGATGAATTCTCATATGAAAGTCCTTGTGTAGTATCTCACCTACACATTTCAACTGTCAAACCCGTCTATACACTTGTGCTGAGTAAAAAACTAACTTAATTGGCTTAGATTTTCAGAACGAATTTGCGTTCTTTGTAAAAACCCTATAAAACACAATATTTATATTATATATCACAAGGTTCAATTTTTATTCATGAACAAAATTTTACGCTGAGTGTTTTCTTTACAAATTAATATTTAAAAATGTAGAAAAGTTAAACCAACCAAATTATACTTTCAAACCTAAAACAATATTTTTTGAAAAAACAATTTATCCCGTCTGCAGAAATACGATAAAGCAATTTAAATAAAAACAATAAAAGCGAATAATTAAAAAAGTAAATCTAACTCACCATCCTCCCTGTCTGGTTAGGGTAAATCCAAATCGAGATTCCCGGTCAACCGACACCCGAATTCCAACAATTCCCAATCCTTGGGGAGTCACGACTTGGCCTCTCATGACTGCAACTCGGCTAATCAATAGATATTAATTAGAAACCACCAAATAACTATAAATCACAAAAGATAAGTCTAATCGAAAACTTTTTCAATTAGGCAAATACAACAGACAAAACTTTTGGTACAAGGAATACATTTTTCATCGAAGTTATTATGACAGTTAATTACTTTTGTTTTTATCAAGTAGAGCAATTTTTTACTTTTAATGAGGTCTATGTAAACTTCTTTAAAACGGTTTAAATCTGAAAAGATCTCTTCATCAAATATATATTTTAAGAAATGCTTTGCCAAGGAAATAAAATTATACAGAGAGAGTCTGTAATTTAGAAAAAGTTTACTAGATATAATTTTGCATTTTTATAGTGTAAAAGTATCACATAGTGCTATAGAATTATTTTAAAAATAATAAGGCATTATTTTAAAAATTGAAATATTTCAATATTGGGTAAAAATTATTGTTCTGAAGCTATTTTCTTGTGATCATTTCAAAGTACTACTATTTAAATGGAATCAGCAACAATTACAGGTTAAAATGAGTTTATTGACGTTTCGATCTCCACGGAAATCGTTCTCAAAAACATTTTGAATTTTGAGAACGATTTCCGAAGTGGAAATTGAAACGTCAATTAACTTACTTAAACTCTTTAATTGTAGCTTATTCCCATTTAAAAGTAATGGGTAGAAATTACCCACAGTCCAGTCACGCGACTGAATGTCGCCGCCATCTTGAATTTAAAGAACTGTTTTTGCTGAATCTATTCACCATTTTCAACTTTTCGACAAAAATGGCAAGAACTGAAATTGTTACAAATGCGATTTTATACAATTTCTCATTTTGCAAATTTTTTCGTGGTGTCGATATTTTACGAGGTAAGGGGAAAATATTGACAAATCATAATTATTTAATTATCTTTTTATTATGAACTGTGTAACATGAATGTAGCCCAATAAAAATGAAGAGAATTATATTTAATATAATTTTCATTTCTTTTATTTTTTGCTAAAATCAACATTAAAGGTCTTACGTATGCGATAAAGAAACAATCGTAAGACCTTGTGAGGATTGGTTTTATATGAATTGTTTTTGTTTAATATCTAATTAAAGGGACAAAATAATGACTTTAAGTATAATTTTTAAATTATCTCGTTTAATATTTAGTTTACGACATACTTGTACATAAACAAAAATTAAGAGAGAGATTTTATATTATACTCGGAAAATATCGGTCATAGCAAAAAATTTACTAAGAAAAAATTGTAAGAAATCCCAATTGTAACAATTTAGGTCTCTACCATTTTGTCGAAAAGTTGAAAATGGCCGCGATATTAAACAAAAACAATTCCTATAAAACCAATCACCGCAAGGTGTTATGTTCGCGTTTTTACCGCATAAGTACGACCTTAAATATTGACTTAAGAGACCAAATGTGTACATAATATAATTATCTAGATCCTTATTTACGTAGATTCATGTTGTAAAGTTATAATAAACTTGATAACTCAATAATTATGTTTTGTCACTATTTTCCTCCTTCACTCAGAAATATGGATCTTACGAAAAAAATGTAGGAAATGGTATTTGCAACAATTTGAGTTGGTAATATTTCTGTCGAAAATCGTGGAGATATTGAGCAAAAATGCTTATTGAAATCAAGATGGCGGCTAACGCGTCGGAGGAATTTGGTCACATTTTTAAATTCACCCTACTCTTGACCACCTTTTAAAGGTTAGAACAATAAAAATTGGGGTAGCTTGCTATGCAAGGTCAAATGACATCCTGACGACTACCGACAAAAGTAAAACTATTGTATTAACAACAAAAAAATTGAGGGAACTATTAGTAGATATAAATATATAAAATAATATATTAATTTGTTGTAAAATAAATTAATTATTTTTAACATTTGGGTTTCCAAATATATGTATGCGAACAGCATTTATTTATTTTTTTTTATTGGGTTATTGCCTCGACAACTATGATCATTGGCATGGTACAGTCAGGTACCTAGTGTAGTGTGTGTGTGTGTGTGTGTGTGTAGAGTAATTGTCTTGATACTTAGCAAAGTCGACGTCATTGTCTTTGCTAAGAGACGCTAATTGTATCCGAACGTGCGCGGTCCCTCTGGTGAGTACCGATCGCACAAGGATAGAAATTATTTTCATTTATTAATTTTTAATAAACGAAAATTTCCACCCAGATGAGATTCGAACTCACGACCTTTAGATTTAAAGGTAGGCGCTCTTACCACTGAGCCACAGACGGTGTCATAAAATTTTAAAATCGATTAAATATCCAATCTCTTTTCTTTGAAGCAAGATAACCAATCATACTCCTTTCTAATTCTAACAAACTGTCTTCAGTATACTGACAGCTTGGACACCCGATTACACATTTTATGGAAATATTTAAGCATAACTCATTAGGTTACATTTAAACTTGGCATACGCGATAGATCTGTTCTTGGTCCAACAAAAAGCATATCCACACTAACGCCGTCTTTTAGGCCTATTCTATTTACACAATAGATTAGAAGTGTAACAAAAGTTTAACGTGTAACTCAGAATTATTTTTTATAGAACCATACTATTGAAACCGCCTGTATCTATACAATTTGTTAGTTCCAAATATTGAGTTCAACAGATCTGACTACAGCTAATAACTTACAATTGGAACCCTATACAGATATACTATGCAGATACGATGGGACGGCTAGATCGGATATACAGAAAGACAGAGAGAAAAGAGAGAAAGAGACAGAGAGAGAAGCAGAGAGAGAGATAACGAGAAAGAGGGAGAGAGGAGGGAGAAAGAAAAAGAAAGAAAAAGATAAAGAGAAAAAAAGAGAAAGAGACAGAGAAAGAAAAAGAGAAAGAAAAAAGGAAAAGAATGAAAAAAAAGAGAAAAACGAAAAGACAGAGAAAGAGAGTAAAAAAGAAAAAGAGAAAAATAAAGAGAAAAAGAAAGGGAACAAGAAAGAGAATCTGAGAAAGTAAGAGATAGGAGAGAGAGAAAAAGCAACTGAAAATAAAAGAGATATTTGTGCTTAACTATTTAGTGGTATGAGATAATTGTCATTGTTGTTAACTTAACGAGATTGGTTAAAGGACATTATAAGTCAGATGAGCTATACGAATTGCTAGGTTTTCGTGGTTTTTAAATAAATTGTACAATTAACCATTCGTAAATATCCATAAAATGTGTCTAATGACAGATGGATCATTTAAGAATGGATATTAGCCAACGAATAAGAGAATGTAGAATGGGAAACAGGAAAGATTTGGTTCATCCTTGACAAGCACCGAGTAAATGTAGTTAAGTCATATCTGGATAAGTTAGCGTTCAAAGTTGTTGGTAAGTAATGGTCGATTTCTTGCCCTAATTTATATATTTTTAAAACCTACTCTGTGTAATAAAAGTCAATGTCGTAAAGAACTCCGAACGGCGTTACGATAGTATAGAGCAAATTACGTAGTATATTGTTTTTTTTGCGCTACTGTACACTAAAAAATATCGAAATCATCGCATTCTTCACTGAAATATTACAAATTTTTTCGAGCTTCGACGACTTTAATTTGTGACCGCAACTTTCTTGACAAATATTCTATATCGGCTCCTGTTGGTCGTGGATTTTTTTAATTGTATTTGTTGAAGCCAGCCATCATATTATTGCAAATGATATGAAATTAGATCTAAATATTTATAAAAAACTTATTTTATATATATTTACCATATTTTTAATGTGGGTAATAACAGTATAACCAATAGTGGATAAAATATTTTTTAAAATTTGGTTTTACATTGTAGTGATAAAATATGAGTCTTTAGCAACATAATTATCCCTAGATTAGGTCTCTGCAATTACTTTTTCAAAAATTTATAGCCTTTAACTTTTTTTGCCTTGGGATATACAAATTATCATATCTTAATAACAAATTGACCGATACGGTTTTCCAAAATATCATTTTGTTGGGTAGTAAAACGGCTTTTGTCCAATATATTAATAATTATCATGCACGCATTTATATAAAAATATATGGCCATTTTAATAAAGTACCGTTTTTAAAATTTGAGCGCTAATAAACTTATGACAACAAAAGGTTATTTATTGTACTTTCATGATTTTGGGCTATATTTTAGGTAACAATTTGAATGAAAAGTGCATATTTTACTAGTTCAAAATCATACTCACAAACTCATAATTTATCAATAAACAAAAAATTAGAAAAATGCACAAAATGTTTTTAATTATATCGCCATTTATAACACACAGAGAAGATTTCAAAACTTCACCAATTAAAGAATGGGTTTTTCACCCACAGTTTGGACTTATATTGGACCGAGACCAACCGGATAACGTGTTTATGAAGTTTTAATCGACTAAATTTTATTTGAGACAAAAAACTCTCAATTTGACTATAAAAAATAGCATATTATTGATCTTTATTAATTACATATTTTCTTTTTGTTCAAACACGACAGATTCTAATCCTTACTATTAATTCTATTATAAGTTAAATGGAAACCCACGAAATATCATGATCCGATATGATAACGTCATTGTTTGGTGTTAATATTTATTATTCTTTCACTATCAGTCAACTCAATTTTTCTTTTAATCAAATCAGTTTAGCTTCTTTAGTAAATTATGTTGGTTGTTTTATTTAACTATTATTAAAAAATACTTTTGCGCTTACTTTAAAGTTGATTTTATGAACCCTTTATGTCCTTTAATGACGCAGGAGACGAAATAATATGTAAGTTGTCAACATATTGGAGACAGTTTATAAGAATTGGTTTGTTTTTTTAAGACAAAATATGATTATTCATTTATTGTAGAAGTGAGTCTGCTAATAATGAATCTATTTTACAATCTGTTTTACAAAAAAAAATTACGAAAAAATTCTGTAAAAACTGTTAAAATTATTCAAATTTGAATAATTTTGTCCCTCGCTATAATGTGAAAACCTGTTTATTATTAGAATCTCTAAATTTAATCTTTCTAAGCATTCTAATCTGAGTTTCTTTTGTGAGTTAACTACAGCATACATTTTTGTTAAAAGTTAGGATGTTGTGTGCAAAATGTGTATTCAGAGTTTTTACCAAATTTTTATTATTGCAAACATAAAGCATCAACCATCAACTTTTTTTAATGAGAGGTAAAAATGAGCAAACATATGAAAATATGCAAAAAACTGTGCTATTAATCCAAATTTCACTGTCAAGTGATCAGAAGCCTGACCTATAGTAATTGTAACAATGGCTTTTTCTTCATGATTTTAAATAAAAAACTATTTATACTATATATATATATATATATATATATATATTATATATACTATATATATATATATAATATATATAATATAATATAGCCGTAGGTACGAGTGCAGATATATTACGACTTGCGCTACCTACACCATGCTCTATACCGCTGGACTATCAAAAAGGCTATAGACACAAATAGATGATAAAAACGGCGTATAATACAAAATTTATACTGGTAACCAATCAGTCACAATAAGAAGAAATCTTGCAGATGAACAGACGGAAGCGATCCAGATTTGCGAGGCGTTAGACAAGAATGTATACTCTCACCTATATTTATTCAACCTATAATCAATGGAAATATTTAGTGAAGCGTTGGAAAATTGCAAACATGGAATCCTTTTAAATGGAGAATTCCTAAACAACATCTGCTATGCAGATGATACCGTTATGTTTGCAGACAGTTTACAGCAACTAATAAACAAAGTAAATAAAGTAAGTAAAAGATCTGGACTACAAGTAAATATATCAAAAACTAAATTTATTGTCATCAGCAAAAATAAAATTAGAGACGTCCAACTGTTATTAAAATACACAGTAGACCAAGTAAAATAGTTTACCTATCTTGGAACAATAGTAAACGACCAATGGGATCACTCACAAGAAGTAAAATTTAGAATAGAGAAAGTTAGGAGAGCATTTAACAACATGGCCAAAACTCTTTAAAGCCACAACCTTAATCTGGAGATTAAAGTAAGGCTCTTACGATGTTATATCTCTTCGATATCATACTACGGAGTTGAATACTGGACACTTACTGAAGCGATAAGAACAAGATGACAAAGAAGAAAGAAAGACACGTGATGTATACGATTTAAAAGGGGAAAGTTAGAATATCTAGGACACATAATGAGAAACGGCACTAAATACAGATTACTGAAAATAATCCTTCAAGATAATCTATTCGGAAAGCGAGGAATTGAAAGCAGAAGAATATCATGGCTCAAAAACCTGAGGAAATGGTAGAACCTCATTCCTTCCTCCAAAGGAAGATGATAAAAACAGGCAAAAGAAATAATACTTTAAAGAGAAATGTAAGAGATCGAAACCTTTACAATAAATATGATCTGTTTAACCTACACAAGAAAGTTAAAGAACTGCAGGACTAAGAAACAAAATCCCCTGATACACTTCTGGATAGATACGGGACTACACAGACGGACGAGAAAGTACAAAGATGGGCAGAATATATCAACGAATTGTTCGATGATGAAAGAGGAGATCTGGAGCACATAGAACTTACCTCAGAAGAATAGGTCCATATATTACAAAACAAGAAATATTACACGCATTAAAAACAATGAAGAGTCGGAAAAGCCTGGAACTGACATGCTTCCTATAGAAATCCTAAAAATTCTAGATGAAAGCACATTGATGTTTTAGTGACACTCTTGAACCAAATTTATAGTTCAGACGTATTACCCAAAGAGTGGTTAATATCGATTTTTATTTGTCTACCCAAAAAGAAAAACGCAAGAGAATGCAGCAATTACAGCACTATTAGCTTGATATCTCATGTGCTAAAGTCACTACTAAAAGTCATCCATAATCGAATAATCACACACTGGATTATAGACGTCATCATCATACTTTGGCTCCACATATCATCTGTGGATCTTGGCCCCTTCTAAGATCGTCGCCATTTCTGGTTCGGTTTTGGCAACATGTTGCCATCCTCTGATTTTTAATATTGTAAAGTCGGTTTCTACTCCCATCTAACCAACCTAATTCGCCTTGGCCTTTGCTTCTTTTTCCTACAATGTTCCTGTGGTTAGCTTTTTAGCAATGTATTTTCTGGCATTCGTATTATGTGTCCAGCCATCTAAGTATAACGTAGTGATAACGTTCATTAAAACCCAGCGCCTTAGCTGGGCTGGATATAGAGTTAGGCAACAAATTGGTTTTAATCAGATATATACGATAAAGCACGACATGAACAATTAATTAATGTCCTGAAATCAAAGAAGAGTGGCTACAACGACCTCAGGATCATATTAAATTTATACTATAAACAGAGAGCAAAAGTATATGTTAACGAACAGCGCTAATGCTCAGAAGCACAATCTTTAATGTCTTCTCCGAACAGATCCTGAAAAAAGCTCTTGAGGGTGAAACTCTTGAAGTTGGAATAACGGAAAATGGAGTTTCCATTAATAACATTATATATGCGGACGACACTGTAATCTTAGCCGAAAATATTGAAGATCTTCAGAGACTGGTGACCAGAACAGCGGAGTATGAAAAAGAGTGCGGTCTAACAATGAACGTCAAGGAGAGGAAATTTAAAGGGAATATCGAAAACTCAAAGAAATAAGGGGAATCTTCTAATAAACGGAACCAAAGTCGAACACGTGGATAAATATGCATATCTGGGAACAATGATTAACTCCACAAATGATTACGTTCAGGAAATCAAAATCAGAAGAGAAAAGGCTAGAGCACATTTCAACAAAATGAGAGTGCCATGTACAAGGGATTTAAAATTGGAACTAAAAGTTGGAAGGTGCTATGTTTTTTCGACTTTGTTTTATTGAATGGAATCTTAGACCTTGAATGCAAAATCAATGAAAAAACTGGAATTATTCGAGTTGTGGGTGTATAGAAGAATTCTGAAAATATTGTGAACAAAACACGTTATAAACGAAGAGGTTCTGAGAAGGATGAATAAAGAAATAGAAATTTTAAATACAATTAAAACAAGAAAATTGGAATATCTCGGACATATTACACGTGGAGAGAAATACATCTTGACCCAACTGATCATTCAGAGAAGATCCAAGGAAAAAGAAGTATAGGGAGAACCTGCGAGAGTGGTACGGATGTACATCAAATGAACTTTTCAGATCAACCGTCTCAAAAGTCCAAATAGCAATGATGATTGCCGACCTCCGTCGCGGAGATGGAACTTGAAGAAGAAGATATTATGCAACACAAAGCGAATACATTTTACTCAACAATAAATTATTTAAAATATCTCTTAAGGTTCCTAGATGATTTATGTTGCTATTGTTGGTAGCACATATTTAAAACAAATAATAATTAGTTTTTAACAATCCACATTTATTTGGTGCAAAGTGATGGTTAATGTATTATCTCTGAAATATGTTGTACATTTTATAATTCGTTATTTCAAAATTTATTATACAAATCAAAAACAATACGAAATATAAGTAACTAGATTTCATATTAATATTTATGAAAATGATTTATTTCAATAAACTCGTAGTTTTATATTTTGTTGTATTTTAGAGCTATTGCCAGAATTATTAATGTAGGAGCATTACATTAATAAACAATATTATATTTCAATAAGTGTAATATTTATCATTTACAAATATAATTATAAAAACTGTATTCATAGATAAAACCATTAAGTTGTAGATCTGAACATGTAAAGTAAATATTCTTTTGTTGTTGATATTGTCCTAACAGTTGACGTATTAAGAGTTTGCAAAAAGTCAAAACCTATACTGCTTCTCCGATGGTGAAAGTGAGCATTAACAATGAGTGAGTGTCGTCTCCCTACGGAGGTTGGCAATCATATTGGCTATTTTTATTTTTGAACTTGCTGCTCTAGACAAATCAATCGATCTGCATTGATACCAATCACGTAGATTCTTCAAACATGAGTTCTGCCTGGCCAACAGATCTTCCTTGATCTTTCCCTGTATTAGAAGTCTCAAAATTTCATATTTTGGTCCCCTCATCACGTGGCCTAGGTATTTCAGTTTTCTGGTTTGTAGCGGGTGGTCCAATAAGCCGATCTCTCAGCTATATACCGAAACTATTCATGTTATAACTTTAGAAAAAAAAATTCCTTAGTAAAAGTGGCCAGAGAAATCGCTGGAAATAACTTTCAAGATTCTGAATTAACCGCTAGGGGACGTAACCTGCGAAGAAAATTTTGAAAACCAGTTTTTTGGGACATATGTCCAATTATACCAAATGTTAAATAAGTAAACTAGAAAGAGGCATAAATTCTGCACAAAGTTGTTCAAGTACTTTTTTTTTATATTGTCAAATAAAGGGTGGGGGAGAGGGGAAAGTATTTGTGGATAAATACCTATAACTTTGGTTTGAATCAACCGATTTTAATGAAATTAGTGTCATTAGACAGAGTGTGGATGAATTAATTTATATCTACTATAAAATAATTGCATTTAGTTTTAATTGTCGTAGGTAGAGGGTACTTTCGAATAGAAAAAATTAATAATTTGTTTTTCTTTAAAATTTTAATGGAAATACCTATTTATTCTAAATTATAATGGAACTGAATTAAATTCGTAACAAAATGGCGCAAACCGCATGTTCATATCTTGTATCGAACTCGAGATTTGAATAAAAACACATAAACATAAGTAAGTATAGTATTGACACACCCTGTATTATAAATCAAATTAAAAAATAAGTCAGTAGGTACTTTCAAAATTTTTTATAGCAGAAAACTCTTAATGTTAATACCTATTTTCACCATTGTTATTTCATATGATTAAAAATTGTTTTTTTCGAAACTAAGTAGGCTAAGACAATGAATTTGACAGGGAGTTCATATTGTTTATTTATTGACAGCAGTCAAAATATTGTTAAGAAGTGTTATATGTATTATAATTCGAATCGAAAATGGCATTTTTTTCAATAGATATTAATATTGGTAATATTAGTAATTAATTATCAGTATTAATAATTCGTGATGAGTATATCAAATTGTATGATATGATTGGAGTTTATTTCGAATATCACCAAAATGGCGCTATTGCCTCACGTATATATTCTGTAAGATATCCTGGCAGGAGACATTGTGGCAAAGAAGTACAGATTTCGGACTACTTATATGTGGATTCTGTTGAATTAAAGCAAGAACATTGATTGAATTATATTCAGTCATAACTCTACTACGTCGTTTAAAACAAGGACAAGAACAACTACCAGTTTATCTTAATCTTTTTGCCTTTCTTTGCAAATACTTCTTTGCCATAATGTCTCCTGTCACGATATCTTACAAAATATATACGTGAGGCAATAGCGGCATTTTGGTGACATTCGAAATAAACTCCAATCTTATCATACAATTTGATATACTCATCACGAATTATTTGTACTGATAATTAATTACTAATATTACCAATATTAATATCTATTGAAAAAAGTGCAGTCTTTAATTCGAATTATAATATAGCACTTCTTAACAATGTTTTGACTGCTGTCAATAAATAAACAATATGAACTCCCCGTCAAATTCATTGTCGTAGCCTACTTCGTTTCGAAAAAACTATTTTTTACAAAATAGGGATCAACATTAAGATTCTTCTGCTATAAAAAAATTTGAAAATACCTACTGACTTATTTTTTAATGTAATTTATAATACAGGGTGTGTCAATACTATACTTACTTATGTTTATGAGTTTTTATTCATATCTCGAGTTCAATAAAAGCTATTAACATACGGTTTGCTCCATTTTGTTACGAATTTAATCCAGTTCTTTTATAATTTACAACAAATAGGTGTTTCCATTAAAAATTTTGAAGAAAACCAAATTTTATTTTTTTTATTTGAAATTTTCCTCTATCTACGACTAATAAAACTAAATGCATTTATTTTATAGTAGATGTGAATTAATTCATCTACACTCTTTCTAATGACTCTAATTTCATTAAAATCGGTTGATCCAACCAAAGTTATAGGTATTTATCCACAAATACTTTCCCCCTCTCCCCCGCCCTTTATTTAAAAAAATAAAAAAAAGTACTTGAACAACTTTGTGCAGAATTTATGCCTCTTTCTAGTTTACTTATTTAACACTTGGTATAATTGGATATATTTCCCAAAAAACTAGTTTTCAAAATTTTCTTCGCAGGTTACGCCCCCTAGCGGTTAATCCATAATCTTGAAAGTTATTTCCAGCGATTTCTCTTGACCACTTTTACTAAGGAATTTTTTCTCCTAAAGTTATAACATGAATAGTTTTCTGATATAAAGCCGAGAGATCGGCTTATTGGACCACCCGGCACAGTGGTGATTAGTTCTGTTTCTTTACCAACCCTGTCCAGTACTTCTTTATTTGTAATTCTATAAGTCGACTAGTGCCTGTAGGTTTTTTAAATATTCAGATCTGTCGTACTAATTTTTCGTTCATATTTGTATGTATCTGGTCTTCTTTTTGCATTTATTTTAATTTCCATAATAAATTAAAATGATATGGATCACAAGAGAATGGCCTAATGCTTGAGAAATGCGAATTAACCATTATTTTCGATTTTGAAGAAGTAGACTTCTTAGTAACTCCTCAGAAATCAAGCGTATACTAGCAATGACCCGGATCGCAATAGCTACATTAATTAAAATATGGAAAGACCGAACAATAACAAGGAATACTAAACTGAAGTTGGCCATTGCTCTTAGTTTCCCCATTGCTACATACGCAGCTGAAACATAGACTCCCAAAAAATCCATAGAAGTAAAATCGAAGCCTTTGAAATGTACAAATTCTGCACGTTTCCTAGACAGAACATAAAACCAACCTGTTAATTCTGGAAGAGCTTTGTATAAAAAATAGTCTATTAAAAAATAGACTGATTATACCTAAATTATTTTGGCTACATAACCAGAAGAACGGGGACTATGACTATTGGTAGTAGAAGGAACTATAAATGGCCAAAACCCGAGAACAAAATCTCCAACACGATTGGCAGACCAAATAAAGACTCTGGTGAGAAAATCCCTACATGAAGTACATCTGGCACATGATCGCAGCCAATGAAGATAGCAATCTCATAATATTTATACTGTCATCACGCTCTGTCAAGAATAAGGAGGAGAATGAATCTAGTCAACTTTTACTTTTGTTCTTTTCGATGAAATTATCAAGAGCTTAGTTTTCTTGACTTAGTTATTGTATACAACTCTCGCCGTTACAATAAGAGTTAATACATTTTTAATACTATCTGAAACAAACATATTTAAATGAAATTTAAATGCAAAATTGCATTATGTGTAAAAATCTGGAAGTAAGATCTCGAATGGTATTGACTATCCTTAATATTGCTCTGAAGCTATTTTCTTGTGGCATTTTAAATTAATTACCATTTAACTGGGAATAAGCTACAATTAAAGTTAAAAATACGTTTATTGACGTTTCAATTTCCACTTCGGAAATCGTTCTTAAAATAATAAATAATTCAAATTTTGAGAACGATTTCCGAAGTGGAAATTGAAACGTCAATAAACGTATTTTTACCTTTAATTGTGGTTTATTTTCAGTTAAATAGTAATTTATTCACTATCCTTGTTTAAATTTAATTTGAAAAAGGTATACGGAATAGATCAATCCATAGAAAATAACCAAAAACTCTTAACTCAAGACTACTATGAGATATATACGAGAATTCAATAACTATGGAAAATTTCTAAATATATAAAAATGAAATAAATGTTTTGGGAGGAAAGTAAATCGGCAACATTGCATTAACCTACATTCAACAAATAGAGTACCATTATTTGAGGCTGAACAGGTATCATAATAGAATAATCTATAAAGCAATTGCGATATTGGAAGTATGTATCAGGGGTAAGGTATTAGGTAAATAGCATTATTAAATAATATACTTTGGGATCAAAAAATAATAAACATATACATATATAAACAACATAATTATTAAAAGTGCATGTTAAAGCATATGTTTGGCTACTAAAACGTAAATGTGAGACCTAAAAAATCAAAAATAGATTTTTTGCGAATATCCGCAAGACCATTCGGACGAGAGGGGTTCAGAAATGACAGGATAACAAAATTCATTGTAATCAAAATACAGTAAACATACAGGCACATTAAATGCAAACAATTTAAATTGTGGTGCCACGTGCAAAAATATAACGGGAACAAGAATATTTAAAGAAATCTTGATGTGACTACCTAGAAGTCCTACAAAAAAGGAATTTCCACGAAAAAACTGGATTGAAGGAGTCAATATGGTTCTAAAACTTCATTCTTATAGTATGTTTTACACTAAATATTTTATATTTTTTGTGGTATTTTAATGCAATTACTATTTTATTAGGTAAAATTTAAATTCAAAATAAGTTTACTTTTAAATCTACGATGTTGATGTAATTTCGATGGATTTCCAAAGGCATCGGAAATATTGAAGAAATATAAACTAGTTAGATAAAACGAATGGTTTACCAATAGATAACAAAAATAGAGCTAAGAAGGGAAAAAAGATTACTTAGAAGAAAAAAAGGCAATTTGAAGACATTCAGTTAGAAAATATAGAATGGCTAAGAAAATAAAACAAAACTCGAAAGTTCTACAGGAATGCAAACAAAATAAGTAAAGAGTTTAAGCTAAGGATAAAGAGCTGTAAGGATGGAGAAGGAAATATTCTAAGTGATACGGCCTTAATCTTGAACCGATGGGTTGAAGTTTTCAGCGCAAAATTTAACGACCATTTTAACGAAGAAGCAGATAACACCGTAGCAGATCGAAATAATTATAATCTATTTAACGCAAACAAAAGACCATCTACCACTGAAGAAGTTGCCCAATTCATTAAAAAGCTTAAAAATAATAAAGCACGAGGAACTTCTAGTAAGCTCTATAAGAATGGTGGCGACGCTCTGCTACAAGCACTGCATAAACTTTTACTTCCTGTCTGGCAAAATGAGAACATGCCCTGTAAATGGTCACAAGACGTAATATGCCAGTTACATAAAAAAGGCGGGATGTATCCAGTGGGATAAATACAGAGGTATAACCCTGTAAACAACTCCTACAAAATACTAGCAAATATTCTATACGAAAGGCTACACGTTTACACAGTTGCATAGTTGAAAAATACCAGGCCGGATTTACTCCAGAAAAATCGATAATTGACAAGATTCATTCAATAAGATAGATCCTCGAGAAAATATTGGAGTTATAACATTAACACTTATCACTAATTCATCGACTTCAAGGCCGCATACGATAGTGTCAAGATAACAGTACTATACCAATCAATGCGTGAGTTTGGTATAAAAGAAAATTTTATCCCATTAAGAAAATTCTCAATCCGTTGAGATAAAAGGATGGAGACAAGAAGATGCCCTGCCTTGCGTCCTATTGCCGAGACACACGAATTAGAGGCAGCGGTTCTATTTACAATAGATTGATATAAATCTTAGCATAATACTGATGAATTGACATACTAGGGCGTAGCAAGCGAGATCACAAAATAATAAACAATCAGAATGTCCACATTCAGATGCAGCTTTGAAGTTTATTCAGCACGCGCGCCATGTATTTAAAAGGAAACACATAACACAGCCATATGATTTGTGAGGTTATGTAATTGTTTATATTTATGTTTAATTATATTATATATCTAGTTTACTAGAAATGTTTGGTATTTAAAAAAATGTATTAACTGAGTCTTAATTCAACCTTTCAAATATTTGCTTACCTGAAATATATTTATAATATTGGAAATTTAGAAATTACTGCTCAACGTCTACAAACAAATTTTAGATTTTACAAATAAATATTTCGTAATTATCAATACCAAAAGTTTTGTCCACCAGTAGTTACCAATATATGTGTTCAACATATTGTTTATTGTTAAAAATATTTTGAAATCCAATTCAAAATAGAATAAATAAGCAGAATTATAAAATATTTGCTTTCAGTAAAACTAGCTGTGTGGAAACTATGTTCAATTTTAATTTGTTTTAATGCTCCGTTAAAAATATTCGGTCTTTGTGCACAAATTGTTTTTAAAAATTATTTTATTTCACTACGTAAAATATTGAAAAAAGAAGATGTATGCAATATATATATATATATATATATATATATAATATATATATATATATATATATTTAACCTAGAGATAAGATTAATACTATTACAAAAATAAATATTAAACTCAACAGTCGTCCGCTCGAACCGTGTTGATTCTCATTGTGCCGTGCTTTCGACATCCTCTCTGATATCTTTTTCAGGGCTCCCGAAGTCTCAGTCTCCCTAGCCCCCAGACACTACTACACAGATTATTAATGATTGCACTACTGCCGCTGAGAAAAGAGGACGGTTCATTTGTACCGTCGATGGTGACGTGGTTTGAGGAAGAATTGACGTGAGGATTGACGCGGGGGTTGGTGCGAACATTTCCGACAGTTGGATTTTGATTCGTGGATGGAGCAGACGATGTTTTCTTTGTGGTTTATTGTTTGTCGTGTTCTTTATCGTCCGGTCTGTCCGCAAATCAACGGCGAAAATTTCAGTTTTTTATAAATGTTAATACCTTTTTAAAAATAAATTTATAACCTTTATATTACATACAATGTTGGATCTTGTGGTGCATAAAATTATTTAAAATTCGATTAGTAAAATAGTTTATTTATTTAATTTGTTTATCCTAAATAAATGTTTTTTGCTACAATATTAGTCAGAAAATTATGTAGTTTTAATAATTATCTGGCGTGCTTGTGAAGGAAGAAGAATAATTCTATTATTAATATTTCAATAAAATAATTTTAAATATTGCGAACTAATTTTGCAAAAACGTTTATATTGTTTGCTTATAAACAAAAAAATATTTTCTTAAGGATTGCCTGCACAAAAATTAGTTGTTCATATTTAGAAAGCCTGTATTTTTTTACAAATTTAAAAGAAAAAAAAATTGAGCTAGGACACTTTGGGACGAAATTAGTACCTTTTTTCAAATCGATAGCAGTTTTGTTTAAAATAACTAAGAGATCTTATTTATGTCATCAGGAAGAACATGACATAAGCACAAGTTTCAATGTGCAAAATTCGAAAAATATTGCATTTTCATGGAATCGTCCACAATGCTTCAAAAATGTGGTCATCAAAATCGGCTAGATTTGAAACTAATGAGAGCCGGGGCGGGGGAAGGAGCTGTTAACTGTATCTCTGTTTCTTGTTTATGGATTTCGACGTTCCATTTTTAAAATTTGTATATAATTTGTTCGTACATTAGGAATATGCATTATTTAAATAATTTAATTGTTTTTAAAAAATTAAATTAAACCATCTAATTTGTTTTAAACAATTATTGTTTAAGTTTTTGGTTCAGATTTTAGTAATATTAGAGGTAATTTTTATTGCTAATTATAGATATTTATGATTAATATAAACTTTTTTAATAAACGTCTAAACAAAAATATTGCTTTAAAAATAAAAAATCTCAAATAAAAATTTGAGATTTTCCTCAATGGAAAATTAGCTCAATGAAAAATTTTCACTGTTTGTTTAGTTTTTATTATGTATTTATTTAACACTTTTAAATAAATTAATAAATATGTTGTTTCGCTTAAAAATTAGTTTTTTAAGTTTTTCTAAAACAAAAGTTATTTTTTTGTTTTTCTCGTCAAACACTTACTTAAGATGTAAAACGCAAATAAACAACTAAAAATGCTGATTTTAACGTTTTTTTCGGTTTTTCAGTAGGTTGTGACATCGAATTTAAAAAAACAAAAACTATGACGTGAAAGTTTACAACTTAGGTTCAAAATGCGCAAGCCCATTTTGATTTTATATGGCACAAGTCAGTTTAGAATATTCATAAGCAAACTGAGATATTGTTGCGTTTCGGGATATACAGATTGAACGAATTTAAAACGGATCATACAATTTAATATATGTCTGTTTGAACTGCATTTGAAATAGTGGACCAATATAAAACTTGGACAAAAATAAATCCATACTTGGTGATAGACATTGTATAAAATATCGTTCAAATATCCGTCTCCTTTTAGAACGCACCATAGTCAAGAGCGCAGCCTAAAGTCAATGTAGCCAATCGCCGTGTAATAATCCGATTTGCGGATCTTTTTGAGAGTTATATCTTCTTCGTTTCTTTAAATAAATCGGATATTTGCCTATATTTTTCATTGTATTTACCAATCTACTACAACAGACTAATAACAAAAATAAACTTAATGGTTTGTAGTTATTTCAGAAGTTTGTAGTTATTTTAGAAACATCTAGAGGAATGATATTGGCAACATCGCTCAAAATCTCTATCAACGATAAACGAAAGAGGGGCTTACCTAAAACCGGCCACTCATGATACACCGGCGTGGTTCAACTTCGTTTTTAACTACACACTTGCTTTGATCATATTATACAAAATCGAAATGGCTTGATTTAGCGATCGCAACATTTTAAGATAGTTTTTTGAATTATATAAAATACAAGAATGTTTATAGCGAATAAAAGGTAAAACGTATCACGATAGAAAACGCCCGAAAACAGGCAATGGACATTCTAGTTTTAAAGTTCCAAGAAGTAAACAAAGATGCGAACTAAGAGTATGTAAGCAAGAAGATTAACAATTTTAGAACATCCTATAAAAGAGAATTAAAATTGCATTGCAGTCCAGTAAATCGGATGCAAGGCAGACGAAATTTATTTTGCAACAAAATCTTGGATTCTTTGCACCAGAATCTACGTTTTATTTTAGGTTTCTTTTTACGCTTAGTTATAAACAAAGTAAGAGACGCTAAAACGATTGTTTGATTTGACATTGTCAAGAACCGAACAAATACTGCGGCGCAGTATGGTGTGTGGGCGCACCAGATATACCAACAAATTGAACAACGCCGCTGTCCGATTATGTCGAACGACACCGCTGTACCGTGAGTGGCCGGCTTTAGGAAGCTATAAGTGGTTTGACTACCTATGAATGAGTTCTTGAATTAGTTCAGAATCCAGCAGCCCGTTAAAGTATTGGATTTTTATAACATAATTATTTGACAGTTTAATCTGTATAAACTTGATAAATATCTAAACTTTAACCTTCAAAACACATTGTTTATTTTTACGCATAAGCTAAATCTTTTTTTAATCGAATTTAATAGATATGATCCTACAACATTACAGTAAACAGTTTATCCAAAGTTTACTTTGTGGAGGTGTTTTTATGACAATTTTTTAACAAATATGTTCATTACACTTATCAAATATTCATTAAAATTAACAAAAATTTCATTTGCCATATTCTTTGACCTATTTTTTTTATAAAAGGGTTTAAATGGTAAACTTTTTACTGTAATATTGCATCATATTTTTTCGACTAAAATAAGATTCAGATTGTGGATAAGAAATAAAAAATGTGTTTCAAATGTTAAAGTTTATACGCTTATCAAGTCTATATGACTTTTTAAAAATATTTTAAACTGACTTCTGCAATATAAAATCAAAATGGAATTAGGCATTTGTAAACGACTTGACTTGACATTTCATCTTGTTTTTTTTTGTATTAAAAAATGGTCTAGAAAAAACGCTAAAACTGCCTTTTTTCTTCTTTATTTATTTTACGTTTATTTGCCATTTTCGTTTAAAGTAAGCGGGTTACATAAGTATCAGAAGGAAATAACTGTCAAATCATAAGAAACTTTCGTCTTGAAATAACTCTCAAATTATTAAAAAACGGTTTTAAAGTGAAAAAAGCAAATGTCTATAATTTGTTTAAACATTGTTATACAAAAATAGGTTGGAATACGTTAATATCGATTAAAACAAGTTTCAGTATATGGGTAAAAATCCACCTTTTTGGATAAAAGCCGCCAGCCTAGCATGTTTAGCAAGAAATAAAACTTCATTCTACAAGTTTATACAGATTGGCCCAAAAGTCTGGAAACGGCCAATTATCTCGTAAATTGCTAGTTATTAATTGTACAAAATTTGAGGTACACACCTATTTTGGGATACGAGATTCAATATTTGATATTTGCAATGTTGCAGATTTGCCGTTTCTCTGATATTATTAGTAACTTTGGTTTTTCAAATGCATCACCCTGTATATTCAGTCATTACTAGAATCTTCTATTCAATACGAGTTCAACTATAAGTAACACTTATGATTTTTTATAGTCTGGAAGGTCTTAAATACATAAAACAGAAGTCTGCCAACGCCTAATTGTTTTAATAAATTTTTTGATACTAATTATTTTCAACTACATTAAAACGTAACAATTGATAGATTAGACCATTTTTTTAACAATAGTTACGTTATTAAGTGTTCAAAATGTGTTGAATTTGTGAGTTGACAGTACCCTAATCGATCGTAGAATGCGTCTACCACATTACTCCATGATTGTCTAGAAATTATTTGAGATTAATCGATAATTCGTTGCCTTTACTCCTGCAAGACTTGCCTGGCTAAGTTTTGTAAACTGAATTTTCCAAGTATCCCTAATAAAAATAATCTTTAGGATTGAAATCGGGTGAACGTATAGGCCATTCAATTCTACCTTGTCTAGCAATTTATCGTACGGAAAATATCTCATCTAAATAACGCCGAACATTTACACCAACTATCTGACGTTAAATTTCCTTTGATAAAAAATGACCCAATTGACTAAGTACCAACTATACCTGATCATACATTTAATTTTTGGGGTTTGGTATGGTTTTCACGCATTCAGTGTGAATTTGAGTCACTCCAGTACCTTAAATTGTGTCGATTTACACTTCCACACAGTGTAAAGATTGCTTCATCGGAAAACATATTCTGTTAACGAAATTTTAATAATTTTCAATTTTATCCATCATTAGTATTGAATATGAGATTCCAATAATGACTAAATATACAGGGTGATGCATTTAAAACACGAAAGTTACTAATAATATAAGAGAAACGAAAAATCTGGCAACATTGAAAATATCAAATATGGAATCTGCGTATCCCAAAATAGGTGTGCCTCAAATTTTGAACAATCATAATTAGCAATTTACGAGATAATTGGGCTTTTTCCAGACTTTTGGGCCACTCTGTATATAACGAAGCATTACATAAACCAATTTTATTTCTAGAAATAATTAAATAGACAATTCGTTTTTTTCATAAAATCGATTAGAAATAAATTATTTACGAAATTTATTGAAGAAGTAGGTATACATTCATTATAAATATTTATGGATTATAATAAAAATTATCTTAAACATTACAATTAAAAACTGAAGAAAATTGTTTAAAATAATTAAATGGGTTATTTAACAAGTTAATTATTTACATAATACATATGTATTTTATATTGTATGTAAAAAGTACATATAAATTAAAAAGAAACGGCGAAATACATAAACAAGAAACAGAGGTACAGTTAACAGCTTCTTCCTCCTCTGACGCTCTCGCTAGTTTCAAAGACCACTTTTTTGAAGTTTTGTGAATGATTCAATTAAAATGCAATATTTTGCAAATTTTTCACATTAAAACTTTAAAACATGTTTTTTCTGATGACCCTAATAAGATCTTTTAATTGTTATAAAGAAAGGTGCTATCAATTAAAAAAGGCACTAATTTCGTCCCAAAGTGACCTAGTTCAACTTTTTTTTATTTGTTAAAAAATACATAGGTACTTTCCTAACTATAAAAAAATAATAATTGAAAGCAATGGTTAAAAATTTATTTTAATTGTTTATAAGCAAAAATCAACATGTTTTTGCAAAATTATTTTGCAAGTCTAAAAATAATTTTTTCTCATTTTTTGAACTTATACTTCTACAGGCGCGTTCGACGTTAAAGGAATTTTGAGTTGAATCGGCAAAATCATTACATATGTAAGATATAGGCAAGACAGAGACAGAAGATATATTTTCTTTTTTCTCTCTCTCGAGAATAAAAATGTTCCTTTTGTAAATATATTTATAAATACTGCAGCAGTTTCTTTAGAACCAATGACGCTATTTAATATGAGACGATATTTTATGGAATGTATTGACAAATGAATTAAAGAAAATGGTGGACATAGTGAACACTTACTTTGACAAAAAGTTTAATGTTATTTAGATTACCTATTTATTAATTTGGTTTGTAAATAAAATGTTTTGATTATGACTTTAATTTAATACAAATTAAAATAAAATGTTTGATGTAAAATCCAATTATTCTGTATTTTATCAAATCCTATTATTAATTATCCTGCTGATATATTTATTTTATTAATATTTCGTTAATTATTGACTTTATTAAGGTATTTTATAACAAAATTCAGAAGTATTGATGCGTTTATCTATGTTTCTTTCATTGCCTGGAGTAATTGCGTTAAATCAGAATTATGCAGTTGATTTGTAAAATGCGATTATCTCGAAAACTATTGAGTTTTGAAGTTATTAACAAGTATACCTTTGTTTTTGTTAAAATAATGTATCTTTAATATTTTTTATTTTAAATACCGGTAGCTTATAGAACAAAAAAAGTTAAGTGCAAATTTATGCCACGTATATGGCATATGTGGCGCCATCTATTAGCTATATCAAAGTATTCATCAAATTATAATTCCAGATATTAAATAGTACCCAGCTGTAAATTTTTGTATATAAATGTTAACAAACATGAAAGTTATAGCGAAAAATAAAATTTTAAATTTCCACTTTAACACCGTGTATCTTTTTTAATATCAACATTTTATTAAAGCAAGTTGGCTTAAATCGTAATATTTTAAAGTATAGAATCTGCGGTTTCTTTTTGTACAATTCCTTAATGACCTCCCTGTATAGATGTGGCACCAATAGTGAGAAACTAATAAATAGGTAGCAGCGAATGTGTTAAACGACTTGACAATAATAAAGGTATCACTTTTTATAAAATGTTATTTATTTTCATTTGTTTCCTTAAAAGCATTGATTTCGCGTATATTTTAAAGTAACTAAATATTTAAAGAATTTTAAATATACCACAACTACATTATTCAATAACAGAAAATACATAAAATATTTTTTATTATTTCATGCTCATTACTTATTTACAATAATGGTTTTCAAATATAATTTATTAAAACGCAGTGGCCCGATCATAAACTTTCGCAAATTTGTGGTATTAATATATCATATTTAGGTTTTTTAGGTAAAATAATGCTGTAATGTTATTTTCAAATTATAATGACATTGGGTTTCGCTGTCGTTATTAATTGTTAATTAAAATTGGTTATAACTATAGTTAAAACCGGATAATAATTTGTACCGTGTAATAAACAAAAAAATTATATGAGGATATAATCAATTTTGCCTACGTTTTAGCTAAAACAACTTTATTATATGCACGTCTGTAAAATATAATAATCTTGTTATATAGATCTGGCATTATACGTTTTGAGTTTGGTGATAAGTATCTAAATGCAGTTTTTTGTACAAATTGCTACCAAGTATTACTAAAAATCATAATTGCACTACGCGTGAGTTATCAAAATCATTTCCTCATTTTATCTTATATATCTCAGTAACTATAAGTTAAAATCAATTTTCGAGAGCTATAAGAGTTTTGCAATTAAATTTTTCATATGAAAAATGTGGTCTTCATGTTCATGTACCATATGTCCTATCAGGATGTTGGTTACCATTATAGCTATCTTAATTTTATTCACTGCCTTTCTAAATAGCATGCTTGTATAAATACCATACCAATCTCACAAGTTCTTCAACCATGAAGTATTTCTTATTCCTGGACTACGTTTGCCTGCTATTTTTCCTTGCATAATATTATGTAGCAATTTGTATTTTGGATTATTACATGTTCAA
Source organism: Diabrotica balteata (assembly GCA_918026665.1). NCBI lineage: Eukaryota > Metazoa > Arthropoda > Insecta > Coleoptera > Chrysomelidae > Diabrotica > Diabrotica balteata. Next base: position 116,638,609 of record OU898282.1, read on the forward strand.
AGTACTCCTGGTTTTTCTTTGCTGTGATGCTTTTATAAGAGATATTCTTCTCTTAGAAGAATATACCTGGCAAACAGAGCTTACTTTGGACTAAAGCAGTTCTTAACATCACACATAATTAGCAGAAAAACCAAAATACTAATATATGAAACTCTTATTAAACCTGTCTTGATATAACGCGTCAATGACATGTACTATGAAATGATGAAGAACTGTCAGGCCGCTTTGAAAGAAGAATACTTAAACATATACTTCGGAGTACAAGCATATCAATGCTATGAAAAATACAACATCGTCCTGTCTATTAAAATTAATAGACTAATGTGGATACCTTGAAAAAATGGACAGTGGATACCCCCAAAGCCAGATATTATATCAAGAGCCAGTAGCAATCAGGAAGAGAGGCAGGCCAAGATCAAGATTAAAAATAAGTCGAAGATGACTTGACGACTCTAGGGGTCATAAATTGGAAAGCCAGGGCGAAAGATAGGGGGGAATGAAGACTAATTCTTGAACAGGTCAAGACTGACCCAGGGTTGTAGATCCAAAGATGATGATGATAATACTTTTATAATCTCAGTAGTCTTGCTGAGACGTTATAGTATTATGGAGTTTCTGATCTTCTTTACCCAAGAAACATTTAGAATTCATCTAGTACCACATTTTGAAAGCTACAAGGCGATTTAGATTATTTTTATTTACAGTCCAAGGTTCGACATTATAAATTAAGACCTAGAACAAATAGGAGTGAAGTAGGTGGATCTGCAATGCCAATTTTAGTTTTCTGTTACATAATATTTATTACTCCATAATAAGCAGGGGCGACAATAGGGATCCCTGTCATAACCCTCTTTAAATATTAAAAGTCTGTTATTTCAAACCGTCTACTAATACTTATGTTGTATGATTTTAATTTAAATTTCGATCAATATAGAGTACTTAACACGATCAAATGTCTTTTGAAAGTCAACAAAACAACAGCACATGATATACAGATATATATCTCGACATCTTTGAACCGTATGTTCATCCCAAAAAATGCCTTTCTCGATTTAAACCCGTCACGGAAACCAAACTGTTTGTCAGTTAGGTATTCCTCGCATTTATTATAGATACGATCATGTATTACCATCATTTTTTTTACCCCATATATCAGTGACGATTGGCGACGATTTCAGCGGAGGGAGTGAGGTCTTGTGCGCCGTTTTCACAAGTATATATATATATATATATATATATCTATATATATATATATATATATATATATATATATATGAATTAAATTCTGTTCCATCACGGACATTTTTTAATTTCTGATTTAACTCAGCCTAGAGTTAACCAACTTAACCTTACCAAAGTAGACGTTTAGTCATGTTAAATGTGCTTGCTTGACCATAAAACCATAATACTAGACTTTAGCCAGAAAGTTACACCAACTTGATTAAGCTGCACTAATATGTAATATTCCATCTAGTAGGACTCCATTACGTAGCCCTCTTTAATTTTAAGATCACTATCACTATTGAACCAGTAGAAGATACGTAACTATGGCCTATTTAACATGCCTATTTAACTAGGTGGATGCCGTATGCCTAAGCCACTTTGAGATAACTTTCCGCAAGTTACAGTTGCACTGATAAGTACACCTTGGACTTCTGCAGACGAAATATGGACTTTCCACATACACCCTGTATATCGATCCTATGGACGCCACACTCATACGACAGCGGATAAAAAGAAGACGACAGACAAGAAAAAATGAGATAGGCGACAGATAAAAATTGACACAAACATAAACGACTAGGAAATGTTAGATGACAGACAAGAAAAAGAACTGATAAACGCCAAGGGACAAAATACATCCCAAATGATTAAACTTATTAGGAAGTGACAAATGAAATTTGACAGGTGACGCTAAGCCTACTAAAAAAGAATAACACGGTCGCCATTTTTAGTCTACGATTAAAATATTGTAGTCGCTACTGCAAATGCGGATTGGGGTGGCTTACAATGCTATTCAGATACAACAATTTCACATGCTTAAGTATCGCATACACTAATTTTTTCATTTCAAAATGAAAAAAGCCGCACATAGACATATACTTTGGGTTAAAATATGCTTAAGAAGTGTTCTTTAAAATATCATTGTGAAAAAAGAAAGTTAAAAATTGCCAAGGGTAAAAGACTTCCTAAATCCAAATATGTGCTAGTACTCCTTCTAAAGAGCAAAAGTGTGGGACTTAAAGGTGAAATAAGCGCGACTTGGACAAGAAAATAAACGACTCAGTTTACTGGAAGAAAACTGAAATACTGGGGCTCCAAGTTTGCCGCCAATGAAGAAATAAATTTGAATCTCTGAGTCAAAAATATAGACTGAAGTAGAATTAAACTACCTACACTGAAAACTCTATTACTCTGGACTACACTGAAAACTCTGTTGTGTTATTTTTATGCAACTTCATGGAAAAAATCTAAGCAGGTTGGGGACACTAAAAAATCAAAGCATTCGACAATCACTTTAACGCTTGAGACTGAAGCAGAAAGCATGAATACAGGAGAAATATTTTACCGGTAATAAGTTTTATGTTCACACGATTAGAGAAACTGAATTAAAGTTAATGGGAGTTTATTGATTATATGTATATCAGAGACTTGAAATTGGAACCATGACTGACTGACCTGAGCCATGCAAACAAGTCGCTAACGTACCCTTAAGAAACTCTGCTAGCTTTAAGTTAAAGCATTGAACCAGATGTGGCGTAGGGCGTGGGCGATGTGGGGCACAGTCCACGGCCTCGCGCTATAGAGATTTATGTATTAAAATCATGAATGTGTTTCTTGTGTGAGTCCATATCAAATAGGTAAAGAAATAATAAATAAGACTTACTCACAATCAATTTAATTTAACAATCTGACGACCGGTTTCGCTTTCTATAATTTGCAAAGCATCTTCAGGTCGAGATACAAAGTTAAACTAATGCTGCAATAAAATAAACCCAATTAGGGTGGTGTCTCATAAAGATAAAATAAACAAATAAATAAATTAGTTCATACAAATTATAGTAATTATGCCAATATTACATGTCTGTGGTTTACAAAATGAATAATTTGTATATATAAAAGGTAGTAACAGACAAGGTAAGGCATTTATGTATTACTTAAACCTAAGTGAGAGCGCCCACCAAATTGACATGGCAAGGGGCAAGTAGCAAGTAGCACGCGTCTAGCATGTTATTTAAAATGTAACCAATGGAAACGAATGATTAGAATGTATGACGTCACTATCATTTTGGTGTGCGCTAAATCATTCGTTTCCATTGGTTACATTTTTAGTAACATGCTAGATGCGCGCTACCTGCCACTTGCCATTTGCCACGCCACTTTGGTGGGCGCTCTCACTTATAGGTAACTAACGAGTAAGTAACTGAAACAAAACATGGTAACAAGCCTACTAATATTTAGAGCACGCCCACACTCTCGCGCTTTCAAAATTTTCAGACACGAGCCGACTCCGACCGATACCCTACGGACCAACATGCCTCATGCCTATCCACAAAAAAATTGGTAACAATAAGCCATGAATGCGCCGAAAAAATTACTTGTGTCGCTATCGCTTGCAAGAAATTCTCGCTTCAATGCACGTCACCGCTGAGATAGGGAGGATTGCAGAAAATGGGAATTTGGATCAGCCAAACGAAAAAGAAAAGCTGAAAGAGCAATATCAAACCAGGCGTTAAGTACAAATATAATGAATTTTTTAAATCTGCATCTGGTAGAATAGAATCATTATAATCGATCGCGTCGACTTCTTAAAAACATTCAGTCACGAATGACATTCCTATGAATTTGGGAAGTACGGATGGAGAACAAGAGAGAGAACAGAAGCAACAAAAGAATTTAAGGATGATACTGGGCCTGACATTATACGAGAAGAAATTGAATATGCAATGAAACAAGCTAAAGGTGGTAAATCTCCCGGGCCTGATGAAGTTCCTATCGAATTACTTAAAATTGTGAATACTCAATCTATTGATCTTCTTTTGGATCTATTCAATACCATATATAGAACAGGTATAATACCTAAAGAATGGCTCCAATCAACATTCATACTGCTTCCCAAAAAAGCCAATGCAAAGGAGTGCAACGAACATCGCACCATAGCCTTAATGAGTCATGTCTTGAAATTGTTTTTAAAAGTAATTCACAATAGAATACATAAGATAATTAGATAAGTAATACACAAATGGGATTTAGGAAAGGACTGGGAACACAAAATGCACTGTTTGCATTAGTGTTCTTTCGCAGAGATGCTTAGATATTAATCAGGAAGTATATGCCTGTTTCATTGATTTTGAGAAGGCATTTGACAGAGTGCAGCATAATCGACTTGAAGAAATTTTATTAAATAAAAACATAGACAGTAGAGACATTAGAATCATGTGTAACCTCTATTGGAATCAAACAGCAAAAGTGAAAGTTGAAAACGAACTGACCAAGGATACCCAGATTCGCCGTGGTGTCCGCCAAGGGTGTATTTTATCACCTTTGTTATTCAATTTATAACAGTGAAGCCATCTCAGAATTAGCGCTTGCCGAGATCAGTGAGGGCCTTTTAATAAACGGTAAGCCACTTAATAACATAAGATATGCTGACGACACAGTCCTTCTGACAGGAACACAAGAAGAACTGCAAGACCTTGCTGAACAACTAAATATATATTGCAACGATTATGGACTAAAAACCAATTTGAAGAAAACCAAGTTCATGGTATTTAGAAAACACAAAGCATCAAAGTTAAGCTAGTACTTAGATAATACAGAAATTGAACAAAATATCTTCGTGCAAATACCTTGGAGCATGGATCACAGAAGATACTGATCAGACAAAAGAAATAAGATGCCGCATTGAAATTGCGCGGTCTAACTTTTAATAGAATAAGAAAACTTTTTTGTAATCGCGATATCAATATATCGCTCCGGATAAGAATGCTTCGATGTTATATTTCTCTAACCTTTTTTGTATGGAGTTGAAGCTTGGACACTTAAAAAAATCCAACATTAAAAACCTAGAAGCATTCGAAATGTGGTGTTTACCGTTGAAAATATCAGGATGGATCGCAAAATAAACGAACAAGGTTCTCGACAACTAGGAAAACAATGCGAAGTTTTAAATTCCATAAAAATCAGGAAATTGGTAATACTTGGGGCACACAATGAGGAGGTGAAAGTACGAAACTACTAAGGAATATAATGCAGTGTAAAATCAAAGGTAGAAGAAGCGTAGCAAGACGTAAAATCTCGTGGTTACGCAATCTCCGTGAATGGTTTTGGATGCAGTTCAATTGAACTATTCAGGCGAGTAACCAATAAAATTATAATTGCCAGAATGATTTCCAATCTCCGATAGGAGTGGAACTTGAAGAAGAAGGATGGCGAACCACTAAATACTGATACCAAATGACAGTCTGAAATTGATAGAAAAACAATAACTAAGGAATCAGATTCCGACGATGAAATTCCTGTGTTTCCCGAGAGCAATATTCCAGATAACGAAAAAGCATTTAAATCTGTTGTCCACCAACTAACAGCGATGCGAGTGACGACATTATACAAGTATTTGATAATTTTAATCCTGGTAGGTGGTCGATGCCCCTATTAGATGTTCAGCGTCATGATATAGTTCAGAACGATCCCTCATAACAATTAAATATTGTTGATGAAGATTATCTCAAAGATGACGACCATAGGCACTAATTTCATTTCTCTAGAAAATTGAATATTGGTGAAATTTAACATCGTCGCTGGTTAATTCAGTCTAATTCTCAAATGAACTATTCTGTTTTCCACGCAGACTTATCGGCAATTCACAAACTCATATGGTACAGGGAGGATGCTGTGACTGGAAACATTTAAGCAGTATTTTTACAAAGACATTAGAATACCAAAGAACATGTAGGTATTTATGTTCCAATGGATAACATTAGAGGGGTATAAAACACGAAAAAACAATAGATAAAGAAAGCGAAAGGCTAAAAATATTAGTACAATTTGTTTGAGGGATTAGTCGATATTATTAACGTCTCTCTCAATCTAGCATTCGGAGGTCACAGAGAAGCTATAAAAAAAGACGGTGACATTAGCGATAGTGGGAACTTCATTAATTTATTTAAAATTGATCCTACTTTATGAAAACACATGAGACGTATTACTAACAAATAAATTTACCACACTGATGTCAAAAACGGTAATTGGTAAAGTAATTCGCAAATTAAAAGAGGCAGAATATTATTCTTTTTTACTTGACTGCGTTAGAGACTGTAGTAAAGTAGAAAACTGTCTGTGATCTTAAAATTTTGTAACACATCAACGGGGAAAAGAGAAGAACACTCTATTGGATTTCTTGCTGTAAGTGAGACAACAGAAGAGTATTTAAATAATCCCATGCTAGGCGAACTAAAGAAGAATGGCTTAGATATTTAAAACTGCTGTGGCAAGGATACGACAATGGCGCAAATATGGTAGGCATATACAGTGGAGTCAAAATTCGAATATTAAATATAAATCATAGTGAATTTTTACACCTTGCGGTTGTCATAGCTGGAATACAAATAATGATCCCTAATTTAACTAAATTTATAACAAACGTGAAACAGTTGCTTCAATACATTACAGATAATAACTTAAAAAGAAATATACCCAAACATTTACATCGTCGTTAGAATATTATTAACAATACCATTTAGTCTCTGCTGAAAGGAGCTTCTCAAAATTAAAAATCATTAAGAATTATTTAAGTAGTACGATGTCACAGGAAAGACTTGTTGCGGTGGCAATTTTGTCTATCGAGACTGATATAGCATCCAAACTAGATTTTGAGCATGTAATTAATTAATTTAGCAGTGTCTTCTTCTTCTGGTGCCATATCCAATTAGTGGATGTTGGCGACAATTCTTTCATACTCCTCTCAATCATGTGTAGCTCTAAAGACTGTATGGGCATTGAAGTTTGTCCAATCCCTTATATTTTTAAGCCACGAGTATTTCTTTCTTCCGATGCCCCGGTTTCCTTCTATATTTCCTTTCATAATAAGCTTTAAGAACTGCCATTTGGCAATTTCGAAATATATGACCTAGATAAGCAGTTTTTCTTCTTTTATTATTGGCAGCAATTTTCGTTTTCTGCCCATTCGTTTTAATACTTCGACATTTGTTGTGTGATCTGTCCAGGGAATTTTAAGTAGTCTTCTGAATACCCACATTTCAAAGGCCTCCAATCGCTTCATCACATTGGCCTTTATGGTCCAGGTTTCTACACTATACAGCAGTATGGAGTAAATGTAACATTTTACAAAGCGATATCGAAGCGTTAAGTTAACGCTGATGTTGCTTAGTAAGGCTCTCATATTAGTAAATGCTGTTCTGGCTTGATCAATCCTGCTACGTATCTCTATGTCTGGATTTAGATCTTCAGTTATCCATCTACCGAGATATCTGAACTTTGGGACCTTTTTAATGTTCTTATTGTTTACTCTTATATTTAATTGCAGATTTCGTGATCTAATAACCACCATTATCTTCGTCTTGTCTATATTAACCTTTAAGCCCAGTCGTTGTCCTTCAGTGTTTATTCTATCTATTAGTCGATGTAGCGCTTCTTGGACTATCAGCTATTGTGACTGTATCATCAGCATAGAGAAGATTACTAATAGTCTGTCCATTGATTTTGAGTCTATCTTCACTGCCACTTAAGGCTCTATCGAAAATCGTTTCAGAGTATAGATTAAAAAGGAGGAGTAACGAGGAGAAAAATTGATTTAGCAGTGTAAAAAGTAGAAAATTTCTATTCTTGTAATATTTAGATTTAATTTTTAGGTTAGTTGTAAGTTTGACTAAATTTTGCATGAACAAAAGGTTAATGTTGAGGTGACACATGTCATAATTTTTAAAAAATTACTCCTTATGCGAGAGCAGAGGGCCTCGCAAAATATATCTTGTCCAAATAAAATTATGATCTTGGTCGCCACTGCGGAGTTTATTGAAAGCAATAAGGGCGCGTAAATCGTTACAGTTAAAAATTAAATAAATTTTTTAATAAAGTTAATTCCTTAAATTATATAATGCCATTTTACTAATAATTTTTAATATTTCTATATTCAATATAGTCACTGGACCAAAAGAAATATTATTCAAAGAAAATTTTTGTTTTGTTTTGTTTGTAACGGCTTTTAATAACAGCTCGCAATCTAAATTCAATTTACTAAATAAATATTTAGTTTTGCAATTATTTGATACTGTTTTGTAACAATGAAAATGCGTTAAAGCTATTAGGTATTATTTAGGAACTGAATAATTTAATCCTTTTTTAATTAAGGAACATTAATGGTAATGCTATCACTACCAATTATTTTCTATTATAGGCATTAGTAATTGCATTTATACCTAACCGCAAATTTTCGTATCCACCGCAGCAACTAAAATTGGAAAAATAACTCCACCAAAAAATTGAATTCGTACATAAAACCGAAATAATCTCTAAATTGTATTTTAATTGATGGGCTTAGCCCAAAACCAACTACATTAACAACAAACATAATTCGAAATGAAAAATATTTTTAACAATAAACAAGTTGAATCTGCAATAAAATAGTTCGATGCATTTTGTGCGATTTAATGAAAAACGCAAAATATTTTTGCGTATATTAAAGTTTAATTAAAAATATATCCCATGCACCAGTTACCAAAGCTGTTATGGAAGCTGCGAATTGCAGCAAAAACATGTATACTATACGTATGCGTCCATAAGTATGTGCGAAATGAAAATGGAAAATATAATTAACAAAATCAATACGACTACATGTTTTTGCAGCAGAATGTGTGTGCAGGCATATTGGTGTAGCACTACATTATTATCTGGAAAATATTTATAATATGAATTGTGTGGAACACCAATTTCTATAAACACCTAAAATACGTGAGATTTTCGCATAATTGTTGGTGGACACGATGAAGTATTTTCATGGATCTATTAGTCACCTTCATATCATTATTAATATACAGGTATCTAATAATAAATAAAGTTCTATAAAATCGATTTAGCTATGCTTCTGATGTACTAAAGTCTTTTTGTTTTATTGTTAAATTATATAAGTCCTTCTTAATTAGAACCAAGGTAGCTTAGACATCGTAGAAAGGTAAACTTATTTTATTGACGTAGTAAATTGATTTGATTGTCTACTATTACTTACAGAGGGTCGAGGGTTTATTCAATTAATAGTCTAATTTCCTATCGTATTTTCCTTTTTACTGTTGTTCGCAAATCTTAATGAGTATTATACAGGGTGATTGATTAGTGTGAGGAAGCTCAGTAGATCTGTTATATTAAAAATTACCAAAAAAGTTGTTAACAAAAATTGTAGGCAGCTTTACACTCCACAAAATTAGTTACAATCTTACAGGGTGTTTCATAAGATGGTCGTAGACCAAACTTAATTTTTTCTTTTTAAATGGAGCACGCTGTATTTTATTTTAAAATTTAAAATCTGCTTCACTTTTACATTACAACAATGTAAAGTTTCATTATGTTATACCGGTATTTAAAAAGTTATAACCAATATTACCTGAAAATCGTATCAAGTTTAACTCTCTGTGTAATTAAAAAGGAGTATAGGAACATTGATCTATTGCAACCATAGTTTTTAAATCCTTGTTAAAAATTATAAAACATATTCGTTTTTATAATATTCGTTAAGTCAAATACAGGGTAACTCAAAATGCAAGTACATTATTTTCTTGGTAAAATTTAAATAGAACACCCTGTATTTTATATCACTATCGAAAAGTACTAATATCGTACTTCAAATTTTATGAAGTACTTCCTATATCTAAAGTTATCAGTTTTCTGGATACTTTTATTTTTCCATTAAAGTATCTATTAATTTAGGTAGATATTTTAACGTTTTACCAATAATTATTGTGAGTTGGCCATGTGTGATTTGTCAGAAACTGACAGTTTGACATTATTATTTATTAATTCAGTATTGGGGTACACAGTAAATAAGCAACAATTATTATTTAGTAATTCAGTAATAAATTCAATTTAAATTAGCAATAATGAGTTTTACTACTGATGAAATGGTAGATATGATCTGGATATTAGACGACAACCTAGACAAGATGCATTTGAAAAATTGAAATATCGATTTAACTGCACTGGTTCAGTGAATTATGAAAAACTAGTGTGACAGAGGAAAACGAAATGAGTATGTTGATGGCAGTTAAAGAAAATCCACACACATGTATAAGAAGTATTTCCAATAAACCAAGCACCAAAGTTCAGAAGCACCAGACTTAAATAATGATGATTTTAAAAACTAATAGTATTTTGTGAATGGGCCTTACAAAAAAATTAAATGAGCACAGATATTTTTTTGATTATGTCCTATTTGGTGATGAAGCTACATTTCATCGAAATGGTTGTGTTAATAGGCATAACTTTCACTACTATTCAACAAGTAATCCATACCACATCGTAACACATAGTCAAACAAGGTCTCTAAATGTCTGGGGAGGTATCATCAGTAACCATGTAGTAGGACCATATTTTTCTAAAGATAACTTAAATGGTGAGATTTATTTAAATTTTATCGTAAATCAGTTACCGATAATATTAGAAGAGGTTCCACTTAATATACGTGAACAAATATGGTTTCTACATGACGGTGCTCCTGCGCACACCGAAATTAGTACGTGGTGAACTTAATGATCAGTTTGGTGAAAGATCTATCGGAAGGGATGGACCGGTAAGGTGGCTCCCAAGGTCACCAGAACTGAATAAAATGGACTCTTTTTTGGTGTTACATTAAGAACGAAGTATATAAAATACCTGCAACAACAAGGGATGGTATGAAAAATAGAATCCGAATTGCATTTCAAAATATTTCTTTACAAATGTTTAGTAATGTAAGCAACTCGTTCAATGACCGCTTTCAAGTACGCATAGATGTTTTGGGAGGTCATTTTAAACACTTACTTAAGTAAGATAAGTTAAAATTACTTTTGTTTTCGTTTTTTCTATGTGTTGTTATTTTTTTTAATTTTCCGTCAGTTATTGTTTCGTATGTAAAACTGTCAGTTTTTGACAAATCAATCATGGCCACCTTCAGTTATGGCATGGAGTACTTCATAAAATTTAAAGTACGATATTAGTACTTTTTGATAGTAATGTAAAATACAGGGTGTTCTATTTAAAATTACCAAGAAAATAATGTACTTGCATTTTGCCTTACCCTGTATTTGATTTAACAAATATGAAAACGAATATGTTTTATAATTTTTAACAATTAATAAAAAACTATGGTTGCAATAGATCAATGCTCCTGTACTCTTTTTTAATTATACAGGTAGTTAAACTGTATACTATAATATTAATAAAACTTTACATTGTTGTAATGTATAAGTGAAGCAGATTTCAAATTTAAAATAAAATACAGGGTATTTTATATAAAAAAAAACATAAGTTTGGTCTGCCACCATCTTATGGAACACCATATAAGATTGTAACTAATTTTAAAATGTGGAGTTTAAAGCTGCCTACAATTTTTGTTAATAATTTTTTTTTGTAATTTTTACTATACCAGATCTACTGAGCCTCCCCACACTAATCAATCACCCTGCAATCAATTAAGTTAATGAATATTAATTAATGCATCTTGGTGAATTATTTATATTTATATCGATTCGCGATAATCTAAATTTTATTTTGCCAAGTAACAAATCTTCAGATTTCTACTGTAATTATTCTTAGATGGCATTGTAACGGCAATATGTAGGTATTTTTCTATATAATTATTCTATTATGATGGGTGAGATTTATTTTCAATCCAGAGCTTCTGCATAAGTCGTTCTGAGGAGACCTAATAAGGTCGAAATATGTAAAAGCGGATGGCAGGGGCATTGCATTGAAATTAAATCTCATACGTCTTCCTACTGCATTTATTTACTCAAGTTTGTGAGTACTAGAAATTAATTCGTGAAGAAATTTTTGCCGTGGTGGACCAACAGGTCGTAGAATGCAAATTGTAGATAATAAAAGTTTTATTTTGAAGTTGCAATAAGTAGTTTAGTTGACAGGATACAAGTCTCTGTATTAATATTTAGCTGTCGCAAACAAATGATTTGTTTCTTAAGAATTATTTATTTATTATTTATATGTCAAATATTAAATTACTTTGACAGTAAATCAAAATTTTGTAAAAAAACAAAAAACATGAGGTTAACCCCTAAAATTTTCAATATGCTACAAAAAATTAATTTAAAATTCTGTTCATTCAATAATCATAGTGTTTTAATTTTATTTGAGTTAATAAAGTAGTTAGTTAATTAAAATAATTTAGTTAAAATTCAATAAATAAAACTATTTAACTTTTGCTTAAACGTTCGGCAATTTGCCATTTTTAATAACCACTTTTATTTTATTTTATAAACATTACATTTTACAATTAAAGTTCATGTTTACACTTTTTTAAAAATTTTAACATGGATTAAAAAATGGTATCTGACATTGACAGTTGACATCTGGCAGGTATCCCAAAATAGGAGTGGTTCAGGGTCGAATTTTATATATATATATATATATATATATTTATATATATATATTTATATATATATATATATATATATATATATATATATATATATATAATATATATATATATGCCACAGTGCATTTAAAAAACAACTCAACTTATTAAATTATGATACATATTGGAAAGATCTTTGATGTTAGTCTTATTATTGATGAAATTTGGATCTTTTTTTATGTGAATCATCTCCAATATACATATTTTGTTGTAATTTTGTTCTTTTTCAAAAATCTGTACATTTTTAAAATAAAAAAAATGGCTATTTTCTAGAGAATGTTTGGGTAGGGCTGTTGTGTTTAATGCATTGGTTTGTACACTATGTATGTGTGCATCCTTTCTTCTATGTAGGTATTGGTTGTTTGTCCAATATATTATGTTGAATTACAGTCTTTACAATTTATTTTATGTATAACGTTTGATTGATGGTCTTTATTAACGTTAACTTTATTAACTTTAAAGTTAATAAAAACCATGAATCAACCACATTTATAAACTAAATTGTAAAGACTGTAATTCAACATATATTGAACAAACATACAAATACCTACATAGAAGAATGGTTGCACACAAACCAATTCATTAAACACAACAGCTCTAGAAAATGATTCACAAAACAAGTTTCAAATTCCATTAATAATAAGACTGATATCAAAGATCTTTCCAATATGTATCATAAAGTTGAGTTTTTTTTCAATGCACTATGGCAGATATTTAAAATACGACCCTGAACCTGCCAGATATCAAGTGTCAATGTCAGATACCAATTTTTTCATTCCATGTTAAATTTAAAAAAAAAAGTGTAAACAAGAACTTTAATTGTGAAATGTAATGTTTATAAAATAAAAAAGTGCTTATTGAATATGCAAATTTGCCGAAACGTTTAAGCAAAAGTAAAAGAGTTGTATAAGGATTAAAAGTTATAACTCAAAAACATATTTTACAGACATACCACTCATATATACTGTATAGATACTGTTACAACGAATTAAAAAAAATCATCCCTATTTTTACACAACAGTTTAAAGTTTAAAGGAAAGAGGAGGTTGTGGTTTTTGGAGGTTTAATGTCTTTTGTGCGATCTGGGACAACTAGGATGTAGCTTTTCACTTTTATGATGGTAACTTAAACTTTTTTTTTTTTAAATATTTTGATAAAGTTAAAGCAAGTTTACGCAATTTAGATTGTTTAGCATAAGTAATTTCCATCTTTTTGTAAAAGTGACAATCATTATAAATAATGACAAATATGACATCTTTATAGACGGCCTACAAAATAAAAAAAAAAATAATATCTTATCGTTAACATTAAACCGCAATTATCTGTAAAAGTATTAACTTTAGGCATAGAAATCCTAATACTACTTGAAAGACAACTAATTTCTTTTTTGTAACTCTTCCTTGCAAAACGTGTTGCATGTATGAGATAATAACTTTAAGAAGTTTGTTTCTATCTGTAAGCATTTTTGAAAAAAGATGAATAATTCATCAAAATATGAAGTTTTTGACATATGGTACAAAATACAATACAATAATATAAAGGGTATTCCACTTAAAATATCAGGGTTGCTACCCACTTCAGGTATACCTAACTAGAACTGGTAAATTTGTCAATTGAGAAAATTGTAAATGATAAAAACAATTCTCTTATTGCTTTTATCATTCATACTTATCATATAAATTATTGTTTTCCGCTAAGGTAAATTAATCATGGCGAAATCAATTTTTTATTTAATTAAAATAAAGGTGTTTCGTTAATTTCTCGGATGCTCTAAAAGTGTTTAAAAGTTCTCACTTTAGCTTAAATGCAGTTTAGCGTGTATTTTCTTGAGTCTATTAGACCAGAGACAAAAAAATAAAAAGCCTTTTTATGACACTCTTTAATAAAGAAATCTAACAACTGACAAATTTAATAATACCAATCTATAATAAACAAAATGTGGAAAAGATTAAACGTCATTTTTCACTTATAACAAATTATAGACAATGTAAAATCTCTATTTGATTTTAGATTCTATGAATAAAGACCGGTAAAATATACGGAAAAGTAACACAATTTTACTAAAAAAATATTCAAAATACTTTAAAATAAGAATTTGTGAAGTTATTTTTGCTTAATTATTGCAAAAATACCTTCAAAAGCCGATTTTTGAACATGATTAATAACTTTTCTAAGGTATTAGGGAGAATGTTACATGTATTCTGGTATATAAATTTTAAGAAGTTTCACATATCAGTTACTCCAATAGTGAAATTGTTTATCCAAGAAAACTTTTATCTACAACAGTATTATGCGTAACCTATTAGGACTAGATAACTTCTGAAAATGCAAGGCTAATTTTTTCAATATTGTTCTGAAGCTATTTTCTTTAATAGTAATTAATTTTTTCAAATTAAATCATTTAGCAAATAAAACTTTTTCCGCAAATCGCCAGGAAATTTTGACATTCCTGTCAAAATTTCTTGAAGAAAAAGTCAGGACTTCCTTACTGTAAGAAAATGTCATTTCCTTACTGTAAGGAAATATTTCCGTACAGTTGTTAGTGTTAACCAGCAATTAAATTTATAAGCGTCAAGTTTGACAATTCCACCTCAATACGTTTCCATAGTAACCAAGTAATTTTATTAGGAATTTCAAAGCACCATTTATTTGGAAATAAAATTATCGCGTTTTTTTTAAATCAATCAATATCTGTCGAATTTTAAACGATTTGCGGAAAAAATAGTATGTTTACCTCGTAGGAAAAGCCACATTCCTGGACTCTGTGTTGCTAAGTCTCGCTTGCGCCTTGACTTAGCAATCTTCACAGTCGTCCAGGAATGTTAAGCTTTCTTTACCCGGTAAACAATGTACTATATATTAAATATTGTAAAGTATCTTTACAAAAGCACTGTGGTTTTAAGCGTATAAACTTTTAAAATAGCTCAAATAATTTAAAGAAAAAATACAATACCCTACGACCACCAGAACCTGAGTTAGCCCTTTTTAATTTCTAAATTTTACTATTTTAAAAACTAAATTCATAAATTCAAATGTATAGAAGTCGCAATATCTACTGTTCTAATCAACGAAAATTTATGATTTTTAAATTTGAGCTTCCTTGTTGTTTTATAAAAATTCAATTATTTAATTTGTGAATGCTCTATTTAACCGGGTAATTTGTCTAAACAATTTGAAATAAATATTTATTTTGAAATTTTTTAAAAAACGTTAGGAAATGATAGATAAATAAAACATTTATGTATTGTATTATATCTAACATAATCTTTTTAATTGTTAAATGATTTAGTGAGATAAAATAAGCCTTTTTCTTTAATATGGTGCTTTCAAAATTCATGTAGACTTTATAGTTTACGAATAATAACGTTGTAGATAATAGCTTTTTTGATAAACAATTTCAATTTTGCAGTAACTATTTAGTAAAACTTTTTTAGAAATTTTTAGAGCTGAATATATATACATATATATATATATATATATATATATATATATATATATATATATATACATATATAGATATATATATATATATTATATATATATATATATAGATATATATATATATTATTATATATATATATATATATATATATATATATATATATATATATATATATATATATATATGATATTCTCATTATTCTTACGTAAAATCAAAGTCTTTGGAGCATTTTTAAAAAAGTTTAACTTTTTTGGTGCAAAAATCGACTTTTTAAGCTCATTTTGTAATATTTAAGCAACAAATTATCAAAAATTACTCTACCAACCGACATTTCAAAAGGAGTTTCTATGCTTTTTGAGTAAAATTGTATCACTTTTTTAGATAATTTTACCGATTTTCATCTTATACCGATTATATCTTGTTTGTAAGTAAAAAATGACTTCTAATCTTTTGTGCATGTTTTGTGTATTACAAACTACAAATTGGTATCAACAAATTTATCAAAAGCAGTTGTTAGAAACCTGTTTTAATCAGTGTTATGGTAAAACTATTAGCTCCCTGGTCTATATTTTTTGAAAAGAACGAGAAAAAAGAAACGGGGGGATCAAACGAGGAGAAGGGAACATTAAGATCACGATCAAGTAAAAAGCTTTTGCATATTCACAAAAGCTTGCTTCACAATTTTAACAGACGTCAGCAATCATGTGATTTACATCCGTACCGTTCTCTTAGGTTTCGCAGTCATGATATTTTACGTCTCCATTCTATTCTTGTTTTTCCTTCGATCTTTCCCTGTTTAGTTAGTTGGAGCAACTTGTGTCTCTCTCTTATCCTTTCTACATTTTTTTTTTTTGAGGCTAGCGTCCCTTCTATATGTCACTTTTTATTCATGAACCTGGTTTCAAGTTCATTTCTAATACTTGCTGAATACTACATTTATTTGCTCTGTTTACTATATATTGTAGTGTACCCAAACTGAAATAACGGTGTCATCTGCAAATATTATGTTGTTCAAATTTTTCTAATCATTGTTATACCGTATGCTTATTCCTATAACGTTTCCATAAAAATAAATTCGTTGTAAATATTGAATAACAATCAAGACACACACACCCCTATCAAACGTCTCTTTTCTAAATAAATTTCTCGTATATATCGATAACACCAAGAAATAATTTCGGGATTTTCTATTAACATACCCTTCTTCTTCTTCTTCTCCTTCGTGCGACTAGGATTACTCCTGTTATTCTGTTTTAGTCGTTGTTGACTGTACATTATCTTTTCGTCTTTTTGGCGACGTTCCAACGGGTCTTCTGCTATAACGGTTTGTTGTTTTTACAGATGTTCGCTAATCTATCTGGTCCGTCTTACTGTTGTCTTGTATACTTTCATTTTGCTTTCGGTGGTCAGATATTTGTTTCTCCATATGGTTTCTCGGAGGCAACCACTTACTCTTGCCGCTTTTGATGCTTGCTTTGTGGTCTCTGTTCTTATATCCCTGTCACTAGTGATCTCTACTCCTAGGTAATTAAATTTAATTACTTCTACAATTTTGCCGTCCATTTCTAGTTTGCATCTACGCGGCTCTTTACTTATCACTATACATTTCGTTTTTTCTACTGATATTCTCATATTAAGTTTGTTTGCTGCGATATTGAAGGTATGGAGCTGCCTTTGTAGGTCATATTCGTTATCAGCAATTAGTACTGCATTATCGGCATAGCACAGTATCGTGATTTTGTGCGCTCCCATGTGGTATACTAGTCGTTTTCTTACTTCGTGTAGTTCTATGCATTCTGTTTCTCCTGTTGGCATTATAACTCTGGTGTTGTTGTTCTTATTAATTTCATTAATTGTCCTTATTATCTGATGGTCTAATATTATAACATAGTATTAACATACCCAATGTCCTTATTTAGTCTATAAAGTCTCGCCCTACTAATATTGTATGGATGTTGCTCTTTATCCAAAAAAGCATTAAATGTTGGAGGTTTATTTTTACCAGAAAACATGCCTTTCATCGTATGTTATATCGCACGATAATAAAGTTTCCTTGTTCTTGGATCGTTTCTGTAGTGGTTATAATCCAAGTGCTGAAGAATTTTCTGTTATTGCAGACCATATTGTTGTTTTGGAAATGCCTGTTTGCTCTGCCAATTTTTAGTATTACTTTTAAAAGAGAATCGTTTCTTTAATTTATACTATAATTCAGCGTATTTACAAAAAAAAAATGTCTCCCCTAATGTAAATGTCTTTTCGTGTATATGCTTTACTGTACGATACTCCATTATTTATTTCAATCGGTATACCACCACAACAACTGTAATATTCGAGAATATACCTTCGAGAATTTAAACTAAATTTTTAATAATGAGTGAACAAACACATTAAAATTACACTTTAGGTTGGAAATCAGGATTTAAAAGCCAGTCGTTAAGCATAACAATGAGGCAAATATACAATGCAACTTGCATTCATATTTTTTAAGCAAACGATTAGGTACTGCCATGTTATCGATTATGATAAGTTTATTCAATATACATTGACTGATGGTTGCCTTTATCAAACAGTTTTAATTGAATTTCTTTTCTGTTCAATTGCAAACTCTATTGAAAAAAAAATGTGTATTGACGAGCTAAAAGCTGCCAGAAAATTTGCATTTTCTTATGTTCCTATTACTGTAAAGTCAAGGTGAGACAAACTATAGGCTATTCATGTTATTAATGATAACGAATTACTAATATTAAATTTAATACACTTGGTGAATCACTTGGAGAGAGGAAAGTAACGAACGCTAATACAGCATAAAAGAAAACCCTATTTTTTAGAGAGGAAGTGAAGACAAAAGGTGAAGAAAAGAAGAAAGTCTTTTTACAATACATACACAACAAGCACAACAGGCATATAACCACTATAAATGAATCAGAAATAAAACGAATATTTTATTCAGACAAATAACAAGGGAACACTGGTAGAGCTACTCAAAACCGATGGAACACGACTTCTACGGAATACAAAAAGAAATATAGAGAATGATCTAAGCACAGAGAAAAAAGATGAACGGACTAATTAAAACAAAACACATTTAGAAGGAAATATGAGCGGAATACTTTCGATCCCTATTTGATACAGATGACAATGAGGAGGAAAGAGTAAAGGAAGCGTTAAGGAAATTAAAAAATAGAAAATCACCAGAAGAGGATAAAATACCGAATTAACTCATAAAGTAGGAAGGACCAGATCTGACCAAAAAATATAAACTGAATGAAATTATTACACTAGCACAAGACAGCAAGGTTTTCGATCGAAAAGATTATGCACTAACGATGCATTTAAAATGAGAGAAGATAAATTAGTAGAATACAACAAACTGGCGTATTTATGTTTCGTGGAGATAACGATGGCATTTGGCACGGTCAAAAGAAAGGGCGTTGTATACTTATTATACACAAGGGAGATATTTAATATCCGATCATACCGATCAAAAATATATAAAAAAAAAAAAATAATAGCAAAAGTAGAAGAAGAACTAAATGACACAGTTAAGGCTGGAAATAAGCCGTCAATAATGAAAGGAGCCCTCCATTGTTTACCCTACTTATGGATAAAACAATGAAAACATTAAGAAAGAAAAAGGGTACCAAATGGAAGAAAAACAACTTAACAACTTTTAACAAAGTAAAGATGATTTAAACATATACTTCACCAATTTAATATTTTTTTTGAACCTATTCTTTATCCTTCTATTGTTGGATATAGGTTTCCCCCAGTTCTCTCCATCTTTCCCTATCTTGAGCTGTTCTCTGCCATGTGGGACCTCCTTGTTTCCTGATGTCATCTTTCAGTTTTCCACCTCATCTGTGGTCTGCCTCTTGATCTCTTTGCATTGTATGGACGCCACTTTCCGATGGCATTGTTCCATCGTCCGTCTTGAGAGACGTTCATTGTGTCCAGCCCATTTCCATTTCAGTTTTGCTGCTTGTTCTATCGCGTCTACTGTCTTTGTTCTGGTTCTGATCCACTGGTTACGTTTTCTATCTCTAAGTGATACACCCAACATTTGTCTCTCCATCGCTCTTTGTGCCTTCCTTATCCTATCCAAATTGGCCTATGTAAATGTCCATGTCTGTGCTCCGTAGGTGAGCACCGGTATTATACAGGAGTTATATACCTTGCTTTGTAAGTATAGAGGGATTGTTTGATTTTTTAGAACGTAAGAAAGTTTGCCGAACGCTGCCCATCCCATTCTTACTCGTCTCGATATTTCGGCTGTTTGATTTTCTCTGTTAACTCTGATTGCTTGTCCTAGATAGATATACTAATTTACCTGTTCAATTTTTTCTGTTTTTATTTTTATTGCCTCTTGGTTTTCCGTGTTTGTCATTACTTTTGTTTGTTGAAGTTAATTTTTAGGCCTTTTTGCAGTGATTTTTCATGAAGTTCATTCAGCATTAATTCCAGTTCTTGTCGTTACTAGGAGATCAGGAGTATATCATCCACATATTTAAGGTAATTTAGGTATTTTCCGTTAATACATATTCCTCTGTTTTCCCAATCTGTTGATTTTATTAATCTTCGAGGGTCAAGGTAAACAGTTTAGGTGAAATAATATCGCCTTGTCGGACTCCTCGTTTAACTTTTATATTATCCGTTATTAATTTGTCGTCCAGAATTACGGTGATGGTTGGTTTTGGTAAATATCACGTATCAATTGTCGGTATCTTAAACCTATTCTACTATTAACAGAGCTTCTTCAAACTGCCCAGTGTTCAATGCTGTCGAAAGCCTTTTCATAATCTAAGAATGCTAAGTACAGCGGAAGGTTGTATTCATTGGTTTTCTCAATTAAGATTTTAAGCGCATGTAGATGGTCGATTGTGCTGTGTCCTTTCCTGAATCCGACCTGCTCCACTGGTTGGTAGTTATCAAGTTTATAGGTTAGTCGTTTGTTTATTATTCTTGTGAAGGTTTTATTAGTTGTGACAAAGGGAAATAGGACGGTAGTTGTTTAGGTCTGTTCGGTCTCCTTTCTTATGTATTAAGATTGTGTTGGTATTTCTCCATTGTTTAGGTATTTTACCTTCAAACAGACATTTGTTGAACAGTATTTTTAGCATTTTTTTTATCGTGTCTCCTTCTTCTTTTAGCAGTTCCGCCAGTTATTTTGTCCCTCACCGGCCGCTTTATTTCTTTTCATGTCGTTTATGGATTTTTCGATTTCATCTTCAGTTATTTTTGGTAAAACCTCTGAGCCAACATTTTGTATTTTCCTCGAGAGATTCTGTTTAGATGATAGTGGTGGGTCATTTTTAGAACTGTGTACGTCTGTGTAATATCTTTCTGTGATTTTTACTATTTCTCCCAGATCTCTTTTTTCATTGGTCTCAGCTTTAAGCATGATTAGTTTTCTTTTTCCTATATTTGTCTTCATTGTTTTTAAACTTTTGTTCTTCTCTATGATTTTCTTAATGCGGTCTTCTTGGTATTTCTTTAAATCTTCCTTTATCTGTTTTCTTATGGTTTTGTTCAGTTCGGTAAACACCACTGTATTTCTTTTGTTATCATTCAGTAATTGTCGTCGTTTTTTTAGCATATCTTGTGATTTAGCGCTAATTTTTGTTGTTTTATCTTTTGTTTATTAGCAATCTTCAGGCCTGCTTCTAGTAGTTCTGTTGTTATTTTATCGTTTAATTCGTCTAGTTGCAAACCCTTTAGCTGTGATATGTCACTTCTTTTTAGCTGGTTTATGTATTATATCTTTGCGTTCTTTAAGAAGTTCTGTATCTATCTATTTTTTTAGATGGTTTAAATTTTTGTCTGTCTGTTGTGGAGTTAATTTTGATTTTGGCTCTAACAATTTTGTGATCACTCCCTAGGGAAATCATGTTTATGACCGTAACGTCTTGTACTATGTTCTTTTTCTTTGGATAGGATTTTTAATTTAATTTAATATAACCGCCAGAAAATTGAATATGTTATTTTCCCCAAAAAAGACAAAATGCATGGTTATGTTAAAACGGAAATTTCCTTAAATCTAAATTGAGCTGGAGAATCAGCTTATGGAACAAGTGATGGAGTTTAAATATCTAGGCATCACACTATCTATGGATAGCTCGAAACAGAAGTGGATACAATATAAAGAAATAAAAATATTGGGAAATAAAAAGCACACTTTACAAAAAAGTCATCAGACCCATAATAATATATGCTGCAGAAACGATACTTAATATAGATAGAAGAAAAAATAGAAATAGCAGATTTGAAAATCGATGGAAAGACACCATGAAACGGAGCTGGAAATACACACATACAATGCAGATGCAAGGTGGAGAACATCAAGAACTCGGTAAGAAATATAACAGGAGAACGGAATAATTATATAAGCAGAAGTGGCAACAAATAGTGTAGTAAAGATGACGAGAGAAAGTTCCCCAAGAGAAAGACGATCAGTGGGAAGACCACGATCATAAACTATGAAACGACAATTTACTGGGTACATATTAAAAAACAGATAGAGTAATGTCTACACAAAAAGAAGAAGAAGAAGAAGGAATCTAATAAACTTAAAACTTTGATTGGTTTATACAGATAATTAATTAACATCTAATGTTAGTTTAAGTCAGTAATGGAAACTATTTGTTTGATACACCAACTAAAATTAAAATTTGACAATTACACAACAGTCATTTTGTTTTTTTTTTTAATAAAATTGAGTGAACTTTATTTAACATGAATATACAGGACGTATACTTTAAAAATTAAAAAATAGTTACAAATATAAATTACAGTTTTTATCTATGACTGATAATGTGAATATTGTACTTGTACTTCTTGCAGTATAATGCCATATATTAATATTCCCATAGAGAATAATGATGAGAGATTAATGGTCTTTATTCCCTATTGTACTTTAATAACATAATTTTTCATAATAAATATTACTATGGAAACAAAATAACAAACTCAAATGCATGTCAAACGTTTAGAAATTAGTATTTGTTTGTTTATCATAGTGAGATGATGGTTACGATAGATGAAAATGAACCAGAAATTTTTTTCGGCATCAATAAGCATCATTTATAACGAAGCGACTTATAATAAAACAAACTATTCTGTACCAGTTCCAAATCTGGGTCCTATCATGTAAGAGATGGGAAAGGTGCAGTGGACGAGTAACAACTTCGTCAAAAAACCAAGGTTGAGCAGGCTCCAACAGATAGATTTGCCTGTTTACAGATAAAATAATGGTTAATTGATTTTAAGGCAGAAATTACACGTGTATCTGATTTGGCAGATAGAGCAGAAGAACAAAAACTTGGTCTCTCTAGTTTTATTTAAACAGCCGGTATAAATAAAGGAAATCCTACAGAAAAGTTACCTAGTAATCTAGAAAAAAACCAGACAGATCTAATGAAAATCGGCCCTGCAAACAAAACAAAAACAAATTAGGATTTTTTTAACCTGGAATAGGAGGAGTTTAATTAGTAAATATTCAGGAGTAACGCAAGAACTGAAGAAACACAACCTAAACATTGTCACATTTATAGAGACTTAAAAAAGGTCAGATGAATGAAAGAATGAGACAATTATATCCATATATGCAAATATTCCCAAATATATGAAAGCAAAAGCAGGAGTTGCTATTCTGCTGAGCTGAAAAAACTGGTGGTGGTTTTACTTGGACATTACCAATACGTAATCTGAAGTTTATTATTGACTATACTATTATTGCACAAGGAGAAAAATTTCAAATATTAGATGTTAGAGTAAAAAGAGGTCACGAATACGTGCCAGAATCTAGAATATTTTTTTCCTTTACACATACTGATTCAAAATTAAACAACTAAAATGAAACCATATATCTAAATCATACGCAGTATAATTTGGGAAGTTTGAATAATGATTGTACTGTTTTTCTGTACCAACTCAGACTTGGAACCTCTCAATAGAAAATTCACGTAATAAAAAACTTAAGAAGATAAATAAGAAGTATTGGAAGAACAAAACCGATTTTGCAAAAAAAAACAGGTAGTGGAATGATATTACCAAAACACTTGATAACCAGAAGAGAAGTAAAAAAAGCAAAAATGAAGCAAAAAATAAAGTAAACTAAGTATTCGGTAATTTTGTCATGTTCCAAATATATCTATTTGGTAGCAAAGATAGAAAAAGATGAACCCAGTGAAACAGAGATCGAAGAATGAACGAATGATAAAATAAAAAAAAATATTAGGGCCACTAAGCTGACTACTCTGGCCAAAAGCTCCCTTTATACAGAAAAAGGTATATCTATATAACAGTATTTACAAAAACCTTGTACTTTAATGGTTGCGAATCCCAGCAATTAAAAGAACTGAATAACAACTCCTTGTTCTAGAAATGGATTTTTGGCAGATCAGCTGATATATCGAGAGTGTTACACGAAAGAAGTAAAAGAATAAGACAAATCATGAAGAGACCATCATCATAGAAGAAATACAGCAAAAACAGCTTATTTGGTATGGATATTTACAGAAAATAGCAAACCGTGGTCTACCGAAGAGAATATTCCATTAGCGGAAACCTGAGCAACAAAAACGAGAAAGACCAAAAACTACATGCCTTAAGGGAGTCCAAAAGGCAATGTCAGAGGTTGATCTACAACAAAAGATGACATATCCCCTGCATAAGTTCAAAACGCCGTCCAATAAATGATAGAGAATAGCTCATAGACCCGGTAACATTCCAATAGAGCTAATTAAGGATGTTCCTATGGAATGATAAAGTTACACAGGACATTAAACGCCTGATGTATATTGCAATAGAAAGTGCATCTAAATATAGATCTAAAGTGCAGATATTAAATATTTGACAAAAAGTAATAGTAAAGGCTACAGAGATGGATTACAAACTCAAACACATAAGAAATGACAAGATCACATGGATGAGGCAATCTTCTCGGTACTATTAATAAAAGCAGCTAGTCTTGTATGGACAGCTCTAAAGAATTAAAAATCATAGATGACGAAAAGAGTACGCCAGTAATCTTCCATTTTAAGGAAGAAAACGAGGACGGCCAAAAACGACTTGGAATGTTGAGGTCTAAGAAGCAATGGCAGCGAGGAAATTAGGATAACATAACAGAATTGATAGAAAGCGCTAGCGCAAATGGTGAAAGAAACGGCTTGGGCCATAACAGACTCGCTGTGCATGTATGTTTATACATCTCACAAAACGTACGCAACCTTAAACTAATGAGGTCTTCTTAACAATACAAATTAATTTTCCGAAAATGTTCTACTAGGTTACTTCACGAAATTAAGTGAATTCAGTGTAAAATATAAACCATCTTTAATATAGTCATTCTACTCAATGATAAAATCTATGTTAAGAATACACCATGGCGTTGATCTGGAAAATATAGCAAATTACGAGCAAAAAAAAAGAATCTGGGATATTTCAAGTAGTAGCGACAAATCACGGGATATATTTTCCGGTAAGTCTATTTAGGGATATGACAGTTTTTAGGCGGAAATAACGGCAATTCATCACTGCGCTATGGCCCTAAATAAACTAGAAGACCGTAGCAGGGCTACGGTAGCTGGGTACGAGGACACAAAGGTCATAAGGGCAATGAAAAAGCAGATGAAATGACCAAACAAGGCTCATCAATGCCATTCATTGGACCGGAACCCTTTTGCAGCGTTGCAAAGACAGTAACAAGAACGGCTACAAGGATGTGGGTAGCTCAAAAATCTCTGGAATGGTAGAGGAATGTACCAAGACAAAGACAGGCGAAACAGTTCATTACAGAACACTTGCCAAAATTAACGGCAGATCTAATAAGCAAAAACAGGAAAACAGTCAAAGCTATAGCAGATCTTCTACAAGGGCACTGTAAGCTAAATAGGTACTTAAAGCTGATGGGATTATTAGATGATGACTTGTGCAGATTCTGTCACCTCGAAGAAGAAACAGAAGAGCACATTTTATGTAAGTGTGACAGTTTGGTAAATATGCGGTTCTTTGCAATAGGAAAAGAAAATCTACCGGCAAATAGCTACATGGAAGGTACAGTGTCAAAGCTACTAGACTTTATCAGAAGGGTCAGGCTAGAGAATGTTATCTAGGATTAGAGAACCACAATAGATCTGAAAAGGTCGCAGTGGAGTAGGCCAAAAGCCACCTCTCTAAATCTAATCTATTCTAATCGATTTCAAAAACACAACTCTTCTAGACTGACTTCGAAATAAATTAGAAGATATATTGACAGAGCTTATGATGAAATTTTTTTTTTGTACAAATTTTACAAAATTGTATGAAAATTCACCATAAATATATAGCTGGTTTTACAATATTAAAAAGAAATATATCGACATTCGTACCTCCAATGTCAAACTTACTTCATTGTTTCTAAATTCTCAGAAATCAAAATGTATAATACAATGTATAGGAAAATCAAGTTTGTAGATGTTGGTAGACAAATTTTCAAATATTTATGTTTACCAAGTTCTTAAAGTTAAAAGGACCATTTTTTATCACGTATTATCTGCCATTTTGTACATTGATGAACGATATAAGTAGATTAAAGAATTATAAAGCCTGGGGATCATCAACAAGCTAAAGAATAACATTGGTCAGTCTAGGAGGAATAAATTAACTACTGCAAATACTATTGCAAAACAGATAAATAACAATAAGGTTTATTTTTATTTACCATCAATCCAAATTATAAACTCTTTCAAAGGTAATATTCATTCACCACCAATTCACTTGAATAATTGTAATAATATTAAATTTAATATTGATAAATAAAGTTTTTATTAAACATTTCAAATTAATAAATTAGTCTTAGATAAAGTAGGGTATATTATTTGCAATAATGGTTATTATTCTTTCGAAATCATACTTCATCGCCGCTAGCGGACTGGGTTCATAAATAATCCTCGAGCATAATTGCCATCATTATTGACTCAGTATAATTTACTATTATTTTGTTTTTTTGATTTTATTAGTTTTTTTTTATGGCAAATATTTGTTTCACGAATTAGGATACATTGTTAATATTTATTATTATTATCAGCGTGTACGGTTATACGGTTTCTAGAACTTTCTAGAATGCTAGCATGTCCAATTTATAAAATAGCACAATTTATAAAATAGCACTACAGTCTAAGTCGGTCCTTGACCTCCTTCAGTAAGTTTCTACATAGATCTCGACTGACTGCTATTCTTTTCTATGTACGTGTTTTCAGGAGTTTTTCGGTATTCTCATCTACTTCGTCTTACAATTTCTTTTTTTGTATTCCAATCCGGTCTTCTTCCTTATATTATTGTATTTAATTATCAACTGGGAATTCTGCTCTTTTTATTCACGTGTCCTAATAACCGTAATCGCTGCAGTCTAGTATATTGTCATGTCTAATTTGTTAATTGTTATGTTTATTTTATTGGTCAGTATAAGCCTTTTATTTATTTTAGGGTCTTCTTTATTATTTGCGATTAGACCCATTCCAAAGTACTTGAGTTTATTCACATATTCTTATACATCATCTATAGAGTGTTGCTTTTGAGCTTGTCTATTTGATCTATCTGTACAAGTAATTTTATCTTATTTGTAATTTTATTGCTAGCCCTGAAACTTCTGCACTTTGTTTCAATTCAACGTATGTTTCAACGTATTATATTTTTCTTTTGCTCACTACTTTGATTCTGCGTACGCTACCAATTTGCCGTTTTTTTACAAGTGTGTTATTTCTACTCACCGTCAACCATATTTAAGAACAATATTGAAAAGCCTTAGAGCCAGTAGGTCACCCTAGTTCATTATTTCGTTATCGCAAACGCTATCATCTGGCCTTGAATATATACATTTGTCTCTATCATTCTCATTTGCACCAGTCTCCTTAAATGTTGCTGGTACACAGACTTTTGCAATACATTAGATAGTTTTCTTCTATCTATTATATGACATGTCATAGGTTTGCTTAAAGTCTACAAAAATTTTGTAAAGGTCTGTATCATATTCCTATGCTTTGGCTAGTATGTGTTTGTTTATAAAGAGTTGTTCGACTGTAGATCTATTTTGTCTAAACCCTGCTTGATACTCCCCGATGATTTTTTCACCGTAAGGTTAAAGTTTTCGATTAAGACTATCTGTGATTATTTCGTGTCCCAAACAAAGTAAAAAGATAAGTCTACAATTCTTACATAACTGCATGTTATCTAACATAATAGCATATTATCGCGATTTATAGGTAGTTATCTAATATCACTTAATTACTACCAATATAAGGTAGTAACCAGATTAGAGTAACTATAATATTTTTAGAAAAGATAAGTTGGTAATAGTCGTGGATCTATTGAACGATAGAATGATTATTGAACACCTTTTTGGATAGATTAAATTGAGGCTATAGAATCTATGTATATATAGCAACGTGATTATATGTTGATAAAATGTATTTAATAGCTCGAAGTATGATGAATAACTCACATAGTATAAACAATGCAAAGGGATGAGATTAGGGATGACGTGATAAGTGTATGTGACGTTGTAACAGAACAGCCCACTTCTGTATCATTTTGAAGCAGCAGTGTATAGTACTATAAAAAAATCTACGTTCAACGTTATCTAGAAAATAATGTATTAAATTGAGGGATGGCCAACAGGAATACGGGGATAGGAGAAGTAAAATTGTTTCCGATAAAGAGATGCCATGAAGTAACTTGATGTGTACTTGATGGAATGGGACACAAAATTAGTGGCATTAAATTTAATGATGATAATTTAGAGAGGTCATGCAATTTATTCATATACAAAAGATGATATACTGGATTAGAGGAAGTAGACCAAATAGGTACTGCATAGAAGAGTAGTACTTGCTCCCGTTTAATCCAAAAAGGGGGTTCATTTGATTTAAAATACAGGTTTTCTACGGTTTTCTAGTGCTATGTTGTAACGTTAGAAACGTCATATCTTTATTACTTTTATATATAAATAATTATTTTATTTTAATTTCTTTATTATTTATTAATTCCTTAACCTCCAGTTTCTGTTTTACTATTTTTTATTCAAAAAGTAGTTGGCGCTCTCTATCTTTCTCTCTCTTTCTGTCCTGTATACTAAATATGATGTTCTATGTTGACAGAAAAGCTAATTCCATCATAGGCATCCATCCTATGATGATCCTATTACATCTGTGCTAACTTCATTTAGTCTCCCTACTTTCTGTCAATCAACTTTTCTAACGTAGTAGGAATATAATTTTTTGCCTGTTTTTGAAATTTATAAAAGAAGGCAAAAATTATTATAAACTTCATTTTATGGTTTGCAACATTCTATTGGGGTAAGTACTTTCATTGTAATCTTTTTTCAATAATTCTGACAGTATTTTCAATATTCGTAATCGTATCACTTCTTTCCAAAGCACGGTTTTCAGTTATATGCATATATGAATCTTAACAGAATTTAACTACGTAATAATAATTTTATTTCATTTTATCCTTGCCATCTGCTATTTGTTTAATTGTAATTTTGTTAAATGACAAGGATATTAAACCCTTTTTGATGTGTTTCTAATAATAATAAGTGTTGTTGTATTTAGTTTATTGACCATATTCACGAGTTTATTGGCTGTATTAATTAGCCGTATTCAACATTTAACTGGCCGTATTATAGAGAGTATATTGAAACACTATTAATGGAATAACTGGCGTATACCTAGAATATTTTATGAAACAATTGCAGGTCAAGAGGATCTAACCGTCTAATTGGGAGGCCACAAAAGCAGCCCATTGATGCCATCGATGCCATACGTATTATCTTCACCTCCTATTTTTAATAAATATGATTAGTTAAAAATTGTTTTATTTGCTATTAGCTAAGGGTTAATGGTTTAATTCCTAGTTTAAGACAAGACAAATTCACACTTAAGCTACTGAGCTAGGCGAAGCATAAACGATAAGCTCCCATGATTTATTGAGGTATTATTTTTATAATAGTATTTCAATTCTCTTTGGTAGTTTTATCGCTATATTGTATCAAATTTAAAAAGTTAATATGTGTTTTAGAAGCAGAAGTGTATATTTAAGAGACTTAATCCAGTTTTTAACTAATAAGAGATCTCTATATTTTAATAAGGGAATTTTCATCTACACTTCAATGCTAGTGCGAAATAGATAACCTATTTTATTTTTATAATTACTTTACATAAAAATATAAAATATGCATATTCATTGTCATTTATTATTATTTTTTTCAACTTATTATTATCTTCGTATTGTACCTATTTTGTTTTATATTACAATTTTCAAAATCTCTTTTTATAAGCCATAACACAAGGAAAACAATTTTTTGGGAAGCAATTTGATTACAGGTAACAATTGAAACAATATTTAAAACGTTTTTAAAAAGACTATTTTTGTCATATTTTTAGTTTTATAATTACAATAATATTTAGGAATTTAAAAGTCTGGATTGAGGAATACGTTTAGACAATATTAAGTACTTCGCTAAAATAGCAAATTACAAACTGTTTAAATCTATTACAAGTTACAACGAACTAAGTGGCGTTGTAAAGCATATATTTCAACGGGTGGAGCTCTTTAGCGGATATTAAAAGCTTCTACTACTAGTCTAATATTAAATTTTGTCTTGTTTTTAGCAGTAATTTTATTAATAGTAATTTTATTCGCACGAGTGTCATATGCTAATATAATAACAAATATTTAATTAACTTCACCGTTATTAATCCACGATGCGCAAATAATCTGAGCTGCTTTCCACTTTCTCTGAAAAGATTGCCTACTAGAAAAATAATGTACCGAAAAGAGTTATAATTATTAGTCATAGGTGTGTTTATGTGTTTATGTCTATAACTATACTTAAATATAAAACTATGAACAGAAGGCAAAGTACACAAGTGCATGGTTAGCTAAGAGATATAAACAACACTTACTAATTGGACTGCACAAGTCCTATGTTATCACCTAACCTGACCGGAATTAGAGTCGGAAGTCTATATTTGAACTGTTCGTGTGACTTTGCGTTGATTGATTTACGATTTTACTAATTTTGAGTAAGTTTTTTCCAAACTTTTGTTCATAATTTTTTAACCGAAAATGATATAAAAACCGGAAGTATATACTTGTTAGGCGACTTGAAAACAGTTCTTTAGATAATAACTTCCTCACCGTTAAGTCAGGAGGTAAAATTTCTCCCATTTAATACCATATTTGGCTTATAAGCTCTCATTCGACACCACATTTGGCATTCTATCTGTTCTTATAACGGAGTTCGAATAATGAACCGAGGAACGGACGGTCAGGCAGGCATCGATAATTCATGGTTTTCACCATTTTTGTTAATGTACAATGGGCGAAAATAATAAATATAGCACTAACTCAAGGAAAAGGTATTTATCAAGTGAACTTAAACAGTTCGTCGATCAATTTCGGCGTGTTATTCAATTTGGTTAATTGGTTAATAACCATATTCCGAGATAATAGAAAAAACCAAATGAGTTTCACTAAATTAAGAACATATATTGTATTTATTTAGTATTTACTTCTCAATTTAATTATTAAGGGAATGGTTTTAGAAACTATGGCGTTTACTCATTTTTAAAATCGATAAAATAGATTGTTTAAATTCCAACTTTAAAATTGTCGAGTATCATGTGAAATATTCAACATGAAGTTTTATACAAGGTGATACTTTGGAAGTTATAACTAGTCATTTCATAGAAACTTGATAAAAATTATATCTGAAATTTTAGGATCTGGGTTTTTTGGTTATGCCCAATTATTCTGAATTATTCAGAGCCTTTTACCACTTCCGGTTATACCGGAAGTTAACTAAAACTTTTTTATTTTAAATACAGTGTCATATATATATATAATATATATATATATATATATATATATATATATATATATATATATATATATATATTATATATATATATATAATATAATATATATATATATATATATATAAATTAGGGATTTCGATCGAAAATTCCAGAGAATTCTCACAACATGAGTTTATGCTACCTCAAATTTACGAACATTTTGTACAATAGTACATTATTTTAATGAACCTTTAACATTTTGTGAATAATATTTAATATATAAGGTGAATCAAAATGAGACCTCAAAAAAAAATTTCAACTCTCATAATTGCCGACCTATATATTACGAAGGTATTTTAAAAAAACTTCTTTTAGTTTTGGTAAGTACTTCATACAGATTGAACGAATTTAAAACGACTCATACAATTTAATATCTGTCTGTTTGAAATACTGGACCAATATAAAACTTGGAGAAAAATAAATCCATACCTGGGTTTAGACATTGTATAAAATACCGTTCAACTATCTGTCTCGCAAGAATTTTGTTTGCGTAACAATGTTGCCAATCGCCGTGTAATAATCCGATTTGCGGATCTTTTTGAGAGTTGTATCTTCTTCGTATCTTTAAATAAATCGGATATTTGCCTATATTTTTCATTGTATTTACCAATCTACTACAACAGACTAATAACAAAAATAAACTTAATGGTTTGTAGTTATTTTCTTTTTTTCTTGTAAATATTTTATGGATAACACCTTATTTGAGAAACATCTAAAGGAATAAGGTTCGCAACACCGCTCAAAGAAGGGCTTGTCTAACGAAGCGATAACTGGTTTGACAGCATAATAAAATCGTAGATTTATGTGTAGCTTTCAATTTTTATGATTTCAGAATCCAGCAGCCCGCTGAAGTATTGGATTTTTATAATATAATTATTTGACAACCTTTTGTTGGCCAACCACCTACAGCAAAATTGAGCCGAAATACATAATATTTCGTATGTTCCGAATTTATTTCGTTCTGAGTTTTTTAATATGCATCGATTTGCTTGAAATTTTTTCAATAGGTAAAAAATGGCTCAAAGATCAAAATCTTCCCTATGGTAATATGTGCTTTTCCGCTAGGGATGGTTACCACCTCAACCCAGGATTGAAAAAAATTAATAGAAAAAAAAATCTTTAAAGTTCTCTCGAAAAGTTAATATTTTTGAAGTTATTCGTACCTGAAAGTTTACACGTAAATTACAAGTAAAAAGGCATGTTTTTAAACAGTATTTCGCAAATAATGTATACAAATTTAGATAGGAATATTGTTTGGATATAAAATAAAGCCTAAAAAACAAAGAGATTAGTTTTTATTATTACCGTAAACATTATATTAACAAAGTTATGACGTTTCAAAGTAGACTTTTAATAATCGAATATAAAAATTCGAACATATGATGGTGACTAAGTGAAAAATGAACATTTTCATGGAAAAATCATAAAAAACTTTAAAATGACCACTGTAAAAGTGATTTTCAAAAAAATAAAGGTAAGTTATAATTGGAATAAAGTCCTATGTTTTCTGTAGTGCAGAAAGTAACAAACTCACCCCCCATTTATCACTATTCGTTGTTCATTTACAATTTACTTTATGATTACAAACATTACATTCTGAAAGGTTAACTGGTTTTGATGGTTTATTTTTGAAAAAAAACCTATTTTAAATTAATAACACTATTTTCGGAATTTCTCAAAAAATCCCCTTTTTTTTGAAAATAACTCACAACACTCAAAACAACAACAACTAAAAAAGATGTAGAAAAAGTACTAGAATTAAAAAAACAGCTGTTTTTCGACGACTTAGATTTTTAGACTTTTATATACTAAAAGACACTTTTATATACTATAAAACAGACATTAAATTTAAAAAGGGGGACTTATTGGCACTACATCACTTAGCAGGAGAGGAACTGATAAAAATTGAGTTTTTTTTTGGTGTCGACTAGACTTTTAAGACGCAACAAAAAAAACTCAGTTTTTACTAGTTCCTCTTCTACTAAGTGATGTAGTGCCAATAAGTTAATGTCTGTTTTGTCCTTTTTATTGTGTTCTGTTTATCCCTAAGAGTCCTTAATTGTTTTAGTTTTAATAATTTTAACATATTTGACTTGAATAAACATAAATAACTTAACTAAATAATAATTTAAATAATATAAAATATCACTTTTATTTAAAAAACAATCACATTATACTTTACTCCTATTTCATTTGTTAACATCTCTCTAATCAAGAAACTTCCCCGCTAATTATCAAACAGTTACAATGGAATAACCGAAGATCACATATCATCAGCAATACAGGATAGTTTAAACTATATTTTCCGAATCATTGAATAATAATTCTTGTACCGGCATGTAAGTAATATTTTGTTTATTTACTAATTTATTACAGTTCAATAGATTATCTTATACCAATTTATGGGTTTTACTTTGTCTGCTTAATCAATTTTATTCATATTAAAACGCAGACATGTAATATTGGCATAACTACTGTAATTTTATCTTTATCTTTATAAGACAGCACCCTAATATGGGCTTTTTTTTATAATTTCAGCGTTTAATTTACTTTGTACCGTTTGACCTGAAGATGCTTTGCAAATTGTAGAAAGCGAACCTGGCCGTTTTGGTAGTAAAATTAAATTGATTTTGAGTAAGGCTTATTTTATTCATTTTTAGCTATTTACGATGATAGTGTAAAGGTATTCGTATGTGTTTAGTACCATCTTCAAGTTCTTTCAGCGCAACCCTTTTTAAAACAAAGGGCTTGAAAAAAAGCAATATACACCTTTTGTAGCTTTTAAAATAAGCCATAAAGAGGTGTATATTAAATTTATTTCAAGACTTTTATTTTAAATAGGATTGACCTAAAGGGACTTGAAGATAGCACTAAACGCATGCAAATACAACCTTTAAACAGTTCTATCTCGTTTAATTTTTGGTCTACAGAAATAAAAAAAAACAATATCATGAGTTATCAAAAGCCTGTTGTTTTTTTTTGACATTTTTTTGTATCTTTTTGAGGCATTTTCAACAAAGGACGATTTTTTTGAAAAATTCCAAAAATAGTGTCATCCTTTTAAACTCGGATTTTTTAAAACTAGCCAGTTGAATTTCCAGAATGTAACGTTTATATATAAGTAAAGTAAACTGTAGCTGAACAATGAATAGTTTTAATCAGGTGTTTTGGCGGGGGTAAGTATGTTACTTTCTGCTTTACAAAAAATAAAAGCTAACTTTATTTTAGTTATAACTTACCTTTATTTGTATGCAAATCACGTTTAACAGCGGTCAATAAAGGTTTTTGTAAGATGTGTGTAAGATTCCCATAACAAGCTTACCGTTTTTCGGTTATTCAATATCATACGTTTAGATTTTTATACTCGATGATTAAAAGTCTACTTTCGAACAGCCATATCTTCGTCCATATTAGGTTTACGGCAAAAATAAGAACTAATCGCTTTGTTTTATAAGCTTTTTATATTCACTCAGTTTTCCTAATAAAATTTAAATTTTTGAAGTTATTAGCAAGAACATCTTTAAAACTAAGCATTTTTGACGTATCATTTGTAAACTTTTAGTCAGCAATAACTCCAAAAATATAAGCTTTTTGAAAAAAGTTTATGACACATTTTTGTCTCTAAAAACTTCGACGATCACTATTCTAACGAGAGTCATCGTTTATTTATACACTTTTTCCTGAGTAACTACCCCCAGAGAACAAGCACATATTGGCATAGAGGAGAGTTTAAGCAAATCCATGATTATAAAAAGAATTCTTAGCAGAAAACCGTCATGTCCTGGACGATGACATATTTAGCTTTAAATGTTTATGCTCTGAGTTTGATTACTATTGGATAGTGTGCCATGGAAATTTAGTTGACATTTCTTAGTTGAAAAAAATGTAAGTCTGTTTATCTGAGTATAATTTACGCGGATTGAAAACTCCCAATTGGAATTTCCATGGCACATTAGTTAATAGTAATCAAAATTATAACACAAACAAAGCTAAATATCTGAATACCTGTTGGATTTAAGTAGGTGAAGTATTTAACAAAATTTAAAAAACAGTTAATGTTTTTTTTTCTAATAATCATAATATATATATATATATATATATATATATATATATTATATATATATATATATATATATGATGGTCCATTTTAGAAAGTTGAAATTTTTTTAAGCTTATTTTGTGAATCATCCTGTATATTAAATATTATTATATTTGGAAAATTTTAAAGTTTTATTTAAATAAATAAATTTTTGCTAAACAAAATGTTAGCAATTTTATTATTTATAAAGGTACATGATATCAAATAGGACACTGTTTCAAAATAAAATTGGTTATATCTCATAAAACAATCAGCATAATCTTATAAGGAGAGAATTCTCAAGAACTATTTTATCGAAATCCGTAATAATATACGGAGCATTATATTAAAAAAAAGGAAGTTACTTCCCTTATACCCTGAAGTGGTAGGAAGCTCTAAATATTTTATACTATGTATTGGCCATATCCAAAAACTCAATATACTAAGTATATTTCCAGATATAAATTATGTTTCTCCAAAATGTTTAATTGGAACTGCCAAAGATCACATTCAAAAATATTTTAATTGTTTAGCTCAGATAGTTTCCAAAAGAATTTACTTCTAATAAAGTTGGTAAATAAATAATAAATGAGTAAAAGTAAATACGCATTAGAGGACATTTTTGAGTTAGTAATATAAGTGGTTCCTTTCGAATATTTTGGGAATCAGATTCTAACAAATTGGAAAATATACCAAAATTGATCCGTTAATTGAAGACTTTTATTGGAAATATAGATTGAACTTGAGGAACGACAAGTTCTTCGTTACAGTTAAAATCTTAAGAATTTAAAGCAGTGAGGCAAAGTCGACGTCACAAGACACCAGTGAGGAAAACAAAAAGACAAGAACAAGAAGTCATTCCAATTTCAACATTGAATGTGAAAAGAACAATTATTGTATTAAACAGAGCAGTGACATATACCCCTTTGATGAGACCTAAAGAAGTCGAAATACGTATAAGCGGCTTGCCGCTGCCGTGCATCGAAACAAAAATCTAATACCGTCATTATGTTTTGTTACTTTACTCTGTTTGGAGTATCAGAAACTAAATTCACTATGCATTGGGGGTCGTAACTGACTACCACTAAAGAGAAAGAATTTTTAGAAGCAACGAAATACATAAAATGCGACGTAGTACCAACGGGAAAGCCAACATACTGGCCTACTGACACAAATAAAATCCCAGACCTTATCGACTTCTTTGTAGTCAGAAATATTTCAACAAATTACATAGAGATAGAAGAGGCATTGGATATAAACTCTGACCATTCTTTAATCATTTTCACATTCAGTGACACTGTTATTAAAAAAGAAAACCCCCCTAGACATATTAACAAAAATACTGACTGGAAAAGTTTCCAGATAGACCTTAAAGAGAAGATTAACCTCTCAGTTCCATTAACAACCGTTGATCAACTAGAGGCAGAAGTAGAATTACTCAATAAAAATGTAGAACAAACTTCTTGGAACAACAGCACGAACAGTGTGAAAAGAATAAAAGGACTACCCGAAAACTACCCGAAAGAAATCAGAGCAATGATATCCGAAAAAAAAAAAACTGAGACGCAAGTGGCATCGGTCTAGAGCACCAGTTAATAAAACTAGATCAGATAATGCCACACAAAAATTAAGGAGAGAAATTCAAAAAATTAAAAATGAATCGGTTAGCATTTACTTAAGTGAACTATCAAATGATAGCGCTACTAATTATTCATTGTGGAAGGCTACTAAACCATTAAATTAGAAATACTAATTGTAGCCGGGCAAGAAGCAATAAACAAAAGGCCAACAGGTTTGCTGACCAGCTAGAAAATACTTTTTAACCAAATGAAGAACAAGAAAGAATTAACTGGGATCTCTCTGATCAAGATGAAATGGAGATTAGCCTTGTAACTCCAAAAAAAGTATATTTGAAAATAAAAGAAAATATAATTCAAAAGAAAGCTCCTGGATTGGATCTAATTACTGAGGAAGTGTTAAAGTACCTTCCAAGGAAGGCTAGAATAAAACTAACACATCTTAGAAATGCTTCCTTTAGGCTGAGGTACGTACCAAAGATATGGAAGGTGGCAGAAATAATGACACTAAAACCAGGAAAACCTCCACAAAAAGCTTTTTTATATAGACCTAGTTCTTACCTGTCATGTCCAAATTATACGAAAAATTACTCTTGAAGAGACTAAAACCAATTATAGAGGAAAAAATCTAATTCCTAATCATCAGTTTGGGTTTAGAGCACGCCACTCAACAATAGATCAGGGGCATAGAATAACAAATATAGTAGAAAAAGCTCTAGAAGAAGGAAAAGTCTGTTCTACAATTTTCCTCGATGTAGCGCAGGCTTTTGATAAGGTGTGGCATGACGGATTATATTATAAAATGAGATGCTACTTACCAAACAATATTCTGAACTACTAGAATCATATACATCCGACAGATACTTTCGAATTAAATATATGAAAGCATATTCAGAATTAGAGAAGTTAAAGCTGGAATTCCATAAGAAAGTGCCCTGGGGCCAGTGCTATACCTGCTCTATACCAGCAATATTCCATCATTAGAACCATTAGACATTTGCTGACGACACATGCATTGTAGCAGTCGGACAACATCACGAGGATGCAGCAACCATGCTACAGAACTCTGTTCAACAAATTATCAAATGCGTATCAAATTGAATGAAACGAAATCTGTTCAAACGAAATGAAGTTCAGAGAGATGTACTGGTAGATGGAAAAAAATCCACTCTGTCTACTTATAACACATTGTTATTGTATAAGCAAGTCCTTAAACCGATATGGACATACGAGATACAGCTATGGGCTGTACAAAAAAAAGTAACATCCAATATATACAACGATATCAGAATAAAGTATTAAGGAACATCGTTAACGCTCCATGGTACTTCAGAAACTGTGTTCTTCTTCGAGACCTCCAGATGGATAAGGCTATCCAGACAATAAGTAAGTTTGCTGAAAGTCATGAACTTAGGCTTTCCAATCACGTGAATGTCGAGGCCATCAAACTTCTAGACAACGCTAACCAGATAAAAAGACTTAGAGAACGAAGCCGTTTGAGTTAGTGCTATAAGTGAGTGAAAGTGAAAAAGCAGAGCAAAGTGCGGCTAAAGTGTACACGTTAGCTAGTAGTACATTAATGTATTAGAGCCTAAAGATTATTGCTGAATGTAACCTTGGATAAGTTTTTTGTAATATTTTGTATATATAACTAACTTGCTTATTGATCATAGTGAATGATCAGATAGCAATAATCATAAGATTCCTGTTGGAGTTTTATTAAATAAAAAAAAACTAGGAATTTTGACCATGATGAACGGCAGGTGGAATGCATATTTTAGATTCCCTTGCCAAGTAATTCATCAATCTGTTTGCTTTGCAAGTTAAAGAAGACACAGTGGTAAAAATTTGGATTTAGTTTCGCCAGGTAGGAAATCGTATGATTTCTCTTGTTGTTATTCAGTTTATACTTTTATATATGTAAATTTAACATTGTGAAGTAATGTGTAATTTTATATATCAATAAAAGTTGACCATTTCATACAGTCCACTCTATTAAGGTAAAAACAGTTACCATCCAGAATAGTTTCCTTTTTTCTAAAAGTAACAGTTTTATTTATTAATTATTATTTATTTTACAATACTTTTTGGTGGTAAAAGCAAATCAATTTATAGAACCTTATTATTAGATACCAACAGTAAACCACAATACAGTTAATTAATTTTTTTATGTATCAATAATTATAAAAGTTTATATTATATAAAATTCTCTTTTTTAAAAAAATATTTTAAAAATATCAACTACTTACCCAACAGATGCTGTCCCGTTGGCATTCGGCAAATCATTATCTTTATCTAACTGAGGGTATAACACTTTAAACATTGTTTTTACCTATAAATTGTATTATTTTTTAATATTTTTGACAGTGTTCCCCCAGATAAAAAAAAACAATGAATGTTTGCCGTTTTGCCACTACGTAGACTAATTAGCATTTCTTCGTCAAACGAAGTCATACGAAGTGCTCTAATACAAAAATACAAATTTTACAACATACAGTACTTTTAAAAATATATTTCTCTAAATAAAAACCATTTTTTTTTGTATAAAAATAATTCACCGTTCCACCGCAACTTAGACTGAAATCGTGTAAAGTGAATTGATCACAATGCAGAAATGCAATAGGTATTTTCGTTGAAAGGGTAACAAGGATCAAGGTAGTACAAAGGTGAGAACGATTTGGCTTATGACACGTAGACAAAGGAGGGAGAACGTCGGCCGAGCCGTCATAATATACATTAAAAGTTTTTCTTGCATCTTGTGTTTTCTTGTGTTTATTTTAGTTTGTTAGATTACGTACGTTGTTTGTGCATCAAGAAAATATACTATTTAATTTTTTTTTTTTTTTAAAGATAAAAATACGTTTATTGACGTTTCAATTTCCAATTCGGAAATCGTTCTCAAAATACAAACAGTAAATTAAACAAATTTTGTTTTTTGTTACATAGTGAAAAAATTCTTCTAATAATTTAATTTTATCTGACTCATTTATATTGACAATTCAGACATACATTATGCATTTTAAAGTAGACGACTGTAAAATGATATTGCCAATATTGTTGAGTTGCGCTCCTGGGACGACTTTACTTATAAGATAGTTTATTCGATTACATGAAATCAACTTTAACTTGAGAATATCCGTCAGAAAAAATCATAGCATGTAATTCGTCTTTAAAAAGACAAACACATGACATGATGACAGTAAAATTCTCCTGTTAGTGATTCCATAGTAAATTATGAGGGAAAAACCAGGAAAAAAACCTCACAATACTATCCCGACATTGTAAGTATTTGTTCGTGAATTTAGTTTACCTTCAACAAACATCAAAATTCTGATTTTATATGTTACGTTATTTAAAAAATATAAATGATGTATCCTCTATATGTTACTGACTTACTAATACTGGTATTTTCTTATTAATAACTTGCGACACAATTGGCCTCATTCAGCATAATTAGAGCCGCTTCTTTGATTTTTCTTTTTTTACCATCCGTTTCTTTTAGGACTATATTTGAATTAATCCATTGAACCCTATGTTCATTATCCCATGCGTGTTTACATATTTGAGATCTATCAAATTCTCTATATTTATTATAAGATTGATGTTCACTTATTCTAACATTTAATGGCCTTGATGATTCACCTAAATAAAACTGATCGCATTCACAAGGTATTTTATAAATGCAATTTTTTGTCCTTTCTTGTTCATTGTTAGGTTTGGTTTTGGACAAAATAGATCTCAACGTGTTTGTTGTTTTGAATGTTGTTGAAATGTTGAATTTATTTCCTATCCTTTTAAGTTTTTCTGATAATCCTTTTATGTACGGTATTATGTAACAAACACGTTGAGATCTATTTTGTCCAAAACCAAACCTAACAATGAACAAGAAAGGACAAAGAATTGCATTTATAAAATACCTTGTGAATGCGATCAGTTTTATTTAGGTTAATCATCAAGGCCATTAAATGTTAGAATAAGTGAACATCAATCTTATATTAAAAATAGAGAATTTGATAGATCTCAAATATGTAAACACGCATGGGATAATGAACATAGGGTTCAATGGAATAATTCAAATATAGTCCTAAAAGAAACGGATGGTAAAAAAAGAAAAATCAAAGAAGCGGCTCTAATTATGCTAAATGAGGCCAATTGTGTCGCAAATTCCTCAGCAGAATGTAGTAGGATCTGGTTACCAATATTGAAAGAAGAAGTTATTAATAAGAAAATACCAGTATTAGTAAGTCAGTAACATATAGAGGATACATCGTTTATATTTTTTAAGTAACATATAAAATCACAATTTTGATGTTTGTTGAAGGTAAACTAAATTCACGAACAAATACTTACAATGTCGGGATAGTATTGTGAGGTTTTTTTCCTGGTTTTTTCCCTCATAATTTACTATGGAATCACTAACAGGAGAATTTTACTGTCATCATGTCATGTGTTTGTCTTTTTAAAGACGAATTACATGCTATGATTTTTTCTGACGGATATTCTCAAGTTAAAGTTGATTTCATGTAATCGAATGAACTATCTTATAAGTAAAGTCGTCCCAGGAGCGCAACTCAACAATATTGGCAATATCATTTTAAAGTCGTCTACTTTAAAATGCATAATGTATGTCTGAATTGTCAATATAAATGAGTCAGATAAAATTAAATTATTAGAAGAATTTTTTCACTATGTAACAAAAAACAAAATTTGTTTAATTTACTGTTTGTATTTTGAGAACGATTTCCGAATTGGAAATTGAAACGTCAATAAACGTATTTTTATCTATTTTAATTCGTTTTTTATAGTATACTGTTGCTAATATTTTGAAAATTGCTTAACCATTGCATAATAATAAAGATACAAGACAAATAATAATAACATAAAAGGTAAACGTATATAAACTGATAAAATTCAACTGTTTAATAAGCTTAACACATTTTTAGAAACAAAAATTGCATTTAATCGGCTCATTCAAAAGTCCCCTGTTATAACTAAAGCAGGTTATGTGAAAATTTTATATCTAAAAATGTCATTTTGTATTTGACTACATTGATTGTAACGCTTCTATCAACCAATTGAACGCGAAACCAAGCTCCGCCTGGTACTTATCCCCCGTACTATATTATTCCAAAGCGACCTCACTAAATTATAAATATTTTTTCCGCAAATCGCCAGGAAATTTTGACATTCCTGTCAAAATTTCTTGAAGAAAAAGTCAGGACTTCCTTACTGTAAGGAAATGTCATTTCCTTACTGTAAAAAAATGATATTTCCGTACAGTTGTTACTGTTCTACATAAATGATAGAAAATTTTAAAAATTTTCTACATAATTTTCGTACTTTTCTCTTGATTTCTTTGGCAATAATTCTAATGAAGCAGTATTCACTGCCTCAACCAGCTCTGGAGGAGTCCCAGGAATGGAAATTTCATCATGACTTATCATTTTACTTTCGAGAACACCAGCAATTAAATTTATAAGCGTCAAGTTTGACAATTCAACCTCAATACGTTTCCATAGTAACCCAAGTAATTTTATTAGGAATTTCAAAGCACCATTTATTTGGGAATAAAATTATCGCGTTTTTTTTTTTAAATCAATCAATATCTGTCGAATTTTAAACGATTTGCGGAAACATAGTATGTTTACCTCGTAGGAAAAGCCACATTCCTGGACTCTGTTGCTAAGTCTCGGCTTGCGCCTCGACTAAGCAATCTTCACAGTACTATTATTCGCGCTCTTTTTAATTATATCACTACTATTATTATACAATGAAACTTTAGTTACACACATGTGTGTCTTAGCCGTATACACTGGTAAGTATCTTTTTCTAGATTTAGGCCTCTGTTTTTTTACTCGTTTTCATTTGCATAGCAGATACTTTGTTTCTTAAAATAAAGGTGAAAACATTTTAACTTTTATTTTTTACTGTATATATGTAACTATATTACATTATTTTCTTTAATATCTTATTAATACAATATTTTCCTATAAATTATTTTATTAATGCCACGCTGTGATCAGAAATTTTGCTGAGCTCGTTCTTCTCTGTATACTCAGCTTTATTTCTGATCGGGTTTTTTGGGAGAAAACTGATCTTTGTATAAATTTTCTAGTCACTACCGTGGAGAGCAAGAAATAGCCAAACACACTGCCTTGGGAAGCAAACAACAGCCAACCATACTACCTTAGGGAAACAATCAGCAACCACCCATACTACCTTAAATCAACTGATGCATCTGAATATAATTTGAAATCCATTTACCAGCCTGGGAACAAAAATGATTGTTAGAATCTAGACCAACAACCTCCCTTAACCGAACCAACAACCACCGACAGCGGCTAACTTCCACAAAGATCGGAATCCTTCCTGAAGAACTAAACCACCACTTCAAAACAAACTCAAGATGAGTACTTTTTTACACTTTAATTATTTTATACCGGCAACCAGCAGAATCTTTAGGTCTCAGTTTAAAATTTTATTTTTGTTTCACATTCATAATAATATGAATTCTAATAGGTAAAGAAATAATAAATAAGACTTACTCACAATCAATTTAATTTAACTATCAGGCAACCGGTTTCGCTTTCTACAATATGCAAAGCATCCTCAGGTCTCGATACAAAGTTAAATAAATGCTGAAATGATAAAAACCCATATTAGGGTGTTGTCTAATAAAGATAAACAAACTAGATGTTGTAAATTACAATAATTATGCCAATATTACATGTCTGTGGTTTTATTTCAAAAAAAGTAAGTTGAATAAAAAGGTATAAAAGTTTTAAAAGTTTAAACAGACAAGGTAAGGCCCACAAATTGTTATAAAATAGTCTATTAGATTGTAATAAATTAATAAATGAGCAAATAAATAAATATAAACATTACATACATGCCGGTAATCTATTAATCGATGGATGGTAGAACATGGTTGAAACTACTATGTATTGTTGAATGGAGAACTCAATTCTGCTATTGTAGTTGTTTGACAGTAAACGGGAAGTTCTTGAGGAGATAGATTTGATCCAATGAAGAAGAGATATGTGTGTGATTGTTTGTTAAATGAAAGTGATGTAATATACCATTGTATTATTAAAAGTTATTTATACATAT
Source organism: Diabrotica balteata (assembly GCA_918026665.1). NCBI lineage: Eukaryota > Metazoa > Arthropoda > Insecta > Coleoptera > Chrysomelidae > Diabrotica > Diabrotica balteata. The sequence goes on from OU898282.1 coordinate 116,683,346, forward strand.
TCGAGAGATATATTTATGAAATGTGTGTTATTTATTGAGTAATTGTTTTATGAAGATCACAGTTTTATGACAATGAATAAATTTAGATGTACAAATTGTGTGGGTGTGCAATTATTTTTCAACTTGTAGTTATCAAATTACTTTGATAAAGTTCTATTGGCAAAATAGTAGATTATTGCAAAGTTAAGTAAATAAAATATTAGTAAATAATTTAAAACACACTTAAACAGAAAACACTTAGAAGGGACGAAACAAACATTAAATTTAAAAGGGGGGAAGGACTTTAATGCACTACATCTCAGTCTTGGGCACAATGAGTTTTTTATGTGTTATCTATTAGATTTTAGTGGTAAATTTGACAGATGTAGGTTAGCATGTGACAGTTCTTCTTCTGTTTCTTAATACTGCAAGTTAAGTTATCTAGTTTTATGAAACTTATATATTTAGAATATAACTTATATTTAGAAGGACTTTCTCCCCTTTTAAATTTAATGTTTGTTTCGTCCCTTCTAAGTGTTTTCTGTTTTAGTGTGTTTTAAATTGTCCTTATTTGTTTAAATTCTAATATTTTATTCACTTGACTTTGCAATAATCTACTATTTTGCCAATAGAACTTTATCAAAGTAATTTGATAACTACAAGTTGAAAAATAATTGCACACCCACACAATTTGTACATCTAAACTTATTCATTGTCATAAAACTGTCACCTTCATAAAACAATTACTCAATAAATAACACACATTTCATAAATATATCTCTCGAATAAGTATAAATAACTTTTAATAATACATCACTTTCATTTAACAAACAATCACACATATATCTCTTCTTCATTGGATCAAATCTATCTCCTCAAGAACTTCCCGTTTACTGTCAAACAACTACAATAGCAGAATTGAGTTCTCCATTCAACAATACATAGTAGTTTCAACCATGTTCTACCATCCATCAATTAATAGAGTACCGGCATGTAAGTAATGTTTATTTTTATTTATTTGCTCATTGAATAATTTATTACAATCTAATAGACTATATTATAACAATTTGTGGGCCTTACCTTGTCTGTTTAAACTTTTAAAACTTTTATACATTTTTATTCAACTTACTCTTTTTGAAATAAAACCACAGACATGTAATATTGGCATAATTATTGTAATTTACAACATCTACTTTGTTTATCTTTATTAGACAACACTCTAATATGGGTTTTTATCATTTCAGCATTTATTTAACTTTGTATCCAGACCTGAGGATGCTTTGCATATTGTAGAAAGCGAAACCGGTCGTCTGATAGTTTTGTTAAATTAAATTGATTGTGAGTAAGTCTTATTTATTATTTATTTACCTATTTAAAATGAACTCACACAAGCAACACATTCATGATTTTAATATGAATTCTGTTTATTATTATTAAATTTATATATACCTTTAAATACTATTCGAAAGAAAATGCAAAAAAGTATTTTTGAAGTGTGTATATTTTAGGCAATTTCTAGCTGAGCGCTTTCGGCTTTACAAAGCCATCATCAGAGCTATGGTCAATTTTTAAATACCACTACAAAGGAGAGATCTCATTTCCTTAAGTTTCAAATTATGATTTTTTGTAGGAGTTGGAATTCTTAAAACATATAAAAAACATATAAAAAGTCGACACTGGACTTCACAAACACGTTAAAAAATTGAAAAAATTTTTGTCATGGTACGGGTTTAAGACCCGACCATCTATTGATGTGAGGACGTAGACTGAATAATTCAGTCTACGTCCTCACATCGTATTCAGAAACTACTACGTATTCAGAAACTGGTGCATCGGACAGATTTTGCGGGTGAAGAATAACCACGAGTAAAGATCGGAATGGTGTAGGTATGGTGTAGATACAAGCATGCTATTTAGGGTGGCAGTGAATAAAATTAAAGTAGCTATGATGGTAACCAACGTTCTGAAAGGACATGGTACATGAAGAAGAAGAAAAAGAAGATCGGAAATAACCGTGAGAGTGTGGAGCAGAAAAAATATTGGTAACACTTTCTATAAACTTAATTTTCTATTGTCTGTATACCTTTTATTACATATCCTAATTTTATTGAACCAGCCCTATATAATACAGTCCACATACATGAAAATTATACTAATAATTTCCCACATATGTACTCCCTTTTTGTACAGACGTGTCAGGCGCTACCATTTTGTACCAGTGCCGATCTGGAGCTTTGCGTATGTTAGGACCTTCCCCCTCTGAGTATGACCTTGACAATACTCATCTGCGCAGCGCATACTGTGTGGAAAAGTTTCCAACCATCGACACGGCCGGCGCAAGCCAATAGCTTAAGGGAAACATCTAACATATATAAAGGTCAGATATGAAGATATTGCAAATATCTTTCCAATTGTCAGACTACAAGCTATTCCATTCAGAAGGAGATTTAACTTCAAAAAGGAAAACTGGCAAAAGTATGTAGACAGGCTAGATTCTGAGCTACTACGACTTAAACCAAAAGTAGAGAACTACGAAAATATTGTAGAGGTACTCAAAAATGTGTCTAGAAAAGCTATCTCTAGAGGATGTAGACAACAATATGGTCCCGGGATGTCCAGCGAGTCCAAATAACTAATGAGAATATACGAAACCCTCTATTTCACTGACCATTTAGCCAAAAATGGTTGATTGCAGATCAGTACTACTCCAACAGCTAAGTCAAGCCAGACAGGAAAAGTGGATTGAGACCCTGGAAAAATACAACATAATACACCTTGCAAGGTTACAGCAAACCAAGTCGCTGCTCAACTCATTGTGAATGGAAGAACTACGAACCGATATAAGGACCCAAATACTAGGAGAAGATTGGATTTGGAGACAAACCACCTAGGAACTTCTTTTACACTAAAAGAACTCCACGACGGTATAAACAGGTTACAAAACGGGAAAGCTGCAGGTGTGGATGATATATGCAATGAACAAATAAAGCATCTAGGCCAAGGAGCAAAAAACGGGATCTTGCACTTTTATAACACGTTCTGCAAAACCTGCAAAATTTCAAAATCATAGAGAAAATCTAAAGCAATAGCCTTGTTAAAACCAAGAAAGGATCCAGAAAACCCCAGTAGCCACAAACCTATTTCGCTGTTGTGTCACTTTTTCAAACTATACGAAAGACTTATACTCGCCAGATTAGAAAAAAAAATGTCGACAAGCACCTCATCCCACAACAAGAAGGATTCAGACCCGATAAATCTTGCACCGGTCAAGTCCTGGCACTAACAGAACACACTAAAGAGGGTTTTGAAGAAAAACTTATAACAGGAGCTGCATTCGTAGATTTGACAGCAGCCTATGACACAGTAAGGCACAAAACATTACTCTGAAAATTATAAGACACTTTCAATGACCACCATCTGGGTAAGGTCGTATATTCCTTACTGCAAAACAGACGTTTTTTCGTTATGCTGGACGGTAAAGTAAGTAAGTGGAGAGTTCAAAAAAACGGCCTCCCACAGAGAAGTGTTTTTGCACCAATGCTCTTCAATATATACACAAACGACCAACCTACGCCGACCGAAACCAAGCACTTCCTCTATGCAGACGATCTTGCAATATGTGCTCAAGGAAATAGTTTTGAAGAAGTGCAAGGTTTTCAGAAGGAATTCATTCAAATATACTTCTGCAGTGGTCTTTCGTTTATATTTCTTCTGTTTATTTAGGTTAATGAGGTAGTAATTGCTGATAGTGACACGCAGTTTAAGTTCTGCAATAACTTTCTTCTTCTTTCAGTGCCCTGTCCGATTATCGAACGTTGGCGATCATATTGGCAATAATAACCTTATTCACGGCTGCTCTCAATAAATTAAAGGTGGTTTCTTGATACCATTCTCGGAGATTTCGTAGCCAGGATGTTCTTCGTCGGTCTAGGCCTCTTCTTCCGTCGATCTTACCCTGTATTATGAGGTGTAGAAGATTATACCTCTCTGGATGTCTCATTACATGACCGAAATAATAATATACTTAGGACCACTAAGTAATAACTTTGGACCACTATATTAAGTATATAGGTTATGGTACAGAGATGCAGAGACGTCAGCCGTCCAGTTTATACGTGTTTAATCGACTTTGGAAAGGCTTTTAATCGAGTAAATCATACTGAAATTATAGCCATAGTATTTTTCTTTTTAGATTAGTGTAATTACTGTCATTCAAAACATTTTTTTCTATTTCAAAACCTATTTTTTATGATCATGGTGTTAAATTATTTCAAATGAATTTTTTGCGTTTTTTCAACAGATGAATTATTGCATTTACACATCAAACATGTTGATTAGTTATAACTTATTGCGATAACGAAAATTTATTTTACCGTCACTTATCTAAGAGAAACGAATATATCTTCTTGAAGCTTTGTGTTTAAGAAAATTTCCTCTTTGTTTTGTCGCAATCTTCCGCAGACTCATTTTAAAACACATTCTATTCTGCTCTTAATCCAACTTTATACACTTTGAGCGTAAGTGCAAAAAAATTCAACTTTAAAGACCCAAAATCGAGCGTATCGTACTCTGTGTTGACCTAATTTCTGAACACAACCAAGAAAATCGCTTTTTCTATTCAATTTCATCATGTGAGGAGATGAGACTGTATACACTTCGTCGTTTTAGAACCAGAGACGTCGAATTGAAGGTTACAGAAGATTTGTACAATTTTTTAGATTGATTTAAATAATATTTTTTTAATATATAGAAGTTGATGATGTAGAAGGGTAGAAATAATAACATCAAAAAGTTTTACTCTTTTTCCGCATTCCGGGGACAACAATAAATTCATTGAATCAAACTTACTTTAGTACAAAAGTGTACACAAAAAAGTTACAGCCCTTTGAAGTTACAAAATAAAAATTGTTTTTTGCATTATCTCCTAAACTATGTAATGTGAGCGTAGCAAGTGAGTGAGAAGTTGGAATAAAGGGCTAAGTAGCATAGAAAAGATAATAATTATTCGAGATAATTATTATATATTCCAAATCAAATAAGGGATAATTATTACAGTAAAGTTTGCGTTTTAAATTATACAAAGTATAACAATTTGACCTAGTTATTGCATTGTTTGATAATTGTTTAAACGTAAAAAAAGCACGTCAAACAGAAACTGTTATTGTAATGCAATATAGGACCTACAATTCAGCGAAACCGCAACCTTGGACTACAACCGGTCAATGAGGACACCATTTGATAAAAACCGAACTAAGGAGGCCAAGTAGTCAGTAATAGCGGCGCACCGTGACTGCCCGCTCAGGGCAGTGATCGCCGGTATCGGGTCGGACGCGATAGCGTCCCGTACGCGGAGGCAGTCGGTAATTCTCCGGCGAGCGCTTATCATCCCTGCATAGTATCTCGTGTAGTCCGGTTATTGTGGCAGCTCGTAAGTCCGTAACTCAGGAGGAGACCCTCAACTGACCGAGTTCCAGAGGACCGAACGTGTCGTGGTTGAAAGCCCAAATACACATAAGGTAACAGATTTCTATATACTAACCTGAGTAATTATATTAGTACAACTGTCAACTCTTCACTATCTTGCTTCTCGCCTCCCGACGCGCAGAATAACGTGTTAACGATTGTATTTGTATCTTCAGGGTAAATTCAATATATTGTTGACTCTAAATTGGTTTTTTTAATGTTCCTTTCGTCCGACTCACTAGAGACTAGGAGAACACGAGATTCTGCTTATGCATGTCTCAGGCTTCAAAAGTAAGCTCATAACCTCTGCTCTTTACAGGACCTGCGACCTAGGAGTCCTTACCCTATCCCGAAAATCCCTTATCTTCTCGTAAATCCACGAAGACGAGCCAGCCCTGCAGACTAGTGTGACCAGTATTCCTTGCAGCCGCTCGCAGGGTTAGCATCCTTTGAGGATCTATAAAGTATTACATTTGGTGACAGCGTTTTCCTTACCCTCACATAACTCCCCCATTTGTATTACTTTACAGTGGTGACAGCGAAGCCGCCTCTATTATTACATTTGTAATAAACATTGACATTTAAACTTGACATTTTGTAATAAAAATGAACACGTATCTTTCTTGTTGTGAAAGCATTTTTTATACAAAAGAAACAACAAAATCTAAGTGCACCTATTTCTTGGCCATCCAGAAGTTCAGGTCTTAACGCCATATACTTTTGCTTTTAGGGGTTTATGAAAGAGAAAGTGTATTATGTAACAATAGAGGACGAACAACAATTCAGGGTTAAAACAATTGAAGCTGCAAATCAATTTCGCCAGAAAAATATGATTTTTTAGCGCATTCGGTTTTCTTTATTAAAACGATACCGAATGTGTATTGAAGAAAATGGGAGTCATTTTGAACATTTATTGTAATATCATATTTATATAGGTTATAGATTGTTTGTACTTGTTAATTCATTTAAGTCATTTATTTACTTTTACGTAATTTTTTGAAGGTTAATAAAAATGGTCGTATCTCAATAAAAACTGTTCTTTGGAAAAACGGATCGGAAGCAAACAAATTTTAAAAATAATGTGGTAAACTAATGATGTCACAAAATTCATTTGATTTGAACGTACTCAAAAGTTGGGGAGGATTTAGTGATGCAAACCCCCTTAAAATTTTTCTGTGCGCTTAGAGTTTGTTGTTTCTTTTTTATCAAAATGCGTTCACAATAAGAAAGGGCTTTATTTTTTTGTTTACACTTTTGTACTAAGGTAAGTTGGATTTAATCAATGTATTTTAGTTACCAGAATGCGTGATTTATATATACAATACGTATTATCCCTTTATAGAAAACACAATAAGAAATATTTCATCTAAAGATGATATATAATATTTCACTCATATTCATGGGCAATTTTAACTATAACTTACAACGCGATACAAGAAACGATTATATCCAAAATGTAGGAAAATATAGGTTCGGTATTAGAAACAGCCGGTAAAGACGGAAATTTAATTAGCGATCCGGCAAAAATAATGACGGAATGGAAAAAACATTTTGAAGAATTATTAAATGGTGAGGAGGACCACGAAGCAGTAGACAACTGGACAGTTGGAGAAGATGCGATAGTTGGAAGGCAGTCTACAGAGGAGGAGGTGGTAACAGCAATACAAGAAATGAAAAATAACAGAAGTCCTGGTAAAAATGACTTATGCATAGAAATGATCAAGTTTGGTGGAGAACAGATACAAAGAAAAATATATCAGCTACTAGTGCAAGTATGGGAAAAGGAAGTAATGCCATCTGAGTGGTATGAGGCCGCATATGCTCTCTGCATAAAAAGGAGACTAACTGAAGTATGATAATTATAGAGGTATAGCCTTATATATAGTCAAAATGTATCGAGCAATGGAACATTTGGGTATACCAAAGAAACTAATCCGACTAGTTAAAATGACACTTAATAACTCTACGTGTGAAATTGCTTGGCAGGGTCACATATCAGATCAATTTACGGTTGCAAAAGGCTTGAGACAGGGAGATCCTTAATCCACTACATTATTCAACTTAGTATTAGAAACTGTAATCAGAGAATGCAGTATAAAAGTGGAAGAAGCGATCATGAAAAATGAGAACCAGTGCTTGGCATTTGCTGATGATCTAACGATCCTAGCAAAAACCGAGAAAGAATAAAGAAGAGTTGTGAAGAAAATCATCGAAAAAGCACAGAAATTCGGATTGGAACTAAATGAAGACAACACCAAATATATGATCATGGGAGGGACAGAAGGGAAAAAGAAGACTTTAGTGTGAGGTCAGTAAGTGGTAAAAGCTATAGTTTTAAAAGGGTTGACAAATTTCAATACCTGGGTGTAGTTTTCGATGAAAATGGAAAAGAGAAATGGGAGCTCGAAGCCAGAATAGCAAAAGGGAATAAAAAATTAGGTGGTTTAAGAGCCCTACTGAACTCAAAACACGTTTCTAGATAAGGTAAACTCAAAATATATAAAACAGTAATTCGACCCACAGTAACATATGCCGGCGAGACATGGACATTAAATAAGAAGGAAGAGGTTACTCTGGAAAGATGGGAAAGGAAAATATTGAGACGCATATTCGGAGAACGGAAGACAGAAGATAGTTGGGAGAGCCAACAATGAATTAATGGCTTTATATAAAGAACCTACCATTACCAAGTTCGTCAAGGCGCAAAGAATCAGATGGTTGGGTCATGTGAAAAGAATGGCAGCAAACAGAATGCCTAAACTAGTAATAACCAAAAAATTAATCGGCCCCAAAAGAAGAGGTAGACCCAGAACGAGGTGGATTAGTAAAGCGGAGGAAGACCTTAAACACGTGAAGGTGAGAGACTGGAAAATAAAAGCACAAAATAGAAGCTAATGGAGAAATATTGTACGCCAGGTCCTTCAGAGTACTTAAGAATGTTATATATACATATTTAAGTTAAAGTTTTGTTTAAAATAATTGTAATTAGTTAATATTAGGATTATGTTGTAAATAAAAGGCCTGTTGTGCGTAAAAATAAAAAAATAGAAACAGCCGAGGAGAACGTTTGACGGATTTTGCACCGACAAAATTATGCCTGCCATTAATCAACGTACACCAGCCCAGATGGACAATACAAGAACCATATCTACTTTATAGTGATTCGAAACAGGTTGAGGAAATTGTGTACAAACCAAACCAGCAGGACCAAAAGCAGAATGTAAATCCGATTATAAATTGTTATGGGTTTGCTTTAAGCTGGAGCTAAAAAGAACCAAGCAACATCAGTCTCACAAAAGATTGGAGATTATAAATCAGACTCACATTTAAAAAAACTAGCATTTTAGAGACAAAGGACCATTCAGAAAAAATGTCAAAAATATTTGAAGCACTGCATGATGAGATGATGAAGTTAAACCAAAATACAGCAGCATAGGAAAAAAATCAAATTATTGAGAGATATAAAAAGAACATATAGGGAGGACAAAAATAAACATATAAATGAAGATTGCAAATAACTAGAGAGACATGCAAATCGTTATGAATTTAATGAGCCTTATAACAAAGTTCCATATTTAGCAAGATAATTTAAACTAACAACAAAAACAATATTAATTGAAACCACAACATTATAAATGATTGTAAAGAAAGGAATTGCAAAGGTCAGGAGAAAATACTGCCAAAGACTATATGCAGATGATCCCCAGGATGCAAATCACGTCTCATTGAATGGATCCAGGATTCACTGCAGAGAGAGAACTCAACATTCTTAAGTCAGGGGTATAAAAAAAAACAATAAAAAACTAAAGAATATAAACTCTCCTGAAATAGAAGAAGACAAAGAAGACATAGAGAGTATTTTAAAAGAGACAGGAGAGGTTAAAGTAAATGTTATGCAGCTCATCCTCAAAAAGATTTATGAAGCGAGAGAGTCGCTCGACGACTGGACAACGTCCAGTTTATCTTTATATTTAACAAAGACACTCCGTTAGATAGTCGCAACTACAAAACGGTAGCATTTCTGATCTTTATAGAAAGGGTAACAACTTTTCCAATGCTCCAGATAGCGGAAGAAGAAGCATGATTTGTCCCAGGAAAAATCACAAGGAAATACATCTTTAATTTCAGATATCTAATCGAAAAAACTTGTGAAATTATTACTCCTATGCTTATGTGTTTTGTGGATTATACACAGGAGTTCAATCAAGTAAAATGTCAACATATATGGTCAATACTTGCTGAGAGTGTGATACTCCACCAGTTAATTTATTTGACAAGACGTGTAAAGGAAAACAATAAGCGCACAGTAAGAATAAAGGACACCTTTACCATAATCTCCAACTTTGTTTAATATTTACAGCGAAGATATTATACGAAAGGTACTAGAAAGATATTAAAAAAGATAGAAAGGTGGAATATCGGTTAGAGGTCAGAAAATCAGTAACCCGAGATATGTCGATGAAGCATTAATAATCGCTTCAAATCAAAAAGACATGTAAAACATGAAACATGTGGATCAGGAAAACAAAGAATATGGGCTAGACGTAAATAGAAGTAAGACAAAGATCGTGATAGTAGATATAGCACAGAACAATCTTCAATCTAACATATTATAGAGATTGGAGGATTCGAAGTATTAAATAGTTTTATATACTTAAGGACTATCATAATAAATAAAGGGAATGTGACAGAGATATATCTAAAGGCCTACTATTGCCAAGAACAAGTATAATAAAACTAATAACAATTTGCAAAAATTCGACCATAATAATGAACACACAATTAGGGCTGGTAAGAGCACTAATTTTTGCCATTGCCATATATGCATCTAACACGTGGACCCTGAAGACAGCAGATAAAAATAAATAGAGGCTTTTGAGATGTGAGTACACCTTTGCGTGTTAAACATAACTTAAGTGAAACATTAAACAAATACATCAATAATATACATCATAACAAGAGGTACGATGGAAAACTGATAAGTGAGGGCAATATTAAAGAAAAACGACCTAGAGGAAGAACTCTAAGCGATTGGGTGGATCAAATAAAAATACTGATTAACTAAGGTTTTCACATAAAGGGAAAAGAAAAAGGCGGGGAATGCAGTTTATATATCTGAGAATAGATATAACTCGTTCAGAAGATATTGAAGAAGAGTATAACTAGTTCTGGATGTATTGAAAAAGAGTTTAAGATTTCAAGAGTACAATAAGTCTTAGGAGCTAAAAAGGTGACAGGATTTCCTAATAATACAGAAGGACAAGAAGAAGCACCTTAGACAAAACACGAAAAAAATCTATAAAACAGCAATTATACTTACAATGACATACACAGTAGATATAAGATCTGAAATATCCAAAACATAATGACTGCTAAAAATAACAGATACAAGAATATTCCGAATAATATCGGGCAAAAGCTTACTGAATAGAGAAAGAAGCGAGGACATAAGAAGGATGTGTAATGTACAAGACATAAATACATAGGTAACAAAACTTTAAAAGGAATGTAACGAACACATTAGCAGAATAGCAGAAGATATGGTAGTAAGAACAGCATAAGACAAATCCTATTCAAGTCCTATTCAAGTAGGGCCATTTGTCTTATGTGTAAAGTAATTTAAACAATGCCGGAGGCTAATGTCGAAAAAGAAACAGATCTTAAGAGCGTATATGTAGGTAGGTAGAAAAAGTATTTGCTTTTATATAAAAGCATACCAAAGAAATAAATATTTTTGACTTAACTTAATAATTGCTAAGTGATATATGTTGGGGATATGGAAATAATTGATTTTCCGCACTAGGAAACGTTTAAAAGCTGAACAAAAAATGTATAAGAAATTTTATACCAGATACAGTATTGTGCGAATTAATGAATCACAGTGAATTTTTTTTCATTTTTTCAATATTCACAGTTGGCAACACTACCTACACAGTTTACAGCTGATCAAGCATTGAAAACATAACCTTACTGTGTGTTGGTGTGTTTGAGTATGTTTTAGGTAATTTCTTACCAAGCTTGTGTTGTTTTGGGGTTTTTGTACTATTTTGTGTTGTTTCTGGTTTTATTCAACATGGACATTACGCCTAGGAAGCGTGAAAAGATTGTCACGTTGAGTGAACACACTAGTATGTCACAAAGAGAGATTGCTAGAACGTGTGGAGTGAGTCAGGGGGTAGTAAGAAAAATTTTGAAGCGTAAACGAGAAACGGGATCAGTGGATTTGAAAAGGTTAGGAAAATGTGGAAGAAAGAGAAAAACAACACCAGCAGATGATAGATTTTTACTTCGAAAGAGCAAATTGGACCCAAGAAAATCAAGCCAAGACCTATAACAAGATCTAGCAGCATCAGCTATAGTAATTCATGACTAAACTGTTCGTAGAAGACTTTTGGAGAATGGTAGAAGGGCAATTCGTCCACAGAAAAAACAGCTTCTAACTGAACGAATGAAGAAACAAAGGCTACTGTGGGCCAAAAAATACTCTAATTGGACTGTAGGCGACTGGAAAAAAGTCCTATTTACAGATGAAACCCACTTTATAGTTAAGGGACAGCGGTCGAAATTCGTCAGGAAGTCTGACAATGAAAAGCTCACACCATCTCATATTGATCAAATCGTAAAACATCCAGTCAAGAAAATGTTTTGGGGATATTTTTCATCCATGGGGGTTGGATCTTTGGTGCCAATTAAAGGCATGATGAACAGCCAAAAATACAAATCCATGTTGGAAAAGTATTTGGACAAACAACTCCAAAAATGTCAACCCCAAGGAGGAGCGATTCTTCAACAGGACTCTGCTCCCTGTCACAAATCAAAGGAAATGATGGCATTTTTCAAAAATAAGAAGATTATTGTTTTAGATTGGCCCGGTAATTCGCACAACCTCAACCCCATTGAAAATCTATGAGCCATTTGCAAAGATAGACTGCGGAAAATTGACTGTACCACTAAAACAAAAATGATAGAAGCGGCCATTTAGGTTTGGTATCGAGATTTGGTATTTTTAAATATAAGAATTCCATTCACTGTATAAAAGACCAAATAGATGTTATTTATAAATTTCCGACAAAATTCTATACTTTTCTCTACCCCTGTTTTCTTTTTAGATTGTGGCGCTTAGCAGTGTGCAGGGAAAAGAAGCCGTGGAATGACTCGGCTAAAATAAATGGCATCTGTTTCCTTGGGATGCTGAAAGTAACATTTTTCTTGTTTTGCGGACGTAGCATTTGAGAAATTTTCCTCGCAATTTATAGAAAAGATAGGTGAGACTAAAAGTGGAGACACGATGTATATGTCTACGTTATGAATAGGTTATTTATTTCGCTTTTGATGTCACGATTTACTATAAATTATGCATATATTTAGAGTTATTGATGCCGAAAGATTGAAAGTCAGCATTAAAGTTATACCGTATAAAATAAATTATAACAATCCAAGGAAATTTTCAATATAATAAAATATTCTATTTAAATAGTCCTATTCAAATAAATCTACAAATTTAAGAGGCGTTAAAAATATTGGAAAAAACAGAATGTCACAAAAATATTGGTCATAAATTATACCACGATTAGATTTAGCTAATATTGAGAGATGGCCTATTCCACTGTGACCTTTTCAGATCTATTGTGGTCTTCTAGTCCTAGATAACATTCTCTAGCCTGATTATTTTTATAAAGTCAAGTAGCTTCGAGACTGTAGATCCTATGATAGGACTTCCATGTAGTTATTTGCTGTTAGATTTTCTTCTCTTACTGAAAAGAACCGCACATTTGTCAGATTGCACAGGTCATCACCTGATAATCCCACTTACAGCTCAGCTTCAAGTGCCTATTCTGCTTACAGTGCCCTGTTAGAAGACCTACTATGGCTTTGACTGTTTTCCTCTCTTTGATTATTAGGTCTGCCGTAAATTTTGGCGAATGTTTTGTAATGAACTGTTTCGCCTGTCTTTGTCCTGGTGAATTCCTCCACCATTCCAGAGATTTGTGAGCTACCCGCTTTTTTGTAGCCGTTCTTGTTACTGACTTTGCAATGCCTTAGAAGGGTTTCGGTCCAATGAATGGCATTGATGAGCCTTGTTTGGCCATTTCATCTGCTTTTTCATTACCCTTATGACCCTCGTGTCCCGGTACCCAGGCTACCGTAACCTTGCTACGGTAGGTGCTTTATTTAGGGCACACACGCAATCCCATACTAGCTTATAATTGACCTCTACAGAATTGAGTGCCTTAAGCACTGCCTGACTATCTATGAAGATGGCAACTGAACAGAACGTTCTTTCCTGCCTTTTTATTTCTTCCACGCAGTGATAGATTGCCGTTATTTCCTCCTGGAAAACTGTCACATCACTGTTGTCAGTACCATGCATCTGGCTTATATGTCGCTGACTATGGATTAATCTGTGTACCACTAATCTGTCTTCGCCCTGTATAAGGCTATGCAGTGGTGGTAGATTCAGCAGGACTTCCAACGATGCAGTAGTTGTTTTTATGGTCCCCGTAATATACAGACATGCTAGCCTTTGTGTATTACCTAGCAGCCCTATTGCTCCTATTTGCTGCGGCTGTGTACACTACGTCACCAAGCCATAGGTTGTCATGGATCTAATAACCCTTGTGTATAAACCATAGAGTCATTTTGGAGTTAATTCTTACCGCACATTCTTCTACATTTGTCCAGGGACATAGTAGTTTTCTGTGTGGTTTTCAGAATGTGAATAGTCCATGTAAGCCTATGATCGAAATATACCCCAAGGTATTTTGTTTCTTTGGCAAATGAAATCTTTGTTCTTTCTAGCACCGGCGATTTTAGGTCTTATAGTGCTGTTTTTTTGGTGAAGTTTACGATTTATGTTTTCTGAGCTATAGTCTCTCTTGTTTATATCAGTCGTCACCTATATTTAGGGCTGCATGCATTCTTGCAGACACCACCTAAGCAAACCAGCCCCTGACAACAATTGCTATATCGTCAGCATATCCTAAACAATAAAAGCCTTTTGTGGACTTTAATTGCGACTTATTGCAATTAAGACTTATTGCGAAGAATATTGAAGTTTCCTCTTAAATTTGTAGAAAAAAAATTAGTTTAAACTTCTAAATTATTTTCAGTAAATAACTATAATATTGTTCTGTAGAAATTATATTAAGTAATTTAATAGCCAATCAACATAGAAACAATAAAAGGGGTATAGTTCTCTTCAGAGGTTTATAATCTCCCACACATAACTTTTAACGCTGAATCCGATTAAGTCAGCAGTTGTGTATGCTATTATTTTGGCTCAACAAATCTGCAATGGACAGACTAACAAAACAACTTAATTTTTTACATATTTTTTTTTAATTTTTATCCAACTTTCTAAACTACGCGTTTACAATTTTATATTAATTACATTACTAATTTCTTGATTTCTTAGCTGATCTGAGTTTATCTCCACTCAACGCAAGATAGACTGGGTATGGAAGTTCTCATCCTGACACCACACGTGTTATTGGCTAATAGGAAATATCCTAAGGGTATATAGTACCGTACAATAGGTGTGAATAAGATATAATCAAATTAAAATCCGCAGGCCATATAAGACATTGACAATAAGGCTGTAGATTTGCTTATTGGACATTGCATACACTCTTACTTTTAACGTACACACACATACGCACACCACACACACCATATATAAAATACGCAAATACACATGTAACTCTACAGCATGCTTGATTGGCAAATCACCAGACACCCGCATCACAATTGACTGATTTAATCAGATTTGTTCTGCGACTACTACGCTTCCTGATCCCTAGATGTAAAACTATCATGTCGCAGAAGAAAAGTTTTGCCTAAGCGATCTTTCCGAAATCTGTCGAACTTTAAGAAATTGCAGCGGTTGAATGCACTATCGTACCTGATACTATTTTCTCAACTCGTGAAAATAAAATTTGTGTTCATCTGCAGAACTGTTGCTAAGGTAACCGTAGTGGAAGGTGTGGTTAAATCAATTAAATATCTGATAGTCTGGTTGTCGAAAGGACTAAGGTTCGGAGTACACATCCAAAAGACAGTAGAGAATGTGAACCGAAATCAATCTGGAGGCGTTGATACGGCTGACGCTAAACATCAAAGGCCTAGGTAGCACCAAAAGAAAGGTGCTAAATGTAAATTTCCAGTCAATGGTAACCTACGCTGGCATCGAGTGGTGTACTAAACACTGCAAAATACGCTAAGCTGATGGAGACTTCGCAAAGGCGACTGCTCCCCAGGGTATCTACTGCATATAGGACAGTTTCAAATGAGTCTCTATATGTCATTAGAGTGATGAAACCGATCATTTTGTTGTTCAAAGAGCGAACGAGGATATATGTGAGGAGAATGGATGTAAATATACATAAGAATGAGGGAGAAAGAACGATAGTAAAGTGGCTGAGAGAATGGCGAATAGTAGTGAAAAGGCAAGGTAGACAAAGGAGCTTATTTCCTATCTGAGACCGTAGTGGAATGTAAGTACAGAAACAACTTAGACTACTTCCTGTTTGTGGGGTACCGGATGCTCACGCTTACATTTTTAACTGCCAGAGATGGGCAAGAGGGGAGATTTCGAGGGGCGAATGGGTTTCGGGCTGGATAAAGAAACATTGTAAACATAATGTTGAGAGACGAGAAAGAATGGAGAGAAGACTGATTTCTGGGATGGTGAAGAAAAAGGAGCAGGAGGACAGAGGAGGAGATTGAACCAATGGTCTGAATTTTAGGGTTAATATTATTTATTAGTTTATGGCCTAACGTCTAAAACATTTTCTGATTTACGGTAATAATTATGGTTATTTATAAATTTTTAGTTTTTTTTTATTTCAGTTGTTTATTGAGTAGCAAGATCAACTCCTGCAACGGTGGTTTTTAGTCGGAACACAGTTAATTCGGCACTACTCTGGGCTCTTCTGACCTAGAATCCTACTCGGCCGAAAGATGCCAGGTGTCTTGTTCCGGGACGTAGATGTACAAAACAGATTTCACCCAGCGTTGCCTATCATGAATTTCTCAAGCTCTTACTGGAATCTGGCAATACAGCAAAAAAAGTATACTAGTGCTAAATAAAAGTTCGTTTTTAGCGAAGAGAGTATATATAGCACTTCAATACACGGCCCGCAGAACTTACAAAATAGTTTATAGAAGATGTAAAATAAGCTAATTGGCACAACCGGTACAGATCTGACTCCATCCAGAAAAAAAATTCGTTATTCTAATTCAATAGTTATGATTATAAAACAAATTTCTTTTAAAAAACGAGAGAGCTACAGCATAAATCTATTGAGAATAAATATTTTTGTTATGCTGAAATTAATATTTAAAACAAAAACGTACTTTTATTTTTTACCGTTTCACCTATATGAATAAAATTCTATGCAAAATTATTAAAAAATTGAATTAGTATTTTATATAATATTTGCTTGATGCACAATCGGTCAGTTTTTAGTGTTATTTTTATTAGATTAAGGTTGTCAATAACGTGGATATGAATGTAGAAATATGATTTAAATATTAATAGAAAGAGCACATGGACATTCACAGCAAATAAAAAAATATCTGGAAACTCTTACAAATGTTTTATTGTTTTTAAAAATAATCAAATAAACTATGGTATAAAAAATACAATGCACAATATTATTTTTTGTTTTAAATAGTTTTAATAAAAAATACAATGCACACCATAATTTTTTGTTTCAAACAGTTTTAATATAATTTTTTTTTTAAAATGTATTCCAAATAATATCTAAACAATATTTTTAGCATATTATTAAAATCTATTATTTTATACTTGCTATAAAAATAAAATATTTTTTAAAGTGAATTTTTAACATTGGATTTTTAAATAAGTATAAAATTTTAATTTCATATATAGAATATTCTATTTTTTATATTTTCTGGGCATTCAAACATATTTTTAACTAATATTTTTGTAAAAATTTACACTGGGTACACATGAGCTGTTATTTCTGTCTCAAAGTTTGTTTCGGCCATGCTAGTATTGGCTCAGCAAAAATTAGTAGAACTTAGACAAACCGGAAGAGAGAACGACAGACCACTTAACCATATATTCCACTACGGAGTGGTCTTAATTACGTAGGCACCATCTATCTTGGTTAGCTTAAAATAGACACATTTATGTGTTTGCTAAAATGGAAAGTATCCTTATCCTTCAGGAACAAATTTTTATAATTCGATCTATAGTGAACGGCGTATTGTAGTCTATATGCTAGAAGATATGAATATATCGTTGTTTCCGTCCAAAAGTTGGTGATTTGAAACAATTAATAATATAAGATATGCTGGCAATAGAGTGGTTTTTGTCAGAAGCCTGTAGAAACTACAGAAACTTATATAGGCGATATCGTAGAATTTAACTAACGATGACCGATGAACGAGATATATGTATATAAACATCATTAAAATGAAACTTATGGTTTTCACGAATTTAGAGACACAAGTTATGCTCCGAATGTATGACATAATTGTTTCACATATGTCATTCATAAGATACCTGTGTGCACTAATAACTAGTAAATGCGATTCGACGAAAGAGGTCCTATTACGAATTGAACAGGGTAGGAAGACGTTTATCGGAATGAAAAACTCTCACTAGTAAAACGTAAAGAAGCTTTTGAAATATACCTTTATAGGATAATACTACGTATTCCCTGAACCAATAGAACAACAAACATCAAAATTCTTAACAGAATGCAGAAGAACAAGGAAATAATGCCACCAATTAAATACCGCATACTAGAGTAGGTTAAGCATGTAAGAGAAGCCAGGTACAAATTACTTGGCTTAATAATTGAAGGAAGAATAGTGAAAAAGGTCAATAGGAAGAAGACAAAATATGGACCTACGAATCTAACTCATTTTAAATAGAAAACATTAAGTACATCTCTTGTGAGAGATTTACGAAACTTTTCTTCTTCTTTTTATTTTTATGTAGAACATAAGTCTGTCTCTTTTTTAATGTGCCTCCACTTAGTTGTCATTTCATTATTTTCATGGTATTCCTACTGATCGTCTTCTTATTGGGGAACATTCTCTTGCCGTCTTTACTACTATATCTGTTGTCATTCGGCTTATATAATCGTTTCATTGTACTCTTTTATTCCTTACCTAGTTCTTGACAATCTCCACCTTGCATCTACATCGTATATCTGTATTT
The DNA here is from genome assembly GCA_918026665.1 of Diabrotica balteata. NCBI lineage: Eukaryota > Metazoa > Arthropoda > Insecta > Coleoptera > Chrysomelidae > Diabrotica > Diabrotica balteata. Next base: position 116,701,983 of record OU898282.1, read on the forward strand.
CTAGCTCTGTCCCATAGTGTTTACTATCAATTTATAAATTAATTACTATTAAACTGGGAATAAGCCACAATTAAAGATAAAAATACGTTTATTGACATTTCAATTTCCACTTCGGAAATCGTTCTCAAAATACAAACAGTAAATTAAAGAAATTTTGTTTTTTGTTACCTAGTGAAAAATTCTTCTAATAATTTAATTTTATCTGACTCATTTATATTGACAATTCAGACATACATTATGCATTTTAAAGTAGACGACTTTAAAATGATATTGCCAATATTGTTGAGTTGCGCTCCTGGGACGACTTTACTTATAAGATAGTTCATTCGATTACATGAAATTAACTTTAACATGAGAATATCCATCAGAAAAAAATCATAGCATGTAATTCGTCTTTAAAAAGACAAACACATGACATGATGATAGTAAAATTCTCCTGTTAGTGATTCCATAGTAAATTATGAGGGAAAAACCAGGAAAAAAACCTCATAATACTATCCCGACATTGTAAGTATTTGTTCGTGAATTTAGTTTACCTTCAACAAACATCAAAATTCTGATTTTATATGTTACGTTATTTAAAAAACATTAATGATGTATTCTCTATATGTTACTGACTTACTAATACTGGTATTTTCTTATTAATAACTTCCTCTTTCAATATTGGTAACCAGATCCTACTACATTCTGCCGAGGAATTTGCAACACAATTAGCCTCATTTAGCATAATTAGAGCATTAGATTTTTATTTTTTTACCATCCGTTTCTTTTAGGACTACATTTGAATTATTCCATTGAACCTATGTTCATTATCCCATGCGTGTTTACAGATTTGAGATCTATCAAATTCTCTATTTTTAATATAAGATTGATGTTCACTTATTCTAACATTTAATGGCCTTGATGATTCACCTAAATAAAACTGATCGCATTCACAAGGTGTTTTATAAATGCAATTCTTTGTCCTTTCTTGTTCATTGTTAGGTTTGGTTTGGACAAAATAGATCTCAACGTGTTTGTTGTTTTGAATATTGTTGAATATATCCTTTTCCATGGTAAATGTTATTGTCTCTTCTTTATTGTTTATATCATTTAGGAATGTGTCCAACAACTCTGATGTTGGAATATAATAACACGCTACCTTTCCTGGATGTTTTAATCTCTAAGAACGATACTGGATATGAGACTCAGGTGTATAGAAACCAACACACACTAACAGATACTTAATTTCAAATCAAATCACAATATTAATGTAAAAAAGGGAATAATTAAATCCTTATACGATAGAGCCAAAATTACTTGTTCTAACGAAAATTCGTTCTTCTAGGAGAAACATTTGTTAACATCTGTTTTATTAAAAAATGATTATCCTTTATCGTTTATAAATAAGGAATTTTCAACAATCGATCGAATAGAACAGAACAACTTAGAACGAGATCCTACAGCATACACAAGGAATAATATGAGGAAAATAACAATACCGTACATAAAAGGACTATCAGAAAAACTTACAAGGATAGGAAATAAATTCAACATTTCAACAACATTCAAAACAACAAACACGTTGGGATCTATTTTGTCCAAAACTTAACCTAACAATGAACAAGAAAGGACAAAGAATTGCATTTATAAAATACCTTGTGAATGCGATCAGTTTTATTTAGGTGAATCATCAAGGCCATTAAATGTTAGAATAAGTGAACATCAATCTTATATTAAAAATAGAGAATTTGATAGATCTCAAATCTGTAAACACGCATGGATAATGAACATAGGGTTCAATGGAATAATTCAAATGTAGTCCTAAAAGAAACGGATGGTAAAAAAAGAAAAATCAAAGAAGCGGCTCTAATTATGCTAAATGAGGCCATTGTGTCGCAAATTCCTCGGTAGAATGTAGTAGGATCTGGTTACCAATATTGAAAGAGAAAGTTATTACTAAGAAAATACCAGTATTAGTAAGTCAGTAACATATAGAGGATACATCATTTATGTTTTTTAAATAACGTAACATATAAAATCAGAATTTTGATGTTTTGAAGTAACTAAATTCACGAACAAATACTTACAATGTCGGGATAGTATTATGAGGTTTTTTTCCTGGTTTTTCCCTCATAATTTACTATGGAATCACTAACAGGAGAATTTTACTGTCATCATGTCATGTGTTTGTTTTTTAAAGACGAATTACATGCTATGATTTTTTTCTGACGGATATTCTCAAGTTAAAGTTGATTTCATGTAATCGAATGAACTATCTTATAAGTAAAGTCGTCCCAGGAGCGCAACTCAACAATATTGGCAATATCATTTTAAAGTTGTCTACTTTAAAATGCATAATGTATGTCTGAATTGTCAATATAAATGAGTCAGATAAAATTAAATTATTAGAAGAAGTTTTCACTATGTAACAAAAACAAAATTTGTTTAATTTACTGTTTGTATTTTGAGAACGATTTCCGAAGTGGAAATTGAAACGTCAATAAACGTATTTTTATCTTTAATTGTCGCTTATTCCCATTTAATAGTAATTAATTTACAATGCCACAAGAAAATAGCTTCAGAACAATATCTATTTATAATCTCTGCTATTTATAACGTCCTTTTGGTCCTCTCTGTACCAGTTTTTTTTCCATTTGGTGTTCTTTTTTTTTTAATTCTTTCTTGTTTATTATTTTAGTCATAATCAGGTTAAACAATAGAGGACTCAGGAAATCTCCCTGTCTTATCCCATTACCAGCTCCAATAGGGTCGGTTAGTTTTTCTACTTTTACTTTTGTTGTGTTGTTTTGGTAGATATTTTCGATCGTTTTGATTATTCCTAGAGATACCCCTCTTGTGTATAATAAGTGCATAACGTCCTTTAATTTGACTCATTCAAACGCCTTTCAAAGTTCTATGAAACATACATATGCTGGTTTATTGTATTCTTATGATTTTTCTTGCACTTGTCTTATATTCTAAATATAGGGTCGGTGCATGATCTTGCGACACTAAACTTTTATAATGAATAAAATCTGCAGATGCACTGGTAATGGAGCCTTTGCCAAGAATCATTTAGTCACTGGATTCATCGGCTTATTTTATAAATAGAATCGTTTCGTGAAACAATTTTCGATATTTTTTTTACATTGTGTATTGTTGATTACTGTTGAATACTGTACTTCTCTAATGTTTTTTCTCATTATTTTCATGATTTGAAATTAACTTACACACAAGAAAGATTTGTACTGGAATGACATGGAATATGTGGTATTTAAAAAAATCACTTACATTATTTATTCTTCGATAATTTTAAGTTAAAATTAAATTCACGTAATCAAATGGATTATCTTCAATAAACAGATACCTAAAATACCAACAATATACTTTTGAATAATTATATTACAAAACTTTTAACAGCATATACAAATGACTAATATGTCAAAAAGGGGAGTCAGGCAAGGTGATACCATGTCACCAAAGCTGTTCATTACCGTTCTTGAGTATGCATTTAAAAAACTAACATGGCAACAGAAAGGAATATCCATCGATGGAGAAAGATTAAACCATCTCTGTTTTTGCGGACGATATCGTGCTTCTGTCAGATAATCTGGAGAGATCAAAGAGATGCTCCAAGAACTGAATGACATACTACAAGAAACTGGGCTGGAGATAAATTTCGAGAAAACCAAAATGATGAACCAATATGGTTCCCAGCGAAGAGATACAGATCAATAACAACAAGGTTAAATTAATCGATAAATACACATACTTGTGTCATGAAATTAGAATAACCAGAGACAACCAAACCTGCTAGCTAAATAGACGAATCATGTGGGATGGGCGGCATATGACGAATGAGAGACATTTTTAAAACAAATATACCAATTCACCTGAAAAGGAAGGCATTTTAACCAATGAATCTTACCAGTCTTTACCTACGGAGCAGAGACCTTAACTTTAACGAAAGCTACTGCCGAAAAACTGAGAGTAACACAAAGGCGAATGAAGAGATCAATGCTGGGCGTGACCTTGAAAGATCGCGTAAGAAATGAGGAGATACGCCGACGAACTGGCGTAGACGATATTATACTGCGAATCAATAAACAAAAGTGGAGGTGGGATGGACATGTTGCTAGAATGAAAGACGGAAGATAGACGAAAAGATTATTGGAGTGGAGACCAAGAGCCGACAAGCGAAGTCGAGGTAGACCACCCACCCGATGAACCGACGACCTAAGGAGAATAGAAACAAACAAACAAACAATCCAATTTTCATCGATATGAACCTTAGTATAGTAACACAATGTTTAAACATCATCCGAGGAGATTATCAACATGGTCTTCGCCTGGAGAACGATACAAGGATCTTGTTCTTCTCATGGCGCCTCTACTTTCGAAGTTGGCCGATCCAAATGACAATTGTGGATTTGGAAACTGCTGCGCAAAAGATTTCTGCGGATGAGCGGTCGAACCGTCTCCTCAGGTCTTTCAGCCATAAGTTCTGGCGTCTTCCTACTGATCGTTTGCCCTGGATACAAGGATCAAATAGAATATATTCTTGTCACTAAATTATGGAGGACCTCAATAATCAACGTAAAGACAAAACTAGCTGCAGACTGTGGTTCTGACTACAAAATGTTACAAGTAGAATTTCGCATTAAGTTACACAGTAAAACAATTACAAATAAAAGACAAAAATTGATTCCAAAACATCCGAAAAAGTATAAAGAAGTATTAGCAAAAGCTGACCTACCAGTGACTACCGGAGACCCTAACAAAATGTGGAAATATACAAAAAAGTGGATCATTGAAGCCATCAACAATACTAATCTCAAAAACAAAACAGCTAGGAAAAAACATTGGATGACTAAAGAGACTCAATTTTATAGAAGAAAGACGAAAACTTAGAAACGGCATATCAAATTCAAAACAAACAGAAATAGAGAGACGCACCATAAATACAACTATAAGACACTTGTACAGAAGTGTTAATTATATAAAAAAATGTATACAACTAGAGGAACATGTTGACCACCAAGAATTTTAGAGAACTTTTCTCAAAAGTCAAGTATCTAGCGAGAGAATTCAAACCGCAAACACAGATCATCAAAGATAATAGTGAACATATTATAACAAATCTAGACGATATCGCAGAGGTGTGAAAATAATATTGCAAAATACTATTCTCTAACAAAGACAACGACAATAATATAGACAAAAGAAGTTATGAAAAAGAACCTTAAATATTGAAATCAGAAATTGAGATGGCAATTAAAAAGCTAAAATTCAGAAAAGCAGAAGGAGAAGATGGAATAACAGCTAAAACACTCTAAGAAATGGGAGAATTTGAAACGGAAGTAATGCTTAGAACTTGCAATGAGATTTGGAATACCAGAAGGTGGCCAAATGACTGAGGTAAACTCACGTTTATTCCCATAAATAAAAAAGGTTCACCGAAAGATTGCAGTAATCACCGCACAGTAGCATTTATATCACTCGCGAGCAAAGTATTTCTAACCATCATCAATAAAGGACTAAATTCAATTCTCTTACCACAAATTTCTCGAGAACTATGCGAATTCGTCCCAGGTAGAGGAACAAGAGAATATATTCTTAATATTCGTTAAATTATTGAAAAATCTCGGAAGTTTAACATAGAAATATATTTATGCTTTGTTGACTATTCCAAAGCCTTCGATACCGTAAAATGGAATAAAACGTGGCATGTACTTAGAGAAATTGGTACTCCAGAACATCTAACCTCTTTATTACAAAAACTGTATGTCAATGATAGTGCTAATAGAAGAGTTAATAATGTTGTAACGATCTGCTGAAAGTTCAACAGTTCGAACCGTGGGAGTGTCGATAAACACGCATCCATTTCCACGAAGAGACGTGGTTTCAAAAAACTTAAAATTAAAATCTGGAGTTGGACAAGGATGCATATTATCCCCTCATTTTATTCAATGTATAAAGTGAACATAATATGCGTCAAGTTTTTGAGAAATGGCAAGGTGGAGCAACGATAGGAGAAAGAAAAATCAAAAACCTACGTTATGCTGATGACACTGTTATGTTGGCGTCATCACCAGAAGAACTGGAACAAATTATGAATAGGCTAGGCACTGTGAGTACGGATTATATTTTAAAATAAATATGCAGAAAACCAAAGTGATGGAGGGATGCCGGTTTTCATCATCCCTTCCATGGAGAGTCTTGTATGCCAACAGTGTCTCTTTCAGCGCTTTTGTACTTGCTGTAAGTCCAATTAGTCGGCTAGCCTTCGACAGCTCAGTAAAAAAACTTAAATGGGCTTTTAAAGGTGCTTTGATCTGGCCTGTTAAATTGATATAGAGTGAAATAAAACAATTGCTTGTTTAGCGAGAAACTGTAATTGAAAAAAGGGCAAGAAATAGAACTTATAAACTGTGAGTGTATAACTTATCATAGGAACCTAATTTGAAAATTACAATTTACGAACTTTTCCGAAAACACCATAACACTATTCACATTTTAACGACTTCCCGGCTTATTGCGTAACTTGCAACGTGGAGAAAACCTGTCCGAACTTGAAAGATAGGTGTGAGCCCTACAAAAGTCGCTAATTCACTGTCGATGTCGACTCTAGACCCCTCTGAAATATTTTGCTTATGCATTTTGAATAGCCTGTCTAGGGTAAAGTAGGCGCCATGGGCGGAGACTAACATTCCCAGAAACAAGTCTATGCAGACTGGATTTATTTAGGTAACTTGCGTGAAAATATTTATATTTTACGAAATAGAATTATTTGTTTGGATATATAATTATTTGTTTGGAGATTATAGTTCTCCAACACAAGCAGAGGTAAGAAACATGGTCGACTACGAAGTGGCGACCATCATGGCAATCTACATTTTGCAAACTTCGGCACTGAAAATATTTGTGGTAATTGTGTTGAACCACGTACGCAGACTACTCAACCAGAAAATTCTTCGCCTTCCTTGTCCTTGCGTTTTTTCTACTTTTCCTTGAACAATTCCGAAGACAGAGGTATTCAATTTTGGCTGTTTTTATAGTGGTTAATAACTCTTTTTATTTTTGCATTCTTAATAAAATGTTCTAATAATAATTATTTAAAATATAAATGGTAACAATTATTTAATTTTTTAAAAACAATGAGTGAATAAAAGCTATACAGAAAGAATAACTTTGAATGAAGCAATAGGAAGGACAAATACTGAGAAATCTTCTGGGGGGCTAGTACAGAGATGTTAAAATCTATTGAAGAAAAATTAAAGAAAATATTACTATAGACCCTAAATCTAATACGAAAAAAATTGCCCAGAGAATGGTCTGATGTAATTATTGTACCAGTGAATAAAAAGAGACTGATAATTTAACTTAATTCCCATATTTTATTTTACCCACATTACCAGCTTTGTTATAAGGATTCGCGCATTGGTTTTCTGTAGCTCTATGTTCCAAAGATGTCTGAATACCATTGGTTTTTATTATTTTTTCAAATTTTATTATTTAACAATTAACTACAGATTTTTTGCAACATTTGCATTGTTCTGAAAATAATTTTATTTTAACAGATCCAAAACGAAAATAAGCAGTCTGGTAATTTGACTATTTTGAATTATAATGTTTTGAACATTGCAGCTAGCGCTAAATTAATTGCATTTTATTTTTTGAAATGATTTATTATTGTTCACCTATCGAATAAAATCTATCAAAATATTCGATGGTGCATTGTATAAACCTGATTTTTACATCGTATTCAAAGGATAAAATACATACAAATTCAGATGTAAAAATTCTAAAAAAAAAATAACAGTGATTTATAAACGGAATTTTTGTTTAATGTTTTTCCCTAAATTCAAAAATTTATTTTTGATTAATATAACATTATAAAATAATAGCATTATATTTTTATTTATATAAAAAAAATTTAGTATACGTGAAAAAAAAAATACAACCATTTGTAAGAGTTCTCCACATAAATAAAAAGCATGAAATAAAACAAACAACATTGACAAACAGTACATATGTATGGACAAACATTTAAGGAAGAGAGAGTCCAGCCGTTCAAGAGAGACAACCCCAACTGTTGCAAAGGCAAACTACCGAAAATAGGGGCCGATGTAACTGCGGAAATTAAAACGTTATTCTAATAACTTGCCTAAAATGGAGATGTTCTTAGCCTTGGGTGAAACTCCATTGCTTGTTTTAGACGGCTTGGATCCCAGTTTATATTAAACGATAGTTTAGGAGCCAAGAAATACGATTTTGGAGACTGTAGGCAATTACTTAATTGCGGTATTTATATTGTGTTTTATTTATATATGCGTTTGTTTTATAAACTAAAAAAAACATTAAATATAAGTAAATAAGTATATAACAATAAAACACTGAAAATTTTGTATTCAAAACATCAACAAAATTTCTTATATATCTTATCACTACAGCTGTTTCGGCAGAGTGACTTTCTCAAGTCACCTATTTTTTGTATGCGTTTACACTTTATAGTCTTTAAACGAAATAGGCTGAGGAGGGGAGAACTGTTTGTCTCAAGCTGGTCATTCAGAATTATGTCTGTGTTTTGTAATTTGTTAATTTCCATAAAATCTAACAATGATATCTTAAGATCCTTATTATTTTCAATGTGAAGAATTTGAAAGTCGTCACTAAAAGAATGATTATTGAAATGTTTTTCTATTATTGAAAGCCCTTTTATGTTGTGCTATTCGTTTATTAAAATTTTTACCAGTTTGACCGATGTAAGTTCTTGGGCAGTCGCCCCATTTAAGTTTGTGAGCACCACTTTGTAGTGCTTTTTATTTTGGCTCTTGTTGTTAATATAATTGGCTTGGTTGTTAAAGTTATTATTTGTTCTGAAAGCTGATGTTATTTCTTTCTATTTTATGTGTTTTGCTATTTTTGTTGATATTTTGCCTGTATATGTAATCGAGCAGAAGGTACTTGGTTATTTCTCTGGTGGTGGAAATACTAATTTCAGGGCTTTTTTGTGTAGTTTTTGATTTAAAATTTTATTAATTGTTTGTTCGTTGTATCCATTGTTTACTGCTCTTTGTTTAATGATAGTTAATTCTGCCGCAAAGTTGTATTTTGATTTCGGAATTTCTGTTAATCTATGTACCATACTATGATAATTTTATTATAACTCAAAACAAAATTAAATATCATTGAGCAAATAGTAGTAAACAATGGATACAACGAACAAATAATTAATAAAACTTTAAATCAAAAACTACACAAGAAAGCTCTGAAATTAGTATCGCCATCACCACAGAAAAACGCAGTACCTTCTGCTCGATTACATATACAGGCAAAATATCAACAAAACTTAGGCAAATATATTAAAAACAACAATAGCCAAAATAAAAAGCACTTATACAGTGGTGTTGATAAACTTAAATATGGTTGCTGCCCAAAAATTTACATTGGTCAAACTGGTAGAAATTTTAATAAACGAATAGCAGAACATAAAATAGCTTTCAATAATAGAAAAACATATTCTACATACGCACTTCACCTTTTAGATCATAATCATTCTTTTAATGACGAATTTGAAAATGAGGAAATGAAAATTAACAAATTAAAAAACACAGACATAATTCTAAATGACCAACTTGAGACAAATAGTTCTCCCCTCCTTAACCTATTTTGTTAAAAACTATAAAATGTAAACGCCTACCAAAAATTGATCACTTGAGAAAGGCAATCTGCCGAAACAGCTGTAGTGATTAAGATTTTATAATACATTTTGTGGAAGTTTTAAAAACAAAGTTTTACGTGTTTTATTGTTACGTAAAATGAATTTCCATCAAGTAACGACCGAATCCATCAACTAAATAAGTATATATTATGCTAAATGCCTACAGGTGGTTCATTGTAACAGATAGCGACAACATGAAAATATAACAATCATGTTTTAATTTGTGTCCATTTCCATATTTATGTAATTATTTATTTAAAAAAATAATCTAAGAAAACGATTTAAAAATAATTAAAATTGCATCAATATTTTTATACACTGTTATTGGTAATGAATAGTTTATATTTTAATGGACATTCTCGAAAAAAGTTTGGATTCATGAAAATGATCTTTTTTTGTATAACATAACCTAATCTAACCTATACATCCTTACTTTAACTGATTAATGTTGCCTCCAGTGTAGCGCTGCAAAGTAAATTGTTGACAAATTATATCTGGTACTTTACTGCAGTTTAGACAATTTTTGCATAAGGCGTTTTCCTCCAATCATCAGAGACGAAAATACCACTGAACCTATAAAAATCATACAAATAAGATAAGTTTTGCTGATATTGTCGATATCAGCAAATTTTTTACTCCTACCCTAAGGAGCTTTCTTCTAAAACTATTCCTGGTAGGGGAGAAAGACATCGATTTACCAAGAATATGTACATTGTAGAAAAAAGCATTTCAACCAAGAAATATAGCTTAAGTAATTTTAAACAAAAATGTTAATTAACACTTTTCTGTAAAATGAACCGTTTTTTCAGAAACAAAGCTTGAAGTGACCGGCTATTTTAAATGTCAGTTATGCGCGCGAAGCTTAAATAAAAGCTGTATCAACTCAAGGTTAAAATTCGATACATTTTGATATGAGTGTCATATTGACAAAAAATAAAAATGCATTTTAAAAGTAAAGAGAGCAACTTTTGTACGAAATTTTTTTGGTTTGCCACTAATGAAGTCAGTTTCTAGAAAGCTGTTAAATAAATAGACCTTGCGCGATTTTTACCATTTTTTATAGTTCTCATGAGAATAATAAAATTTATAAGCTCTGTTGACAGGTCCACTATAAAATTTTGATTGTAAGAGTCCAATTTTTAAAATCCATAGCATGTAATTTCGATTTTAAGTTATGGCAATAAAAATGAGCCATTTGAAATATATCTAAAAAACGCTGAATTTAAACTTTTTCATTATAAATGATCTAAAATGATTAATTCTTTTTAATTGTATAAGTACGTTTTTCAAAACTACTTAACTTCAGCTACAAATTCTACCTAATACTGTCTTCGTGAAAGTATTTCCCGTACCGTGAGATTGTTTGTAATGTACAAGTTTAAATTCAGCGTTTTTAGGAATATTTCATATGCCTTATATTTGTTGCCAAAACTCAAATTCGAAATTGTATGTTATAGGTTTTGAAGATTAGGATCTAACAAAGAAAATTCAACAGCTACCGATAAATTTTATTGATCTCATTGTACATCGTCAAGATTTGCAAAAATCGTGTTACGTTTGTTTATTTAAAAAATGAAAAAAATACATACGAAAGCTGCACTCTTGACTCTAAAAACAAATTTCTACTTTTGTCCTTAGGACGCTCTAATAAAGAAATATTGAATTTTTACCGTCGAGTTGATAAAAATTTAAAAAATTGGACTCGTGCATGTAACTGACATTCAAAATCTCCGGCAGTTTCTTATTCTACACAAAAAGTGTAGAACACATATTTTTCTACGGTGTATAGATTCTTGGTAACTCGATGGTTTTTGTTTCATCCCCCACTAAGAGGGGAGTTTTAAGGGAAAACCCCATTGTAGAAGTGGCAAATTTTTAGCATCTGTTTTGCAGAACCAAAAATGTCATTCCCAGCAAAATCCAGCTTGTTTTTATGATTTTTAGATGTTCAGTGGCATTTTCGTCCCTGACGATTGGTGTAAAATAGATTTTTATAAACCAGCAAACTATCTCGATACTAAATAAGTATACCATTTAGTATAAACAAAACTAATAATTAAACTACTGTACCTAAATCGTAATATTATGTTGGAAATAGTTATTCCATATTTTATTTTTAATAGCTACTAATAGAGAACCAAATGAAGAATAAACAAAGTTATTTCCTAATATAAAATTAAAAATCCTCTATTAATATATAATAAATAAATAAACTGCAACAGCGGTTTCAGACATGTCATTTTTTAACTTTCGTTATAAAAGGCGACTCAAAACAACTAATTATTTAAACAATTTTGTAAGAACCAAATTGCATTGTACTGGTTTTAAGAAAATTTTAAAAAGTATGCATAAACCCAACTAAACAAATGAAGTGCCTGTCAGTGAATTAACATCAAAAAAGTTAGGAACTACTGCAAGCTGTTAGTATTAACCTGTTGACTCCAGCGTTTTGACAAACTTTGTTTATTTGCCGGTAATGCAGCTACAGCGTATTTCACATGATTCATTTTATGGGTTTAAAATTCGCTGGCATATGAATATTAACATTTTAAGGTGGATACACACATATAAGCAGAACTGTTCGCTAACCGTTTGCGAACGCTATATTTGTATAATTTGTACCGCGGAATGAACCGCTTGCGAGCTGTTCGTTCGTCGCTCCTCTCGAAGCACGATCTGTCGGTTTTTGGGACGAACACAAAGGAAATTCACATTTTAATTTGGATGTTATTCGCAGCTATATGGTCTGTTCGTGTAGTCGCATCGAGATTGTGTGACTTGTTTCTAGTTTGAATTTAGTTTATATTTTTTGGCGTGAACCCAACTTTTCCATGATGGCACAGTGATCCTAGAATAAACGTATTAAAATTATTGACATATCCACCAGGACAAGATGCCCAAGGGAGATGGACCTTTGACACTTCTTCCCGTCACCACTCCGAGAAGATCGGCGTTCAGCTAAAACCTCTCCTCTGTCACATCAGACATCAGGATGGAAGGGCTGGTTAAGGCAAAACATATCTCCTGATGTCCTGCTATAACCCGATTTCCATTCTTTCTTTCACGTATAATCGGGAAAACTACACCCACACGAACCAATAAAGACTTTCAACCCTCTGCGAGGCTGCCATCTCTCCCGCGTCGTCTGTCTCGGTCTGTGACAATCCGAACCCCACTAAGGTGCTACTCGCTCGTTTTAAAACTCTGTTGCGAGTTTACTCTCCTCTCGTTCTTTTTAAGAGATCAGCACGCTGATGTGGATCCGTGTTCACCACCACTCATTATTATTATTTTCTCCACCATTTTTCTCACGGAATTAAACATTCAGCATTTACACTCTCTTTCATCCGCCCAACGCTCACACTACAACATCATGTATGCCACAGTATCCGAGAGACCACAGTAAATGCACTGATCGGACTAAGCCCTCTTAAACCTGAAAAGGTAGCTGCAGTAGCAGCCATAGCCTGTGAGCATTTGCATCAGATAATAATTCGGCTGCCTATGCCCACTGTCTACCTAGCTTCGAAGGTTCGGGATTAGTGACTTCGTCCACTCCACTACATCACGTGTTGCCTCTTACTCTTGCTGCCATTGACCGATTGAAACTAATCTATCTGCCAGTCGTATCTCATTCATATCTCGCTCTTCAATGTTCCACCCCTACGACTATAAATTCTGGCCTTTCACCTGCCAGCGTATGTAAAGGAACACAGCCGGTGATCACTCACAGAGCGGCAGCTAAGACAGTCCTTTAGGCACATGCTACCCGTAGCAGACCAGTTCTGTCTACGCGTACCATGAGCCTCTTGTAAGTTAATATTTTCTACCGTCTCACTCCAGACAGGGCTCCGTAGAGGACGACAGACTGCACAACACCGTGAAGCGCCCTTCTTCTTTCAGATTTGGGTGCATTGATATTAAGCATTATCCTTCCCAGTGCAGCCATTCTCTCACTAGCTCTTATACTACTGATAGAGAATAACTTCCAGATACTTTACGTACTTTTTGGGCATCACTCTCGCTTTCGCGCACTTACAGTCAACCCTATCTCCCTTTTTGTAGCCTCTGAGTACTACCGCCTCCGTCTAATCCTTCGCGAGAGAAAGATCATGCTCGATCATTCAATCCTCAACGAAGACACGCGTATTCCGAAGCAACAGTTCCTCCCTGTCCCGTTCAGATACCAGCATAGCAAGGTCGTCCGCGAATGCGAGGAGGGTATTACCCCATCCCCATATTCGCAGTTTAAGACCACGTCATATACCAGGTTCTACAGCGTCGGACCCAGGACAGAGCCCTGCAGGACCCTAGCCGTTACATCCACTATCACATGATTTTCCACTACAATCTTCCTCTTATTGACTTTTATCAGAACAGGAGGATACTCTAGGATCCGAAAGATGGTTAACATTTTCGAAAAAATTTAAAAGATGATGCATGGCGCGAAATAGGTGAGACTATGGATATGCCACCAGAACACTGCAAACGGAAAATGACTTTTCCCTATTTGCATTATTTAGTCGCAAAAAGAAAAAGGTATCCACAGGGTCCGGTGGAACAGGACAGGTTGAGTTAAATAAAACAGAAATTCTCAAAACATTAATTACATTTCGCCAAATTGTATTTCTTGGGCCAAAGCCATCTAATTAAGTAAAAAAATTGTGTTTATTAGAAATAAGTAAAACAAATTATATGTTTTAGGTAGACACGAAGCGTATAAAAGTAAATGGTTTGATTATGCTACCATGCGATTTCTTGAAGATCGGGATACTCCACAATCAATACATAATATGCTTGCACTTCTACTCAAACCATTCTGTTACTTCGTACAAGTTGGTTTGTCGCTTTTTATAGATCGTGACAAGTTTGCGATGAGTTCACTGTGAACATATTTTTAAGGAACTGTTCGCGAATAGCTCGCGAGCAGATCGCGAACACTTCGGCTCGCGTATGTGTACCCATATTTTTACTATGAGAAGCAGTCAAAAAGTTAAATTTTCAATTGAAAGTTTAACTGAGGAACTAATACTAAAATAGTAAGTAACTGGCAAAAAATAATGAATATGATCCACATAGTTAAAAAACAATATAACAGCTACATTTATAAGCCCTTTATCTGGTAACCTAACAAAATCATTGAGCAAAGATGCCATGCCAGTAAAGACTCAGTTTAAAAACTAACAACTCTTCAAGTGAATATATAAAAATAATAGAACCAAAGATCATGGAAGCCAAAAACAGACTATTTAGGATCAGTTTTTCTGACAAACAGCAAACAGGTCAGTTAGAAAGAAGTTAAAAAATACAGATAACTGAAACTATTTTAATACTTTCTTCGTCTGGTGTCTCACGCTTAAAACATATAGACATTTCTCAGTCGTTTTCTTTATTACATGAAAGTGTTTTGTAACAAAACTTTAACACCACGAGCGTTACTGGTCACCAGGTCCACTTTTTGTTCTATTTTTCTATAAGTATTAATCTAAATAGTTCATATTTTGCACCTCAAAATATTACCATGGTATCAAACTTTCTCTGATTGATCAAATGCAAGTTCTCGCTGAGTCCTTGATTTGGACGTGATCTGTCTATATGAAACTTTAATCCAAATTTCAATAACCTCTAGTTTACATTACTAGTCCAATGTAGTTGGTATTGATATTTGTGTCCACATTTCTACGTCAACCATTTTGTTTTATTTTTGTTAATATTTTGGCCGTAATATTAGCACGTTTAAACTGGGATCAATGATCAATGTATAACTCCTAGTTTCAACATATGGAGCAAAAATATTGACTCTTACCAGAAAAGTAGTCAATAAGATATAAGTAACAATGGAGAGATCAATGTTGAATATATCCCTCAGATACAGGGTTTTAAATCAAATAGTTAGGAGAAAAACTGGTGCTACCAATGCATTAAAGAAATTACAATGCTAAAATGGAACTGGGCAGACATCTTGTCAGAATCAGAGATGAAAGATGGACCAAAGAAATTTTTAGAATGAAAACCTAGACACGATGCTTACCGTAATCGAGGACGTCTTCTAACAAGGTGGTCGGACGACATCAAGCGCATCCAGCATAACTGTCTAGGTGCTCAAGATCGGATGAAATGCAATTATTTACGGGAGGCTTATGTTCAACAGTGGTCTTAAATGATGACTAATGATGATGCATTTTTGCACATGTTATTTATTTTAATTTAAAAATCTTGAAGATTCTATGTGCTATTCGCCAGTACCGCTGTGTCATCATGAGAGGAATCAGATTATTTATTGGTATTCCGTTCACTTTTATTTCTTCAGTTTCTTGTTTAAAGCGTATATATTGAACAACATTGGGGATAGTATACATCCTTGTAGGGCACCTTTCTTACTTTTATTATGTTAGTCATAGGTTTTCTGTTTCGCTTCAATATAAGTTCTCTATTAATTATAGAGCTCTCAAATCAATTTCTACTTTTTGTGGTCACTATTCAAGTGGTTAATGTATTAAATTATCAACTACCTTTTGGTAGACTATAAAGACTACAAATACGTCTTTTCTTTGGGTCTTAGCCACTTATTATATTAAAAGTATAGACGTGATCCTCAAAAATTAAAGGTATATTTGGATGTAACCGATACTGAATCTAACAGGTATTTGTTAATGTCAAAAGGGTAGTTAGCAGTAGACAGAAATACCTATAGGAAAAATAATAATAATAGGCCGACCGCTAATTAGGTGGTTAGATGGAGATGAGACAGACTTAATGATACTAAAAATCAGAAGATGGCAGCACGTCGCCAGAATTCGAACAGAATGGAGCTCTTAGAGCAGGCCTGGATCTACAAGGGATTGTCAAGCCACAGATGATGATGACAAAAAGGTTTGTGAATCTTCGTATCAACAAATACAAGTATAAATATACAACAAAATAAAACAACAAATTTAATCTAATAAATAGCCAGAGGCAAAAAATTTAATACAAAAAATGGTGAATGCGCGAAAATTAATTCCAAAATTGGAAATATACAATAGTAATAGGCTAACCGACATTATCGTTTATATTGTATTATATAATACATGATTCAGGGTACTCAAGATTGGATGCCATAAAATTATTTACGGGAGGTCTATGTTCAGCAGTGGACTCTAAGTGGACTAAGTATTGATTTTCTATTTGAAGTGCGTTTGAATATTAAAAGGTGGAATTTCTTACGGCAAATTGATCTCTGATTTTTGCAGTTCTTACAGTGAATCTCCAATCTCTTATCATTTTAGTCAAAATTTATATCTTACCATATCTCTTTTCTCTTCAATCTTTTGATTTCCTTTGATACTTAGTGTATCCAATGATATTTTCAGGTAAATTCTTTTACGTATTATAATAATCGTAAGACGTTTCTATCAGTTCTCATCATTTTACACAAAGTACCGTACTACGTCGACGACTACTCTACAGGTGATAGCGGGTACGCTCCCATTTACTAATTACCTAGCTAGATAGAGAACAATTTTTGAAATGTGGCAACAAGAACGAGAGGCAGAAAAATTAAAGACACAATGGACAAAAAGGTTAATTCCTGATATAAAAGCATGGTATCAGTGTAAATTTAAAATAAAAAACTATTTTTGTACCCAATTTCTGACAGGACATGAATCGTTTATGCCATACACAAGAGGAACTATTGTATATAGCATCAAGTTTTTTATGTTTGGCATCGTTTTTTCTCTTCTGTTTTTCAATACGTTTTCCAGACCACGACGGTGTATCCGAAATTTCGCTTGCACCGTTCGGGTGCACCGTTTTGAAAAAGTGGTGATTTAATCTGTGACTCAGGTCGTCATGGGTGTATGCCTGGACACGACGTCTACTACGGGAGGGGAGATGCTTGCGAATGAAATTTCCTCGTACTGAAACTGACACATTCTAGGCTAACTTCCTAAAAGATTTTCGACTCTATAGAATAATACGGAATCAAGGTAAGTGTTTATAAGCCCACACCAAACATTTAATAGAAGGTAAAGGATATGTGATGTAGAATTTTTTTCGGTCGTTGAATGGTATTTTCTATTCACTCATATTTCAATCACATGGTTAAATTTATTTAGCAGCTAAGTTAATGAACCTTGAAAAAAGTCTTTAATAATTACAGCTTAGCTGCTAAAAGATATTAAATCACGATCTTGTATGTGCGTTATATTCGAAAAAATTGTCGATCTTCTATTTTAAGCCCATTTCAGATAAATTCTTTTCTGTTAATATTACTAATTCCAGAAGCTCCCCGTTCTGGACACACATTTTTCAGCAGACATCCCTAATAAATGTCTAAATTTATTTGGCAATTCAAGCAAACTTAAAGTCTTTTATTTTAATTCAATTCTGGTTTGAAACTGTAAACTATCTCTTAAGAAGCTAGTGGAAGTTGATAACTAAAAAAAATAATAAACAACCTGTAAACTCTTTATTTTAAGTGAATAGTAGTTTAAAACCTTAAAAAGCTAGCAGAAGTTGACAAATCGAAAAAGTAAGAAACAACCTTCACTAGCCCCGAACGTCTTTTGTAGAATAACCAAAAGATGTACAAGAAGGATATTAAATACCTGGAAATTACCATTTAGATCGATCAAAATGACACCTTGTGCACGTGCGGCCAACGGCAGGACATGGACCACTTTCTCCAGTGTAACCAATGCTCGTTTCCGTGTACGATGGACAACCTGTGAAAGGTCAACACCAAGAAAATAAACAATTCTGGGAAAACACCTAAAATGATCACGCTTGGATACGACAAAGTAAAGTTAGTAACCATCTTAATGGTTTAGGAGTCAAATGACGAATGAAAATGTTTTTCTGAAATAATCACCTAAAATTACGAAGTGCCTTGATATTTATCAAGTAAGAACTATTATTACGGCAAAAATAATTAAAATACCGCTAGATCATACACTATCCGATTGTTTTGCAAATAATTAAACTTCCTTAAAAAGATTATTCTTACATCATTGAAGATAACATGCTTCTTAGAAAGCTTTAAGATTAACTTCGTTAGAAATAATGAAATTCTGGGGTTTAACTAGTTTAAGGTTACGCGTAACAGATATTCGTAGTTCAAGGTATAAAAAGGATAAAAAGCCTACTATACTGTCATCGAGTGCCATAGTCTGAGGACTAGTACTCACTCCGATGCACGTCGCCCCGCTTGAATTTTCCTACTGGCTGTAAGCCTGGAAATCCCTATTTGTCAGCCAGACAGACCTACATGAGCTCTCCTATAGGGGCTCTGCTTCTTGTTTTAGACTCTGTGACTCAGTGACTCAGTTTTTTTTTCAACTGCAAACTTAAGTTTTATTTCAACACTAGTTGTTGTAATATAAGGAAGATCTGGTCTTGGTCAAGTCAAGATTCAATCTACAGAGCGTCCGGAGTAATTCAAATGGGTTTTAACCCATATATTTGCCACCCCAAGACGACAGTATCAACATGTACAATCTAAAAAATAACAGAATATAAGTGCTAACATAAAATCCCTATATATATGTTAGAATCACTAAAAACAAAGAGAACATCTCCACATACTTTTTAAAAAGTACTTAAAAGTACAGTACAAAGAAATTTTTGAAATAACTTTAGCATAGGCATACCTTTTTTATAATTAATTTTTTTTATACTGTTATATTTGATATCATATTTAGATATATTGTAATACTTCTAAAATTAAATTGAAGTGTAAACTTCATAACTACTAATTTAAAATCTACTCAAATTTTATACACGTGAATTTGAAATAAATCAACAAACATCTGTTATTATACCCATTCAATTTTTAAACCGCTTTAAGGATCAATTTCATCAAAATTTTCCTGTCGAAAAATTAGTGAAAATTGTGAATGTTTGCAAACAAAGGATAGTTTATTTGCAAAAAATATTTTGAAAATATATTTTATACTTATGTTATTCAAAAAAAAAATTAATAAATAAAATAAATTTACAGAAATTATTTATATTTTCCAATATATTTGTTAACAAACATATATTTTTATGTATGACTTAGTTTAATGTTTGATGCTAAACGTAAATTTTATAATAATATTTCAGTAAAATGACTAACTGGTTATAATTTTATGTTTTTTATTCTAACCTATTTTAAATTTAATTTTGCGAAAGTTGTCGCTCTTGAACGACTTAGTCTTCTCATGGAAACGATACTTTTGTTCGCAGCATTGCGCTTCAGGCTATATATAATTTGTTAATACAGGCAGCACACGAATTGACGAACAGACAGACAGTACGAACATGGGGAGATGCTGCCACTTACCGCGGTGTAAAGGAGTTCCAAAACTCGCTACATTTCGAGGTTTCAGCAGCAGCGACACAGGGAACACAGAAGACAGGACAAATTACTAACCACACTGCAATACTATGCGCAGATGCACGTGTTTAGCGGGTTTTTATCTACAAGGCGCTTAAGGTTCGGTTTTAGCCGCGGGGTGCTTTCTGCGCATGTACTACTAAGCTTTGGCGGATTGTGATTGGGCAATTCTTAAAAATTGGTAATAATTGTAGGTTTTTGGCGTATTCAAACATTTCATCTTAAGTTAACAGTTACTTAAATCTTTGTAATAATGAGAGTACAAAATACAAATAAAACCGTTAGATTAAAATAAATACGATTATAATATGATATAAAACAAATTAGTAGTTATTATAATATTAACCCATAGTAGATTAGGCTTATTGACCTATCGGTACATAAACTGTTTCTGGTTTATGGATATTATCTAAATCGATACTATATAAAACTTTCGAATTTCTAACAATTCCGAACAAATACCGTAGTCAAATTACATATATTAAAACACTATTTAATACTATAAATTACATATATTAAAACACTATTTAATACTTATGGTTGCTATAACTTTCCAAGAGATTAATTTTGAAAATATTGTTTGTCTTTCTACTATTGATTATCCCAGATCAGAAAAAAAATTGAATTATGTATTATGCAGACAATATTTATGAAGTAATTATGAATGCGATATAGGTTTTAATTGTAAAAATATAATTTAATCCCAAATGCTCCAAATATATAGGTGTTAAAATAAACTATTATCAGGTTTTTTAATACGACTAACTGTTATTTTAATTTAAAATAATTTATAACAATTATTAAATTAGAAACAGACACATTTTATGTAAGGAAATAGCAAATATTTAAAATTTTGTACATTTTAGGTAGATTTCAATTCGCATAATTTACTCACAATTGATATCTCTTGATAGGGTATCCCTTTTAAAAATTCTAACTTAAAAGGGTTTCTGCTTAGATGGCAATATCTAAGGCAATATACTAAATACATTTTCTTAGCTCGAATGCATTTTTTTTGAAAATTTTGGATTGAATGAAGCATGCTAAAGACAAACGAAAGACAATCTAGTTAAAAGAGTTAAGTTAGATATCACTGTAAAACAATCACAAATAAAAGACTTTAATTTATTTCAAAACACCCAGAAAAGTTTTGGAGAAACATTAGCAGAAGCTGACCTTCCAGTAACTACCGGAGACCCTGACAAAACGTGGAAATACACAAAGAAATAAACCACTAAATCCATCAACAATACTAATCCCTAAGACAAAACAACTAGGAAAAAACATTGGATGACTGAAGAGACTCTCTATCTTAAAGAAGAAAGACGAATACTTAGAAACTGCTCATCAAATTCAAAATAAAAAGAAATCGAGATATGTCCCATTAATACAACTGTAAAACACTTATGCAGAAAGGACAAAAATAATTATAATTAACACATATGTGTACTAATTGGAGATTTCAATGCCAAACTGGGTAGAAAACTAAACAAAGAAGAAACTAAAATAGGTGATTTCGGGTATGGTCAGAGAAATGATAGAGGTAATACTTTGATGAACTACCTAGAAGAAAAGCATCTATACGCAATGAACTCCTTTCACAAAAAGAAGCCCCAACGAAAGTGGACATGGATCAGTCCTAATGGATCCACAAACAATGAGATCGATTTCATACTGTCCACGGAACGATATATCATTTAAAATGTAACAGTTCTTAACAGATTCACAACAAGTAGCGATCACAGGATGGTCAGAGCAAAAATTAGTATTGACGGTAACTATGAGATGAAAAGAAAAATTAGTAGAAGCTGGGATCTAGTAGATATTAACAAACTAGGGCAATATAAAGAGATATACAAAGACCTATAAAAAAAACAACTTACCCAAAAATTAGACAGGGATGATAAAGATATAGACGAAATAGATAACATACTTACAGCAACAATGATTACATCAGGAAAAAAAATAGCAAAAAAGGATCTAAAAAAGAACAACTATATATCAACAGAAACAAAAAAGCTTGTGGATAAAAGAAGGAAGCTGAACGAAGGAGGCAAAAGGAAATCTATAGAATATGTAGAAATCAATAAAACAATAAACAGAATGATAAAAGAAAATAAGAGAAAAGAACAAGAAATAAAAATAGAAGAAGTAATACAGAACAACAAAAATATGAAATACTTTAGTCCGAAATTAGGTAAGTTTGAAATAAGCAAACTAAAATATGTAAATGGAGTAGAAACAAACGATGCAAAAGATGACATCATAAATATATTCCACCATTTCTACACAGAATTATATAAAACAAAAAAAGGAACTACCAGAAGAAATTAAAAACCAACTTAAGGTTAAACTAAAAAATGTCAACTCAGAGCTACAGACAGAAATAAGAAAATCAGAAATAAAGAAGGCATTAAAAGAAATGAAAAAGAACAAATCGCCTGGAAAAGATTCAATAACTACAGAGATGCTGTAATATGGTGGAAAAGTGGTAATTAAGACTCTATATTCCCTTTTTAACGAGATATTAAAAGAAAAAAGAATTCCAAACAACTGGAAGGAATCACTAACCATTATCCTACACAAGAAAGGCGATAAAGCAGATATAAAAAACTACCGTCCTGTAACACTCCTCAATGTAATGTATAAACTCCTAACAAAAATTTTAACCAATAGATTGACGACGAAATTCGATGGATACCAGTCGAAAGAACAAGCTGGTTTTAGAAAGGGATTCAGTGACAAGTGACCATTTACTAAGTATGAAAATACTTATAGAACGAGCAAACGAATACCACATTCCTCTATATATGGCGTTCATAGATTTCAAAAAGGCTTTCGACAGAGTCGAACATTGGGCAGTGAAAAGTTCTTTGATTATAATACGCCTTAATAAAGGCATGAGACAAGGTCATACAATATCACCGAAACTTTCCAATCAGGCTGTTGAAGATTAGAATGGGAAGAAAAAAGTATAAAAATTTGTGGATAATGCTTGAACCATCTAAGGTACGCTGATGATATTGAATTGATAACTGATAAAATATAAGAATTATTTAAAATGATGAAAGAACTGGACGTAGAAGCTGAAAAGATAGGCCTTAATATGAATTACAGCAAGACCAAAACCATAACAAATACCGATGAAGACATCACAATAAGAATCGGCAAGATAAAATAGAACAAGTTCAGGATGATGTATATCTTGGTCAAACTATAAAACTTAACAAAGAGAACCAAACAGCAGAGATAAAGAGACGAGTTAGACTGGCAAGGGCAGCATTTGGCAAACTAAGTTACATTCTTAAAAACAAAAGATACCCACAGCATCTTAAGACCAAAGTATACAATCAATGCGTACTCCCTGTTTTTACTTATGGTTCCCAAACGTGGGCATTTACAAAAGCAAACATGGACAAAATCATAAAAACCCAAAGAGCAATGGAAAGACAAATGTTGCATGTAAGACTAATGGATAAAAAGAGAAACGAGTGGATAAGAGAGAAAACAAAAGTGAGGAATGTTAAAAAATAAAGTTGCAAAATTAAAATGGAGATTTGCCGGACACAATATAAGACGAAAAGAAGAACGATGGAATAAAATTCTTATAAGTTGGAGACCGTGGGAATATAAACGAAGCAGAGGAAAGCCCCAAATGAGATGGGCAGATGATATCAAGAAGCACGTGGGCTCTAGGTGGATGACTGTAGCGACAGACAGAGAAGAATGGAAAAGGATTGGGGAGGCCTATGTCCAAATATGGACCGAAGAAGACTAATTAGATAGGTGTGTATAACTAGAGGAACATGCTGACCGCCAAGAATCTAGAGAACTTTTTTCAAAAGTCAAGTATCTAGCGAGAGAATTTAAACCGCAAACACACATCATCAAAGATAATAGTGAGAATACCATAATAAACCCAGACGGTAACGCTAAGGTGTGGAAACAATATTGTGAAATACTATTCGCTAACAACGAACCAAGCAATAATACAGAAAAAAGAAGTTATGAAAAAGAATCACAAATATTGACATCAGAAATTGGAGCGGAAATTAAAAAGCTAAAATTCAGAAAAGCAGAAGACGATGAAATAACAGCTGAAACATTCAAAGAAATGGGAGAATTAGGGACGGAAGTAATGCTTAAAATTAGGAATGACATCTGGAATACAGAAAAGTGGCCAAATGGCTGAGATAAACTCACTTTTATTCCCATATATAAAAAAGGTTCTTCGACAGATTGCAGTAATTACCGTACAGTAGCATTAATATCACACGCGAGCAAAGATTTTCTAACCATTATCAGTGAAAGACTAAAATCAATTCTTTTACCACAAATTCCCTAAGAACATTAGGGATTTGTCCCAGGTAGAGCAACAAGAGCACATTCTTGATATTCGTCAAAATGTTGCATTCTTGATATAACCGCCGTATATTTAGTTTTCTGGGAGTTAATCAGAAGTTAAGTCCGATATTTTTTGCGGCATTTTTAATACGAGTGCATTATTTCGGGTTAGAAAAAGAAGTATAAGTAAACAACCGGTAAACGTAAGATAAATCAGGAAATTACAAAGATGACAGAAATACAGAAAGCGAGTTAAAAATTTATATTTTTCTGAAACACTCGATACATGCATACATAGGGAATAATTATTCAAACCTCGCATATTATTACTTAAATAATCAATTACTGTTTATTGGCAACACTGCAATTTACATTTATATTTATTAAAAACAATTATTGCAATACGAATTATTATTAATTTGGAAATTACTGCAGTTGCGGATTACTGTTATACAGTCAGATAAGTAGTTAATGTTAACAATTAACGTAATAACAATGCTGAATGGTCTAATAAAGATAATAGATTTTAATTAAATCCAAAAATTAAATTTGAATTATAAAACAGTAGCTTTCGGTAAATAATCGCCAAAATTATTTTAAGAAGATTAATTTTAAATAAATGTATAAACTTTGTAGGACATAAAGCTGGAACACAGCCTGCTTTACAGAATATTTAAATAAAGCATTCCCCTATAACCTAGCAGAAAAGTACCAAAATAAAGCCGATAGAGTTAACAAACGAAAGCAAAATATAAAATTTAGGATCTGACCAGTAGATAAGAATATAATGAAATGAAAAAAAGTCCCTTATGATGTGGTAAACAGATAAAAAAAACTGTGTTAATTGCTAAACATGTTCACGATATTACGAAAACTAATAATATTAAGGTCGTAATTGATCGGCTGAAAACCTTTTATCACAAGAAATTAAGATAAAAAAGTCGTAAAACAACTAAAAAATGTATGAACTTAACACAAAACGGGGAGACGATCAAACAAGAAATATGACCTTAATCTTCGTCTTCTTCTTCATGTGCCATCATCTCTAAGAAGGTTGGCAATCATCATGACAATTGCCACTTTCGATACCGCTACAGTAAAGTACAGTAAAGAGGTCAGCACAAGTGCATTTAAACCAACTTTAAATTGTTTAACCATAAGATGCGTCTTCTTTCACGATCTCTTCGGCCCTCTATTTTTCCTTGTATTATTAATTGCAGCCATTTAGCAATTTTTAAAGCTCACCCACGATGACATGTCACAATTTTTCAGTTTTAATAGTATTTAAAACCTTTTTTTTTCTATCTTTCTTAACACCTCGCCTTTCGTGACTTTATCCATCCAAATTATTCGTAATATTCTTCTATAAGTTCATAATTCTAAGAATTTTAATCCGCCTAAAACGTTATTCTTTAATATTCCAGCCTTCAACCCTTAGAATAATACGGAGAAATATTTCTATTTCTTAGGAATGTCTTATTTCTAAAAGAATGTCTCTTTTACAGAATACTTTTTTTAGTATATTGCAAACATTTCTGTCCTATTCTTGCTTTAAACTCTTGTGTGTACTCATTAATTTCATTATTTATATTGCTGCCAGATATTTAGGAGTTTTTAAATTTGTTCTTAATGTATTATTATGCTTTTTTGGGGCTGTTGGGCTTTTTGAATAAACATAAATTGTGTCTTTTTTGTGTTTAGTACACAGTACACAAGTAATCCGTACACTATTGGTCGACCATTTACAGTTATTCCCGTAGATAGTTTTTTAAGTGCCTCAGAGTACATGAACGTAGAACATTGAACAGGGTAGAGGACATATCACTTAGGTATGCACCTAGACCGCAGATTAACGTAGAAGAAACACATATTTACGAAAAGAAAAACAGTTTGGTCTGAAACTCAGTAAAATGTAATCGCTAATAGGAAAAAGATCAAAAGAACAACCTGCCTCGTAAACCTGTAGTAAAATTGAGTAACCTAGTTAATGCTAATTGCTAGATGACATCTCCCAAATTTATCAAAAATAGCAGAGATAATATGATACCAGAAGCAAGAAAATCACCAAATAAAGCCTCATCATGTAGGCCAATAGCACTTTTTCCAGCGATGTCAAAGCTGTTTGAGAAATTCCTGCAAAAAAACTAAAACCATAATAAGAGAAAAAAGTGATTTTAAACCACCAATTGGACTTCAAAAATAAACGTTCTACTATTGATCAAGTACAAAGAATTATCCAAGTAATTAAAAAATCATTAGAAGAAGAAGAAGAAAGGCTGTTCTACAATCTTTTTGAACGTAGCTAAGGCTTTCGACAAAAACAATATTCAGAAATTTTGCTGTTGTACACATCTGAAAATATTTCAGAATTAAGCAAAATGACATGTACACAAATCTGAAAGAAATTAAAACAGGAATCCCTCAAGGAAGCGTATTAGGTCCAGTCCTCTACCTGTTATATACTTACGATATACCTGAACTAGAGAATGATTTTATAGCCACCTTGGTAGATGATACTGCTATCTTGGTAGTACGTGACGTCAGCGAAGAGCAACAGAAAAATTACAGTTGTCAATAAGCAAAATCTATAATTGGACTAAAAAATGGAGAATCAAACTAAATAAATATAAATCAGTTTACGTTACTAATATCGACGTGGTCGCAATTCAAAAAACCCATGTAGAAAACGTAGAACAAATGCTGGCTAGACAAAGAATTCATGCCTATGATTTATTGGGTGCAACTTACCATTCAGCCTATAGAGTGGCAACCTATGTTCGAAATAAAATGAAAAATGCACACATATGTTATACATCAGACATAACTAACATTCATACGGTTACTATACAAAATGAACCCCCGGCAATTCTGTGGCTTTCGCATGTTATTTCGCCCACCTACACCTCTCAGTCTATGTTCGAGACTTTCAACAGTCATCATAAACTTTGGAAGTTTAGGCACAGTGATCAAAACGAAATTTCGATCTCCAGTCAGAAGACGAGAATACAACTTAGACCTATGTTTTGTTTCCACAAATGAAAAAAATCAACCACTGACAGATTCACGTACAGTACTCTCAAATTTTCCATATAGCCAACATAGACTAGTTGTAATAGAAGTTGGTATCAAAATACCAATAATATCATCTTTTTCCCGACCTAGGTACAACTTTCAAAAAGTAGGCTAAGCAACTTGTACTAAAAAATTGGACAAATTTCTGTGATGAATAACCCCAATACGTACAAACTAGATGAGCTTTGTTAGCGTGGTTACCTCTACAGCGAAGAAAACTATACCCAGACGATATCGTGAAGAGTATGCCCCAGAATGGGACGAAAAATGTTATGAATTGTATCAAGAATAATACAAATATGTTAAGATGCAGCCAGATAAAAACTGTGTAAAAATTAGACTTTAGTAAATAAAGAAGAAAAGCATGGTCGTTTCTCATAAAACGTGATAGTACCAATCTAACAACTAGAGACAAAGTACCATATCAATAGCTCCTAACAAAGTGGCCTCCCACATTGTAGCAACCTCAAGAACACTTAGAGATCGTGACCACACCACCAAGTAAAACAAGAAATAAAAATACTAAAGTCTGCATGCCCGCCTATATCTGAGCAGTCTGATGAGTTCTAATAAATCAGAAGAAATTATTTCAGAAATATCAGAAATTAAGTCGGCACCAGGCTTCGATAAAATCCTTTTAAAATTTTTACTCTCCTGTGGCAAATATACTAGGAACTGGCTGGCTGATTTCTTTAAAAATCAGTTAAAGTTCCCCATTCACTTAAAAAGGCCTCTATTATAGCCCCATTCAAACCAGTAAAGGCAAATTATCAGCCTCAAAACTACCGTTTAATTGCACTGCTTAGCTGTGTCTATAAACTGTTGGAACGATTAATCTACAACAGAATTAGTAAAAACATATTTGAGTTGATGCCTATTGAGCAAGCAGGGTTCAGACCTAACCGCAGCTGCACAAATTAGATTCTATCCCTAACAACACATATGAAGCAGGTTTTTAAAGAAAGCAAAAAACATCCATTACTTTTATTGACCTATCAGCTGCATACGATACTGTCTAGAGACAAGGACTAATCTATAAACTAATTTGTGCCATCCCCTGTTAAAAGGTAGCTAAACTCATTGACAGCATGCTCACCAACAGACTTTTTCAAGTCACAATGAGCAACTTTAAACGTGTTCAAATAAAGCTCTGCAATGGACTGCCACAGGGATCTGTTTTGGCACCCTTACTGTTTAATTTATACATCGCGGATCTACCTGGGACAACTTCGCAGACATTTAGTTACGCTGACGATCTTGCTGTTATGGAAGAAAACTTTCCAAAAGAAGGCTACGGCTCAATGCAACGAAAACCAAAGTGTGCTTTTTCCATCCAAATAATGCCCAAATTAACAAAAAACTTATCGTTTAATTTGAAAACAAACGGCTCACTCATAACTCAACACCAAAATATCTTGAAATAACTCTGGACAGAAAAAAAAAGTTTTAAAGAACACCTACAAAGAACGGAACGAAATAATATGGTCCAAAAGCTATGTAGCCCCACATGGGGTCCTCAGCCTCTGTACTCAGATCATCCTCCCTCGGATTTGTATACTCGGCGACTGAATATGCTTCTCCGGTATGGATCAATAGCAAACACACGAAGATAATTGACACCCAATTAAACCAGACAATGCGAATGATCTCAGGTATAATTAGATCCACACCGAACTATTTGCTTCTCATTCTGAGTCACATTTCACCGCCGAAACTACAAAGAGGTCATTCTCTTTTCAAAAAATATCGAAAAATCTATGCCAACCATTAACTACCCATCCATTAGCACCAGCTTGATATCAAAATAAACATACTGCATTCCAGATATATACCATTATTAAGAGCCTAATCCTTAAATCAGGAATATTTTAACCTCACCAATGCTTAGAAAAGACAATGGGAGAGCGACTCACCACAGGAAGCACACCAAATGGCCTTTATCAATCAGAAACCACCAGGCTTTGAACTGACCTGCAATACATGGACAACAATAAATAGAATAAGAACAATCAGCGGTAGATGTGCTAACAGCTTACATAGATGATGAAAAGTCTAAGGTTTTTTCATCATCAATCTAAGGACTTACTCCTGAGTGTGACTGTGGTGTGCAACGACAGACCGTCCATCACATTGTTGAAGAATGCCTCCGAAGGCGATTCCCTGGAGTTTTACATTATATTAATAATACATATTAGATGTTCGTTTAAAATACCCCATGTAATGTTTTATTGTTCCTATTGTATGCCATACGAAAAATAAGTTCACGTTAATTTTACACATATAAAAATCCAAAACATTAGAATTGGACTAAATTATGAACAAATCCCATATGGATCTTTCGCAAAATAGTAAGGTATCACACTTGATGCCATTCTTCGCTAAAAAGTGTATATTAAAAACAAAAGGCAAGAACTAGGTATGCGTTTCAGGAAAATATATTGGATAATGAAAATTTAGCATTGTCCAGACATATTTGTGATTGTATTTATCTTTATTAAGAAAATATCCAATCTAGTTAGTAAGCTGGCAGATTTAAAATATTAAGTAAATTAATGATATTGATCATTGATTAAAAAAGATTATGACAGGGGCGCAAATATACTGTTGTCGAAAAAAGAGGAACAGGTAATATCCACACTGCGTGTTTATTGTCATATTTCAACGAAAATATCACGATGTTTGGAGTATATGGTCTAACCAGTGGAAGTTTTGCTGTAAATTAACTATATTCTAAACAAATATTCTTAAGCTGATGAAATAAGTTCATAAAATATTTCTTTTTTGGAGTTTAAATGAAAATATTTTTCTTAAAATCTAACCGTACACATAGCAGCTTTCTAACCCTAAGGTTACTATTGGTTAATATTATTTCATTGGCAAAAAATAAAAAAAACCTCATTTTTTTAATAAATTCTTAAAATAAAAGAAAACTATTATTCATTGTAAACGATTGAATCAGTTATATTTTCAGTGTATATAGAACGATGGAATATATTAACGCCACAGTATTATGGTTTTATCGAGTTGTCAAAATATTTTGAGACAAAGTTCTTCGGATTATCACAAACTATTTAAAATTTTAATTAAACATTTGAAATCTTTTTCACCAATTTTTAAGAGTTGTTTTACCCAAACCGCCAAGAAATATTTGAGACCAAATTGCTCTATTCACTCACTCAAAACCTTTCAATCGGTTGTTGACGAGACAAATTATGACGGACACACAACATAAAACAAAAACAAATAAAAAAATCGTAGCTACTGACAATGACAGACACAAGTTAGGCAAAAAAGTCTACTTGCAAACAAAACAAACAATGAAAGAATAGCAAACACATGAATGTAAAAGGATTCATAGGCTCTATATTGACTTTTTAAACCGAGACCAAATGCAATTTGTTTAAACGGTACATTCAAAAATTGTAAATATTTGTTAGAACGTTGATGGTATTGAAAGTTTGTTTTCAATTGATGGTGTATTCACGATATTAAAAAACGCTCAGTTGGTGTTTAATATACGCTGATATTAAGATTTTTTTACTCCAATTATTACTACGTTTATATTGAAGTACGAAACAGTTAATATTGGTTTTATATAACATTTTTGAAGCTTTGTAATTTTCTACATAGAATATTAAAATAATAAGGGTTGCTTTGAAAACTGAATAAACTGAAATATTAAAAACATCAAAATATAAAATAATAAAAATTATTCATTCAAATTTTTACGAAAAACAAAGCAAATATCTACATTTTAAAATATTTGATTTTAACATATTCTTAACAAGTGGGCGAACTTTTTACCATTTTTCAAAGTAAAAACGTTGCACGTCACAATTTATATAAAGTGACTTATATTTAAAATTTCCAGAAAATCAACCTTAGAGTTCAAATTTTCTTAACACAGCTAATAATACGAAACCCATACGTAACTGCTCGATCTTTCATAGGCGTCAACATGGTATAATAATCAGAAAAATATAATCATCATTATATTGCGGATTTTAGAATTATATTGATTAAATAACCGAAAACATTTGTTATTATTATTATTATAAATTTTATGAAATAACTCTTTAAGTCCAATATTCCACAAAATAATAATTTTAACTAAATAGATTAGACAATTGTACGCAACTGATACGGGAATACTTCAAATTATGAGAGTTCAGTGTGTGGCAAAATTGTTTAAAGTGTTACCGCTTTTTTAGAGTAAGAATTTTAGAATACCCTATAGATATTGCCAATTATACTTTGAAGGAGGCTCAGAAATAGTTAAATATAAACAGACTTAAAGTAAATAAGAAGAAAACAAATTATATGGTTTTGAAAACTAAAATAAACAGCAGTATCATACCAAGTAGTGTTCAGATACAAGAAGTCAAGTATTTTCAGTAGATAACACCAAATTTTTGGATATATATATATATACATATATATACATATATATATATATATATATATATATATATATATATATATATATATATATATATATATATTGTTATGGATCAGTTTTTATCGATCAGAAATAGAATAAAGAGTTTTTTATTATTTTAATATACCGCGGGCATATAAGTTAAAATACAACCCTGTACATATTTGTAATAGTTAGAATAAGAGAAAACATTGTTCCGTGACGGGACCCTAACGAGTTTTTCCGTGAAAGACTGAGTAAATAGTGAAAGGACAATGGAATCAGTATAATTATAGATTAGGAATAAACTTGTAATTGTATTTTGCGGTGGGCATTTTTCGAAAGTAAATAAGAATTAGATTTAGATAAGAGATAATAAGAATTTGGAAACTTATTTCTGTTGAAAAAGGCAAAATTGTTATTGGTTTCTGAAAAGTAATTTGAGTGAAAGTAGTTTATTTGTTTTAAATATCGTGTTGAAATTTTCTAAATCGTAAATAAGTGGGAAAGATGAATGCTTATGATTGGTTAAAAAAGAATGGTGGGAATGAGAGAGTTAAGAACGTTGTCTGGGAGAAATTGAAAGATTATTATGTTACCGGCAGACCAGAAGAGAAGACGTGTTTTCGTGTAGTCAATCTGAGTACCAGTGTTTTCGTTTGTTAGTGAAAAAGGTGGAAGATGAGAGCAGATCAAAATCGAGAAGATTAATACCTCTTTTGAGTCTGCATAGTCCACGAGATATAATTGAGAAAAAAAAGAGAATTTGTGAATAAATAGTACCGGTCAAAAGAGGCTTGGGCTTGTGTTTTCGGGAGGAGTAGTTTGCTGGTATGCGGTTTGGATCGATGCTGACAACGGGAAAGATTTGATGGTAGCCGGACATAATCAATCAAGGAAGGAACTGTGGTTTGATCGAGAGGAGACATCATTGGTGTAAAAATAAAGGTCAGTCAAATAATTTGATTGAAAGAAAATTTTAAGATATTCTGAAGATAAAATCAAATATAAGCATACGAACTAAGATTCCAAGTTTCAAAGAGTTATTTTTTTTTGAGAATAAATTATATTTTTATATGGTCATTTTTTTTGTAGATATTATTATAAAACAGATCAATAGATAGTTTGTAATTAAAATTAAATTTAGAGTATAGGAGTTTGTTGGGAAAGATAATTGCCCACAGAAGTTATTTATTATTATATTAATCGTATTGTTTATTGAAAATAAATAATAATTTGTGTGCATATTTATGTTGTTTTAATGTTAGTTCCGTTTCCTGTTCTATCCCGATTATGAGCAACTAGGAGATACTGAACCCACTAGAAGAGATATATAAAGTAAACTGATTAAAGTAATAATTTTTATAAAAAGGCACCTGAGAATTTTTAATAGTAACTGAATTATATGACTCTGCATAAATTAGTGAATTATTTATTAAATAATTGGATTAATTAAATAAGCGTTAATTAATAATAAACATATCACATAAGCACATAAAGCAGATCACAACAATATATATATATATATATATATATTATATATATATATATATATATATATATATATATATATATATATTATATATACATATATATATATATATTTTTAGAGTTTGATAATGCAGGTTGCTAAATTATGTGCTAAGCTAACATCAGTTTGTTACTCTTTTAGAGTAATACAGTGGAACCTCGATTATCCGTCAGGGCACCGGACCAAGGGTATGACGGATAATCGAAAAGACGGTTAACAGAACATTAAAAAAAAAATTCATAGTATAATTCAAATTTTATTTGTATGTTTTATTGACAATATAAGAGAGATTTATGTTAGTACAGTCGAACTAATCTGATTTAAATTATTCCGAAATCTTTGTTAGTTTTATTGTTACTTCACATTTTGCAGCGGCTGAATTTCTTAATCGACGTAAAATCATCAAATTTACCTTATTTGCTTCTTCTTGCCGAGAATACCACTTGATAAATTGTTGTATGTGCGATTCAGCTTCTCTAGCTTTACGCAAATCTTTGTGAGTTGTAATAGCATCATCAACATTGCTACCATCAAAGTCTCTGTTAGCTTCTGAATCAGTTTCGTCCGCCTCTGTTGCCATTTCAACGATTTCATCATCTGTCAGCAATTCCATCATCTGTCAGATAGCCGTTTGCGTCCTTATCACAAATTAACCATTCGTTTATGTCATCTTTAGGCAACGAAAACAAAACAGTTGATTCAGCCATATCTTCATTTAAGGGGAGTATTTTCATCTTAAGTTGATTCAGGCTATAATTTATTCACGCTCTTTTCAACGTTACTTCCGAAACATCAGTCCAAGCATCCACAGCATTGTCGAGTGCGTGTTTTTAAATTGTATGCTTTCCAGTATTTTGGCAAAGAATATTCCTCTTTCATAACTAGGTTTTGAATAAATTCTTTTCTGTATCTTCCTTTGAATGTTTTAATGACCGAATGATCCATTGGCTGTATCAATGATGTTGTATTCGCAGGCAGAAAAGTGTACGTGATTTTTTATTGTCACTCCGCAGCATACCGGTTTTAGGATGGGCAGGTGCATTGTCCAAAATGAGAATCGTCTTTGGTGGAGAATTTTTTGCAAACAAAATGAATTGATGAGTAAATTTTTACTTATGTTGTCAATATACCTTATGTAAAGAACCCTGACGGTTAACAGAGGTGACGGTTAATAGAGAGACGGATAATCGAGGTTCCCACTGTATCATTATATTTAGACGTCATCATCAAAACAAGCTCTCTAATTTGCAAACTTCCACTCACATATAAGTTTTGCGATAATTTTCCTAAGGAGGAAGCACCAAAGCTGAACACGTTTTTATTATTCAGAAAAAAATGGTTTGGATACTGCTTGGTTTAAAATTTAGACACTGACACTGACCACATTAACATCATAGTGCATCACATCATTCACTGAAAGCATCATAGACAAATTCAGAGATAGCTGTATCATAGGTGACTCA
Source organism: Diabrotica balteata (assembly GCA_918026665.1). NCBI lineage: Eukaryota > Metazoa > Arthropoda > Insecta > Coleoptera > Chrysomelidae > Diabrotica > Diabrotica balteata. Next base: position 116,736,876 of record OU898282.1, read on the forward strand.
TTAGCATCAGACCAACTCTCACTCCTAGTAAAAATTGAGGTACTTATGTACTCTCATACAAAACAGTTTATTTTTTCATAAAAGCGATTACAGAAAGAATAATTGGTAACTATTCCAAGAACCACATTACTCATAATCTCCCAGAAGTTAGGTACCCTTTCGTCAACAAATGAAGATGACACAGTAATTTTAAAAATTTAAAGTGTTCTACAGGAAGCTTTAAACCTAGCAATTCCATTAACAAAATACAATTAATATTTTCCAATTCTATAACAAAAGACCCTTGCTAAAATTCAAATAAAGCGCTGACTTCTAAGAGATTATAAAAGATTCCGAGACTCTTTCATCAACACAGACTGTAACCTACTATCAAGTAGAAACAATAATAATAAAGACCGGTGACCGCTGGACTGGACTACCGAGACAGAAGAGGTAAAATTCTGAAAAAAAAAAGATTCAAAATCCTAAACTCAACAAAAAACACAATATGATTTATATTTCAAATATAACAATCAAATATTCACTCACTAGATACGGCTAAAAATCTTCAAAGATACACTTTAAGCCACCTTTATAACCCGTGCAAACACCAATTTCAGACAAAGATTCCGTATAGAAACTAGCGAAACATACAAAATCTTCTGGCATGACCAGAACCTCAAAGAAAGAGCAACTATCAAGAGATAGTGACCTTATTAAGACTTCAAAACCGTTTGTAGATTATGCAGCCTAGGCAATACCACAACTTCTGGCCCAGATGGCTTCACCGTTGATGACTTCAAAAACGTCCAGAAGCGATAATCCAGCTTGTAGCCGAAACTATCAATGCCTGCCTCTAGCTGGTATACTTCTCTATATCTTGGAAAGTATCCAGCACAATCATGATCCCGAAACCAGGAAAACCACCAACTAATGCCGAATACCATAGACCTATTTCACTATTAAACTCTCTAGGCAAGATCTATAAGAGGCTCCTACAGAAAAATACTCGTAGAACACCTATAAATGTTCAACATTATTCCAAATTTTCAATTTAAATTCAGAATTGGTCACCCACACACAATTAATTGATGGAAGCAGCAAGCTCTCATCAGCAAGTCAAAAAAACCAATTATCCACCGTATTCACTACTCTTGATGGGGTACGACCTCTCAACCCTATACAACTCGTCTAACAAAATCCTACTATACGCTTACGATACGGTTTTACTCTCCTCGGGTCTACCTAGGACCGACAAGAGTTACTTTAAATCCATCAAATACTCAACTAACCTTATTCAGAAACCCCAAATGCTCCCATTTAGAGCTGGAACAATAAAACCAAATAATGTTCAACAAAGAAAGGCTCGATTTCAGACCGTCAGTGTCCTACCTGGGTGTCAAATTTATATCAAGACTTAATTGGAACGCTGACCTTAGAAACATCCTAGACAGGATAAGAAACAGAGCCAAGATTCTAAGTGGAAACAGCACTATGCGGTAAATTCGGGAATAGCAAAACTACACTAATCCATGAAAGAATACTTACAAGAGATACGTTCTCTCTACAATAAACGGTTCCAACAACAGAGCAAAAGAGGTTAAAAAACCTTGCCACCGACGAAAATAAGTACTCACCAGCATTCCAAAAACTAAAGTTCCATTCCCGCCATTAAAAGACCCCAGACCCCACTAAACGTGCAAGAAATAAAGTGAAACCTAAATAACACCCACATTACTGAAAAAAGTATCTAACATTTTCAGACCAACTTTAAACCAATGACGAAACATGCGACTTAAACCAAGAAAATTGAAAAATTTGGCGTAGAGGAACTTAAAATAATTTTAAATTGAAATAGATAAATGAAAATAAAATCATGACAAGAACAAGTAAATATAAAGTTGTGATACAAACCTTAAACTACTTTCTCTGGGAAAAATAATCAGAAAAGAAATAAGGAAGTCTATCAAGGTTGTAGAAATATAGTTAAACGCGAAACAAACTTTTGACGAAGGAAACGACTAAAGAGGATGGTACGGTAGATTGTAATTGAAAAAAAGTAAGTAACTAATGAATAAGATAAAAATATAAATAAGCAAAATGGGGTACATTTGACATGATCTGCATAAGTAAACATCATAATAGGCACATGGCATACAAAGTTATTAGGGTAAATGCATCTGCAGAAAAAAGGCAAGGCGGCTCTCGGAGAAGTTCTAGAAGCGTGACTGTATCGATGAATCAATGTCAACAAGTTTTTAAAGTGGGCACCAACTTGTAATAGAAAAACACAAACGAAAAAGCTTATATTTGGCAAGGAAAAACGCTGAAAACGCAATTGAACGTACATATGTAAATAAGAAATTTTTAACAGAACATATCAGTTTTACTTATTATCGTAATTTACCAGAAAAATATTAGTTTAGAAAATAAGTTTGTACCTACAAAATTATTTTAAATTTATTGTTTTAATTTGTGTAATAAACAAGTAATATTTATTACCATTAGGTCTACACTTGTAAAGTTGTAGTTAACCTAAAATGTATGATGTATGCTTTTATTGTTATTTAAATTTTAATTAAACAGAAGATATATTTACAATTTACTCTCAAAATCAACTCCAATGTAAATTTGTTAAAAAATTTTGCATCTGCACTAGTCTATGCACGATTTTAATTGAAAATGAATTTTGAAAATACCGGCAAAGTACTTATCATGTACATCATGAGTATATAGCCAAACAAAATTTAAATTGTGTTTTTAATACAAAATGTAAAAGCCCTTGTCACGAAACAATTGTTAGCGAAAAAAACAGATATTTTATAATTGAATCTCGTTGGCCGAATAAAACAAACTCAGTGTTAACTACATAATCCGAATATACACGGTGAAAAAGTAAACACTTATGGGCTGTTGAGTTTAGTTTTGGGTAATATTAACCGGTACAAAAATAAACGTGCAGAATGCGGCCTCGATTTTTTGGGGTATGCAGCAGATTTTCTGTTTACAAACAATTTTTGTAAATTACGTTATATATTATTTATATAACGTGCTCTTTTTGAATTTGCTCAAACTGTTTTGTAAAATAAAACTTTAAATATGTTTAAACTGTAAAATATGTACAGTAGACTAGAGAAAAAACAAATAACAAGCATTTTTTGTGACACTCTTTGATGTAACAACTGCTTTTTATAAATTTGGTGGTAACAATAGGTAATAAACAAAATATGCAAAATATTAAACGTTATTTTTTTAAAGACTCCTATTTGATTGTTAATATTAAATGTAGAGATCGGAAAATTGTTATGTAAAAGTGACACCAATTTTACTGAAAAAGACTAGAAAATCTTTTAAAATAAGATTTTTAAAGTTATTTTTGTTAACTTGTTGCTTAATTATTGCCAAAATATCTTCAAAAGTAGATTTTTTGAAAATTATTAACCCATTAGCGAATAGCGTGATCATATGATCACACATACCAAGACTCAAGAATTTTTTTGGCAACACTGTGATAATTTTCACCCTCGGCTCAAGGCCAATGCGTTTCTTATGCCTTAGTTTAAAATAATAAATTTTATTATTTGAATTATAAATTTATATAAAAAACTGTTTAAAATTTGGTTTGTGGTGTAATATGCTGTACAAATAAGTTAAACTTTATCATAAAATGATTTATACTTCAAAATAGTACTTTAGTATTTCATAATTACACATTTATTAGGGATGTGATCCTATGAACACGCTAGGCGTAAATGTGGGCAGTGGGTAATATTTTTTTTTTTGTCTCGTAGTCTTATAATATCAACTTATTTTTATTGTTTTAGTGGTAATAAACTTATTTTTATTGTTTTAGTATTATTAATTTGGAAGAAGCATTAGCTATGGCTGGAAACGACTATCATCAATTCAAATATGATTATAGAGCCTTCAGATCCAAAAGTACTAACTGATGAGGACTCTGGTAATAAGAAAGAAGGACTAGTTGATAATCTAACCATAGAGAATTACGTGCAGGTGCAGAGGGTGTGATGAATTCATATAATAAGATCTATGAGAGGATCAGTTAAAATCTTAGGGGGATAAACAGCAAATAACTGAGTCGGTCCATGAAGTAGCCAAAACTATATAAAATTTCTATAAAATATCTGCCAAGAAAGCTTATCTAGAGACTAAATGGATAGCAGGTGATATAGTAAAGTTTACCTATGCATATTTATTTCGATAATTTATTTACTGGTAAGGGAAGCAATCCAAACAACATGTGCGACTCTATTAAAGCGTGACAGAAGAAAAAAGAATGGATGTCTGATGAGATAATGGATATGATGGATGAAAAGACGTAAATTCAAGAATAAAAATGCAGAAAAATACCAGAGATCCACAAAATCATAAGAACCAAAATTCGAGAAGCCAAAGAAAATGGTCTTCCAACGAATTTAGGGAAATAGAACAATATCAACACAAATACGACAGTTACAATATGCACAAAAAAAATAAAATCAATAACAAACAAGAGGAAATTTCGGACTCTTCAACAATCTTAGAAACATGGAAATCATACATAGAAAAATTATTTGCATCTGACAGGACTGATGATCACCTATATGGAAAAGAAGAAACAGAACCTTCAATCCTTAAATCGGAGATAAAAGATGCCATTGCAGTACTAAAAAACAATAATTCAGCAGGTCTGGAAAATGTACCCTGCGAAATATTAAAGATTCCTATGTAAATCAGACAAACAGTTTCTTGATAATCTAGTTGTTACTTTTTAACAACATATATAATAGCGGTAAAATCCGGAGAACTGACTGCAGTCAACATTTATTACAATTCCGAAGAACCAAATGCCCAGATATATGATGACTACGGCTTCTAAGCTTGATAAATCTGTCACTAAAGCGTTCACTAAGATCATTCATAGAAGAAATATATGATAAATGTGAGGCAGACATTGATAGATCGCACTAGAGAAGCAGTTTTTTACCTTCCAGGTGCTTATTTGCTTATACAGCGGTATAGAGACGTTGATAAGAACGTGTATTTGTGCTATGTGCATTTTAGAAAATTATTTGACAATGTTAATTATGAACAATTGATAGATATTCTGCAAAAGACAGGTATTGACGACAAGGACATTCGAATTGTGGCAAACCTATATTGGGGTCAAACAGGAAGAGCAAAAATTGGCAACGAACTCACTGGAAGTGTGCAGATCAAAAGAGATATTCGTCAAGGGTGTATCTTATCCCCACTCCTATTCAATATTTATTCCGATGAAATATTTAAACCATGTATGGAAAATGCAAATAAGGGCATAAAATTAAAACGGCGAGTTAACGAACAATATAAAATATGCCGAAGACACGGTGATCCTTGCCAGTACCATAGACGAATTACAACAGGTAATGGAAAGGGTTTTATTCAGTTATGAGGAATACGGACTGAGCCTCAACTTCAAGAAGCACAAAGTGGATGCTGATAACCTGCTCGACAATTACGGATAAGTAACATACTAATTGACCATGTATAAATCTTATGTGTACCTTGGCACCAATGTAAATGCAAAATGGAAACGGGCCACAGAAATTAGGACGAGAATAGAACGAGCTAGAGCAGCATTTATCAATATAAAAAAGCTCCTCATAAGCAAGGATTTGTCTCTTCCTCTAAAACTACGTGTAGTTAAATGCTATATCTTTCCGATCTTACTGTATGGTATGGAGGCCTGGACGCTGACAGAGACGCTCACGAGAAAACTAGAAGCATTCGAAATGTGGGTGTACCGACGCATTCTTCGTATGTCCTGGACCAAAACATGTCACCAACACAGAGGTAATCCAAAGAATCAAAAAGGAGAAAGAAATCATGAGCACAATAAACAAAGAAAGTTTGAATATCTAGGCCACATATTGAGACACGATAAGTACGTCTACTGCAATTGATTGTCTAGGGGAAAATTGACACTAAGCGGGGGCCAGGCAGGAGAAGACACTCGTGGCTCCAAAATCTGGGGAAGTGGTTCGAGCTCACATCGGTCGAACTATTCAGAAGTGCCGCAAACAAGATCATAATTGCCATGTTAATAGCCAACGTTCGTAACGGACAGGACACTTGAAGAAGAAGAAGAGATTTACTGGTATGGTGTTGTTAAAAGAACTTAGGGACAGAGGATACCACCGAACGGGAATTATTCGTGAAAATAGGATTCCAAAAACCTGTATCATAAAAAGCAATAGACTAATGAAAAAGGAAAAGCGAGGATAATATGCTTTTTAATTAGATCGAAAAAATGGCATATATTGTCATAAAATGGATAGACAAATTCAGTTGTGACCGCTACGTTTACTGCTTATGGTGTTCAACCAATTACATAGTCCAGCGTTATTCTCGAGAACAGAGAAAAAAAATTAGTCATGCGTCCATCACTATTTACTTCCTACAACAAGCATATGGGCGGTATAGATAAAATTGACCAAAATATTTCATGTTATCGAATATCTACTCGTGATAAAAAGTGGTAATGGCCAATATTCACATGGTTTTTGGATGCATCCATTCATATCGCTTCTATCTTAAAAATAAAATCTGGTTGTGATATGCCTCAACTGGATTTTAGAAGAAGAATCGTCTAGGTTATTTTACAAAAATATGGTGTTGCTTCCAGAGGTGCTGGTCGTCCGTGTGGTTTCAATCTACAATAGATAGCAAAGTCTGCAGAGAGATAAGACTTGGTGGAAAGAAATTATTTGTTGGAGCCTTGTAACAGAAGACGGTTCTGTGGATTAAACTGAAAAAAATGTCCAAACACAATGTGAAAAGTGTAATGTCGGGCTCTGTATCGATTTTTTCGGAACTTTTCATAAAACGTAATTACAAATAATTTTTTATCAGAAAGAGTATTTTTGTACCTGATAGACGCCTAGCGTGATCATATGAACACGGGTCCTATAAGGGTCCTTTAAAATGAAAGACATTTTATACAAATATTTAACAAACAAATAATTCTTGCGCTAATGAGTTAATAAGTTTTCTAAAATTACACAAAAAAAATTAATTCCACGTGATAATAGGGTCAATATCACATAGAAATTGGTTTTCCCAAAAAACATTTATCTGCGGTTTTATGCGTAATCTATTAGGTCTACATGAAATTATAAAAGCACTTAATTAAAGAAAAAGGCTTATGTTTTTAAATTAAGTAAAATTATGTTACATATTTATTTTGTTACATATTTTTTGTTACATATTTTGTTACATATTTTAAACATTTAAAATAACTCAGACGCATCAATATGTAGGAAGGTAATATTTTTTTATTCGAAATGTTGGCATTTTTACACTATTTAAAAAAAATACAACATTCCACGAACCTTAAAACCCGAGTTCGCCCTTTTTATCATTTCCCAATGTTACTATTTTGAAATCTAAATTCAGTATTTCAAATTTATAAAAGTCGTAAAGAATTGAACTTCAAGTTAATGGAATGCCACTAAATCGTGTGTTGGGAAGAACGCATTTTGGTACATCATATTTTCTATCACATGCATTAAAGATTCTCATTTTATTCTGATGCTCGAAGTATTTTTGCTATTAATTCTCCAAATAAGTCACACTCATCCTTGTCTCTAAGTTGACTTTTTTTCTGGAATATATCATAAGCCTCTTTCATTTTGTCAAAACGTGAAAGAAGCATATAATTATGAAAATAAAAGAATGGGCCTTTAATTTAACAGACTTTACTAATTACTTGTTAAACGATCACAACTATCTCTATATAAAAAGGCATTAGCTTATAAAACCGTCTTAAAGCCAGTATCAAGTTATGGGAAGCTGTGGTGATCAGCGTCCAGGTCAAATGTGGATATTTTGGAAAGGCTTGAATAAAAAGTTTTACGAGTCATTACTATCCTAAAACTATCCTAATAATTTTGCGACGAACATTGTGAGGCTACTACCAAATCAAATTGTAAAACATCACACCCCCAATGATTGTCATGGGACAACTTCTTGCATGTTACTTGTAAGATAATTACACAATTTACTTATTCTAATATTTTTATAGATTGTAAACAAATAAAAAAATATTTATAGTACCATCATCAATCAAAAACATACCATTCATATATATCTTTTATATGCATAAAATATATGCTTTAATTTTAGTTCATTTGGTCTCGGTGTACAAGCATTCCATAGGGCATGGCGAAATTGTGTCAAAAGTATGTAAAACACTATGTGGCATGCTCAACTTGTGTCCACCATGTCGTTTTAATACATACCTAGAGCTAAATGGTTATTCGTTAATATTATAGTTAGTTTCTAATACCATTTTGATACAAAAATATTGGTGGAAGGCCCATTATGCATTTTACGTGATTTCCTTTCAAAATATACCTTTTTGTCAACCTAAGTATCAACCTTACTATTAAAATATTCAGGTTATTATTTATTGTTCTATATTATTTCGGATTCACAACGTTTGTATGGATTATTATTAATACATATCCCTATATATTTCTTATTTCTTGACACTTAGCTTTTATGAGTAACCAAAATCTTCACATAGAATTCTATTTTTTTTAAACAAAATTCTTAAATGACTGTTTAGTAAGTACATAAATAATTCTTGGATAAAAATAATTTTACTTTAACACATTTAAATGAAAGACGCTTTTTTACTTGGTTACTGAGATATGTTATTATATTTTTTAATCATATGAATATTTCAGTTTATAATTATATTTTGTTCTGACCTACTATATTTCTAATAATTTTTTAAACTACATTAATATTTTGTTAACATAGTAAATAAACTGTAGATATTGTTCACAATTAATTTACGACAGCTTATAAAGAACAACACCTTGGAGAAAAACGTGCATAACCCTCACCCTCTCCGAATTTTTTTTGATAAATATTACACTATACTATACTGTACACTGTATTTGGTTTTTATACGCGGTGGTCCAAAAAATATTTTTTGTCTGCAACTGTAACATTCATCAAAATAGATGAATCAGGATATATAGACGTTCCTTACCTAATTAGAGATATATTACCTGAATAGGTAAGACAATAACGGAAATGAAGAAATAAACAATAAGATACAAGCCGGCCACATATACCTTTATGCCCTTCTAAACCTAATAAAAACGAAACAAATAAGAAGACATACAAACATATAACTATCAAAAGACTGATATGTTTTTTGTACACACTTATGACAAGTCAAAAAAAGGTATAAAAAAGTATTTTTGAAGTGTGTATATTTTTTTAAATAAATTCCTAGCTGAGCGCTTTCGGCTTTACAAAGCCATCATCGGAGCTATGCTACAATAAAATGTTCTTATAAGTACTAATTGGGAAGGTTTTAATTTTTTAACTTACGTCATTTATAAATACAACTACAATGGAGAATCTCATTTCCTTATATGTAGATGAAATATTGATTTTTTGGTTGTTGAAATTCTTAAAAAACATATAAAAAACTCGACACTGGGACTCACAGACACATTAAAAAATTGAAAAATTTTTTTTGTCATTGGTAGGTGTAAGAACCCGACCATTGATTACTGTGAGGAGGTAGACAGTATTCTTTCTAGTGGTAGACAGAATACTGTCTACCTCCTCACAGTAATCAATGGTTGGGTTCTTACACCCGTACCATGACAAAAAATTTTTTCAATTTTTTAATGTGTCTGTGAAGTCCAGTGTCGAGTTTTTTATATGTTTTTTAAATGTTTTTTAAGAATTTCAACAACCAAAAAATCAATATTTCATCTACATATAAGGAAATGAGATCTCTCCATTGTAGTGGTATTTATACATTGAGTAAGTTAAAAAATTAGAACCTTCACCAATTAGTACTTATAAGAACACTTTTATTGTAGCATAGCTCCGATGATGGCTTTGTAAAGCCGAAGCGCTCAGCTCAGGAATTATTTTAAAAAATATTACACACTTCAAAAATACTTTTTTTACCTTTTTGACTTGAAAAGATATAACTGTATAAAATTAGTTATACGACCCTAACTAATATATAGTAGCTGTTGTTCAATTTTTCACATGCGAAAATCCATTTCATTTTTCGCTGTAATAATTCTCATCATTCTCTACCACAATTTTAAAATTTTTGTCCTAGTCCAGCCCTTGGTAATACTTCCTACTCCCACTAAAGCCATACTCCATTAGAAACACAGACACTAAGATATAAAACGAAAGAGACCCTCTCTTGCCTGTTGAATATCACTAGCAACAGACGTATTCTCTCTACTGTTGACTGCCGCTAGCAACAGACATTCTCTCTAACTCTTTCTCTCTCTTTCTGATAATTACGCGAAAAATAGAGCAAATTCTCTTTTGAGTCGTAGACACAATAAACGCAAATGTGCTCTATCTCTTGATCTTAGAGTTAGTACCGCAAGACACGTCTTAAGAAACCGGTAAAAATAGCTGCTCCGTACGAAGAACAACCGCAAGTGAAAGCCTATAAATACCGCGAGTGTGTGCAGCAGAGGTATTGGTAAGACTATTTATAAACTTGATTTGATATTATCTGTATAAAAGCTTTACTACACATCCTAATTATTTGAACCAGTCCTATGTAATACAATCCTCACAAACTAAAGATATATTCATAATTTTACGTATGTACGTACATCCCTTTTTGTACAGCTGTCATGAGTGACAACGGAAAGGTGACAGGGGACAAGATCATTACTGTAATGGGGATTATGAGGCGAGTAAATGTTTACTAACTAAATGTTTTATTTACACTAATATTAAGTTTAAAACAACAATCGAAACGTGACGATAACAAAGCCAAAGAAAGAGTGACTACGCATTTGGAAAAGAAAAATCCTAAGGAAGGTCTTTGAGCCTGTGCTGGATGGAGCAGAAGGCCAATATAGGGTAAGAACTAATAAACAGTTCAAAGAAATATATCCAGACGCTAACAAAAGAATTTGGTCCAGAAGACTCCAGTAGGCAGAACTTCTCATAAGACATTCTAACAAAAAGAGTAGTAAGGCTGGTATGCAAAAAAACCCCAACTGGAAAAAACACGCGGACAACGCCGACCTGGTTAATAGATAATATAGCAGGAGACATTAAAGCTAACGACATGGAGAATTTAATGGAGGTTGCTCAAAACAGAGACAAATACAAAACACAAAACATAAACAAAACATATAAAAACATGGAGGCATGTTGTTAAGTCGACCAAACCTACGAGGGGTTGTAATGCCATGGAGTAAATAAAGAAGTAAGACAGTACTAAGAAGCAAAGCACGACCTCGTAGAAGATGGGATAATTACGTTAAAGAAGACCTTAAGCTTCTATGGGTTAAAAATGAAGGAAAGTTGCTAGGAGTTGACGAGAGTGGCCAATATCCACAATAATTGTCGAGCCAATTATGATGATGACGTAAGGTATTACTAATTCATTTCATCACTTCCTTACCTCAAAATATTTTAAGTGGAATGGGATATTTTGCAAAACAAAACGCATGAGGTAGCAACATCATACGTTACAGCAACGTAAAGTCAGTTAAACCCAATAATTATACAGTTTTTCAAGGACAATTTAAGCAGGTCCTACAACTTCTCGACTCCATAAACACTACAGTACCTTAACTCTAAGATCCAGTTTATCATAAAAATATAAAACAATCGATAAAAATATAAAAGCAATTGGACATAGAGTATACCAACTAACGCAACAACCAACACGAAAAGCAACTCAGACTGGCCATTGTGTAAACAATACCTCGATCATCGCCCTAAAATAGGAGCTATAATACCCTTAACAGGTTGCGTTTCCCAAAATTTAAACCTGAATATTGTGAAGGGATAGGCGAATCATTGAAAAAAAAAAGGAAATTTTTCAGAAAATGTTAAGCTATTTATATGTCAAAAAGAATTTCTTGAAATATTACAAATGTTACAGACAAAATACAAAACATGATTTATGTGCATCTTCAAAGTAACCAACAAAGTCTGAAACCGACTAAAGATCCAAGAGAATCGTTTAGGAATTTAATGCATCTCCTATTGGTGGTAGACAAAAAAAACACAACTAACGTAATTAATTCTAGTTTTAAAGAGTAACTATTTTCTAGGTAACTGTGAAAAACCACGGTTGACAAACATACCATCACGGAAGATAGCCATAAAAATTTTATACAAATAAATAAACAGAGGTATTACAAATAGCATCTTTAATGTTAAGGAAGAGATTCTTTATGTAAAAAAAATAAGAGTAATGAAAATCCAGAACATATTGGGATCAACGAATAGCTCCAGGTTCCAAACTGCACATAACGCAGATACACAAGGAATGTCATCAGCGAGCGACGGAAACATCCGGAGGTTACATCTACGTCCACTACTCCATCACCTCTGATAATGCCTGACGCAATTATAGACGAAACGTCAGGATCACCATATCAGGATGGCGACTACTGAAATATTTACAGACCATGACTTGACTTATAAACCTCAAATACAATGTACCGTTACCAAACACTAACCACCTATTATTTTTACAAATCTAAAATGTTTAAAATGATTATTGCTTTGTTGCTGTTGCTTGTAAATAAACAAATTTGGTATTTCTATGTTTTTTCTCATTATTTGAAGTGTGTGTTAACTCTTACTTGCAGTGTGTGTGGAGTTTTGTTGCTAATATCTCTACAAACATTGCCTATGTTTATTATCCAAATGGCAGCGGCAACTGCCTAATATAAGATGATATTAAGATAATGATAAATAAATCATTCTGGATATAATTAAAAAAAACAGGTATTACCAATACTTTTTACGAAAATGTTTATTCTTATCCAAGAATTAACTTTGAAATATCGATAAATGTTTTAATTCAGTTTGTTTCAATCAATACTACCCAGTAACACAATTCTACATGGTTTATTTAATTCTAAATCTAATAGACCAAAAATAATATTATTATTTTTTAAGACTATATTGCTTAAATTTGTTTTTTTGTTAAAATTATCAAAATTGTGGAATTAAATTGGTTACTCATTACCCAACACCATTTTCATCTACTCCTATTTAATAAGGAAATCACACAAAATCGAATACGTCCTAATAATTTTTGGTAAAGGCCTTTAAGGAAAAATTCCGCATCTGAGCGACAGCTCGGGCTAAGGATCAGGTATAGACGAACACAGGGATTTTGTAGACGAGACACAATGATATCCCAACTCCTCATGTCTGATGGTTTGTTTCAACTCATGTAGATCGAAGAACAAATACAGGCATGAAGAGAGGGGGAAGAAGGGCGAGTGGTTATGGTCAAATAGGGATAGAGCTCCGCTAAAAGGAGTGCGATGCCCGAGCAAAAAATCAGGGAGAGGACTCCCCGATCTTCGCTCAAACGTGCAGAGCTGAAATCCTGTGATAAATAGCGCGATAGTAGGTCGACAGCGTGGCTGTTTTTAGCCCATTTGTTGTATTCATAAATTAGACAATGCGTTTTATCGCAGTTTGATTCAGTTACTTTTTAATTTAAATATTATTATACCAAATGATTCTATATAGCTATCTAACCAAAAATCATTTTTAATTTTATACGATCTAAATATTTATTTTAAACATTGAGAAGAACTGAAAAGAAACAGAGAATTGTATAAAGAGAATACACGAATTTGACATCTATGTATTCGATTGTTGACTATATTTTTAAACACGCATATTTTTATCTTTTAATAAACCACAGTTTATTCAAAATTGAAGTCAAGAATTGCTTTCCTTTGAAATATGTACAATTTTATTATTTAAGTCTTCCATTTGGCAATTACCAACACGGGTTAAATAGAAAATATCAGTAGAAACTCAAATGGCATAAAATTCACGTTTGTAAGGAATTTATGTAATTTTATTCCACAGCTACATTATTTATTTGACCATACCTTTGATAATGGCCATGCAACATGTAATCACGCGCATAGTATAAAAGAACTATAAAAAATATACAGTTCTAACACATGACTTCTTTTACATTGATCTATTTAAATTTATAAAATTAGTATTTGTTGTGTTTAGATTCGATAAGTAATATTAAATTTGGACCTAGATTTTTTTGTCCATTGAAATCAACGTTTCTTCAGGAAACCCTTGCCTTTATCAAAATTCTAAAATGAACAAGATTATTTATGTATGAATGAACAAACAGTTATTGTAAAGTATATAAAAAACTTACCAAAACGTAAAACGAGACACTGACATTATTGAATTGACAGAAGTGAAAATTGATATCTGATATCTCATGGTTTACTGTCATTTATATATAATTATTTTCATTTGGGCGTACCATTGGTGTTTTCGACTATGAAACGATATGGTATGTTATGACCTTAACAGTCTTTTATGTTGTTTAATTTATTATTATTTAAATCAAATTAAAATATATTTTCCTTAGGTTCTGTGTATCTTTTTTGTCATTGATTGCGTTGGTATTTCCTTTTATTTCTATTGATTCGTATATCTTCTTCATCTTTTTGTTTTGTTCGATTTATAAAAATTTACTGTTTTCAAAGTCTAATTTATGTTTCTTCTTATTTTAATATATTGTGGGCGCAGTGATATTATTATTGTCATATTTGTGAGAATGAATAGTGGATTGAAGCAGTTGACTAGTTTGCCCAATATAGACACCTTCACAGTTAATACATGGTATCTCGTAACAACATGTGATTTTTTGAGTTTTGGAGTTTGTGTTTTTAGTTTCAGTTTTTTTATATTGGGCAAACCAGTCAACTGCTTCAATCCAGAATTCGTTTTCACAAATATAAAAAGAACATCAGTGTGCTTACAAAACATGAAAATAAGAAGCATAACATATTGACTTCGCATAAATTTGAAGCATAAAACCAAAAAAAGAGGGAGAGACACGAATCAATAGAAATAAAACGAAATACCCATCAATAAAAAAAGATACACAGAATCTAAATAAAATATATTTCAATTTGATTTAAATATTAATAAATATAACTCATTAAAAGGCTCTTGAAGTTATAGTATATTCTTCACTTTACCTTTTTCGAAAACACCAACAATATGCCCATATAAAAATAATTATACAGGGTGGCCCTTAAGTAATTGTACAAAAAGAAACTGTAGATTTTACACTTTAAAATATTACGATTTAAGGCCAAATTGCTTTAATAAAATGTTATATATTAGAAAGATACAGGGTTGTATAAAGTGGAATTTAAATTAAAATTTTAATTTTCGCTTTATCTTGCATGTTTGTGAATCATTTATGTATAAAAATTCATAATTTTAGTACCATTGACAACCAGGAATAATAATTTGATGCATATTTATTTGAGCTGATAGATGGCGCCACAAATACCACGTATGTGGCATACATTTGAACTTAATTTTTTTGCTCTTTAAGTTACCCGTGTTTGTAATAAAAAATATTAAACATACATTATTTTAACAAAAAAGAAGTTAGCTTGTTAATAAACTTCCAAAACTCAACAGTTTTTGAGATAATCGCATTTTACAAATCAACTACATAATTCTGATTTAACGCAATTACTCCAGGCAATGAAAGAAAATTAGACAAAAACATCAATTCTTCTAATTTTGGTATAAAATGCCTTTAATAAAGATAATAGTTAACGAAATATTAAATAAAATAAATATATCAGCTGTTAAAAGGTAGGATTTGACAAAATAACAGAATAATTGGATTTTACATCAAACAAAATTACAAAAATATTTTGTTTATAAACCAAATTAAGAAATAGTTAAAACTATATAACATTAAACTTTTTGTCAAAGGAAGTCGATATGTCCACCATTTTCTTTAATTCATTTGTCCATACATTCCATAAAAGATTCGTCTCATATTAAATAGCATCATTGGTTCTAAAGAAAATGCTGCAGTATTTATAATAAGTATTATAAGTATAATATATAATAAATTTAATATAATAATAAAGTATTCGTTTGGGAATTTGATGAATTAAATGAATTATATTAATATCTCACCACATGACCAAGGAATATGACTACCACGAACAATCCAACGTTCAGGAAAGTTGTATTTAATTATGTTCTCACTGCCTCTCTCTATAATGTGGTGATGTACCATCTTGCATAAATCACATATTTCGCCTTAAGTTTGATGACAATTCTTTCAATAAATCAATAAAATCATTTTATAAAAAATGTAAATAAATCTCATCATTCAAATTACAAGGTAATTCGCATGTCCGTAAAAAATAATTACAAATGGTACCAAACCATACGATATGCATTTTAAACATGAATTTTAAATAAACGTATGGTTTGGAACCATTGGTAATTATTTTTTACGGACATGCGAATTACCTTGTAATTTGAATGGTGAGATTTATTTACATTTTTTATAAAATTATTTTATTGATTTATTGGAAGAATTGTCATCAAACTTAAGGCGAAATATGTGGTTTATGCAAGATTGGTACACCATCCACATTATAGAGAGAGAGCAGTGAGAACATACTTAAATACAACTTTCCTAAACGTTGGATGTTCGTGGTAGTCATATTCTTGGTCATGCGTGAGATATTAATATAATTAGTTAATGCATAAAAATCCCAAAATAATACTTAATATTATACTTATAATACTTATAATAAATACTGCAACAGTTTCTTTATAACCAATGATGCTATTTAATATGAGACGTTCTTTTATGAATGTATTGACACATGAATTAAAGACTTACTTTTGACAAAAAATTTAATGTTATTTAGTGTAACTATTTCTAACTTGGTTTGTAAATAAAAAATTTTTGATTATGACATTAATTTAATACAAAACGTAAAATGTTTGATGTAAAATCCAAATATTCTGTTATTTTGTCAAATCGTACTACTAACTATCCTGCTGATATATTTATTTTATTTAATATTTCGTTAGTTATTAACTTTATTAAACGCATTTTATATCAAAATTCAGAAGTATTGATGGTTTTGTCTAATTTTCTTTCATTGCCTGGAGTAATAGCCTTAAATCTGAATTATGTAGTTGATTTGTAAAATGCGATTATCTCGAAAACATGTTGAGTTTTAAAGTTATTAAAAAGTATATCTTTTTTTTTAATAAAATAATGTATCTTTAACTATATTCTATCACAAACACCGGTAACTTAAAGAGCAAAAAAGTTAAGTGCAAATGTATGCCACATATGTGGCATATGTGGAGCCCTCTATCAGCTACATTAAAGTATGCATCAAATTAAATTCCTGATGTTCAATAGTACCCAGTTATCAATTTTTATACATAAATGTTTACCAACATGAAAGTTATAGCGAAAATAAAAATTTTAAATTTCCCCTTTAACACCCTGTATCTTTCTTAATATCAACATTTTATTAGAGCAATTTGGCTTAAATCGTAATATTTTAAAGTGTTAAATCTACAGTTTCTTTTTGTACAATTACTTAAGGACTGCCCTGTATATAATGACTGTAAACCATGAGATATCGGATATCAATTTTTATTTTTTTCAATTCATTAATGCCAGTGCCCGTTTTACGTTTTGGTACGTTTTTTAATATATTTTATAATAACTTTTTGTTCTAATCGTGTACATTTTGGAATCTTGACAAAGGCAAGGGTTTCCTGCCGAAAACGATGATTTCAATTTACAATGAAATCTAGTTCCAAATTTAATTATTGAACCTAAACCCAAGAAATACTAAATTTATATTAATAATCTTCATATAAAGATATACTTTATTATACAAAGACTGACTTAATTCTGTTAAAAAAAAACTGCAAGTTTAATTTCATGGTTTCGAAGATACTCTTATGCTTTACTTCCATCTTTCAGAACTGCATATCTTTGCGTTAATCCATTCTCTCGTTATTAAATGTGTTTCCATTGTAATGACAACTTTTGGATGATTTTAAGGTTAAAACGGGTTTAAAGTAATAAAGTTTAAAGTAAGATGGTTTAAAGTATAAAATTCAAAACTCAAATTCTCTATTCTTTACAGTGCGTAAATTAAATAGATAAAAAATATGCGTGTAGAAAATAGATTTAAATAAAACCATTCCAAGGGCGACTTCAAAAATAATGTAGAGTAGCATTTTAAATCTTTATACATTTGAATAGAAAAATTTATACATTTTAATTTGATTAAATATATCAATATTTAAAATATCTTCTCTTGTAATCTAAAAGTTAAAGCTGAAATTTCATATATGTATTCTTTGATTATGTAGCGAAACAAATGTAGATATAACGCATTCCCTAATAATTTAATACTGATTAGCGGGCTCTCGATAAAAGCTCTAGAAGATAGTTATCTAATGATTGCTTACCTTTCAGTGTACTCGTCCATATGAGCATAAGATTGCACCGAGTTTTCCTCAATGAGGAACTTGACTCGTTGGTAGAACGATGCCGTTACCGAAGGTGGCTGCTTGCGAAGCAAAACTTCGACAGGGTCGTTACTGGAAATGCACATGATGTGATCCGAGCAACTCGGATGTGAACAGCATTCGCTATCTGAACAGTCGGTCATTCCATCTAGAACAGATACAAAAGACGCATGAAGTAAGCAAATAAAGCCCTAAACGATATATAATATGAGAATATACCCTTCTTATTTGATATTTAAAGGATTTAAATAAATGGTTTTAACAAAATGTTTAACAAAAGAGTTTTTCAGAGTATAAAAATAAGCAGCTGTTGCGTAACAACAATATTTAATATTTTTAGTTTATTTTTGTATCATATTATTATATCATACTGTATATTAGTTTAGATTTATAAAATTTCTTTGTACCAATTAATAATCTGTAAAGCGCCGATAGCTTGCATTTAAATAACTTTCTACACAAGTTTCTAAATCTTCATAGAATCGTAACAATGAAAGGATTAGTATTTTCCAAATTATCCGTTTGACTCATTCGAAAATTCCGAAAGTTGAGACAAATACCCTTCTCAGGTAGTTTTTACCAATGAATTGAAAGTCGAAGGTATTTGAAATGTAAACATATCCTTTAAATACAAGCCGAGTGATTGAAGGTGAGGGAGTGGACATCAGTTCGCAGTTCAAGTCAGTACAGTATCAGTTCAAATTCCAGCATCGAAAGAGCGCTAGGCTCTACTCGCCCCAGCGGCATTCAGAAGGTTTAAACCAGTCGGTATATTAATAAGTTCGTGTCAATATTGTATCACAGAAAAGTTATCTAGTTTTATAGTTTCATAAAGTTTAGTTTCATAAATCAGCTATCTTATGCAAGTTATCGGCGTCCAAAATACGTTGTAATCGTTTAAGTAGAATTGTTAAACGTTCTTTTCGAATCTTTCATTTGTCCCAGTCTTCTGGGGGTCCTTCAAAGAAGTATATAGAGTGAACCTATTTGCCTAAGGAAAAACCTTGTTCACAAGGGAATAAAACCAGCGACCTATGACTGGTGCGCGAACAAAGCCTCAGGACAAGGTGTAAGACAAACACACCTGCATCTTCGCTCAGCAGCCATGAAAAAATCCTAATTGGAAATTATCGTTATTTTTTTATAAATTTATCCTCTCCTAAACGTAAGCCTGCTTTTAATGCTTCCGTAGTTTTTTATCCTATGGACTTTAAACCCAGTTTCCATTTCTAATGACATATACTATGAGTCTCCACTTATTGATTCTCTTAGTTTACCTATATTTGCCTCTTCTAGTCATAGAGTACTTTCAATAGATATTAATTGCAAGAAAACTTAAGTAGACTTAAATTAAAGTAATGAAAACGATCCTGGAACCTGATATCGCCCCATAAATGGCTATTAGCTTAAATATTAGCCCGACTTAACTCGGGCTTTAAATTTTTGTACGGTATATAAGACCTCTACCCTGTTTAACCCGTCTAGCGCTAGATAACGGTTTCCCCACTTGCTTTCTCGTTTCTTATTCTAAACTTCTGCCGATCGACTGACGGCTGGATTGTTCAGTCAAGTTTACTGTGATAGAAGAGCAGATATAAGTGGCATATTTATTCGTCTATTAAAGTGCGTTTTTCTCGTTTTCTAATTTTAAACTTTTGAATATCGACTTTTAAATTTTAGTTAACCTTGTTAGGAAGACAGATATAAGCGGCTTATTTATTCGTATCTTAAAGTGCATTAGTTATTTTTATGGTTTTTGTATTCTTTTATCGACTGAGTAGTGACGAGGACTTGTTAGGTTCAGATGTATCTGATACCGAAGCTAATGTGGACAAAACTGGTAAAGTGGTGGAAAGATTCAGATACAAGTATCGACTTTTCATCAGTAAGTTGTTTAACTTCGGATGATTCTGCTAATATACGAACATGGTGCGAATTATAGGCAAATACTCCTGTACCCCCATATTTTCCTTTTAATGTTCTTTGGAATTCTTCAACTCGTTATGCAGGGTAAAGTATTTGGCAGAAGAGGACCGGGACGCCGTCGTATCTCGTGGTTAAAAAATCTCCGACAATGGTTTGGGATGACCTCAGCGGAGCTGTTTCGCAAAAGAGGTCAACAAAACTGAAACTGAGTCAAGGCACTGAAGAAGAAGAAGCTCTTTTGGATATAAATTTCACTGCTACCCACTGGAATATATTACAATTTCTAAAACATTTAGTAGATGCTGACCCCGTAAATTAGATTATAGAAGAAACTGACCTATATGCAGATCAATATAATAGAGGCAGTAGTTGCTATCTGGTGACTTTTGCGGAACTGAGTTATTTGGGACTGATTATTTTGCAAATCGTAATCAAAAAATCGGGAATACGACAGTATTGATCTAAAAATCCACTGATGATGACATCTTTTTTTTCAAAGTATATAAGTAACAAACGTTCGAAGTAACACACCAAGACATTCATTTCAAAAATAATAAGAATTTCGACGCCACATAACCTAGTCCTAAGCTGAACAAAATTTGGCCAATGTACGAAAAATTATCTATTAAGTTTCGTTACGCAGTGACACCTGAATATACACTTAATCAATGAAAGCTTCTTAGAGTGCCGTCTTTCTACGGAGGTTGGCACCAAGATTTGACCAGATTTGAAATAAAAAACCTATCTATTGTGTAAATCAAAATATGGTTACGTCTGAAATTTTCTTATCTACACAGAAAGACAGACCAATTTTGATCCAGCTTTTGCAGATTTTCCAGTTTTTACTTAAGTAGTCATGAATATGTCGAAGCGATTTACTGTTTTATCATGGACAATTTTTTATGATTTACTACAATTTGCTGATATACTCTATTTCAATAAAACCGATGGGTGTATGGGCATTAAAAGTATCCAGAAAAGAAGTTCCAAAATAATTAAAAATAAAAAGTTGTGAAAACGTGACATTATAGCATTTCAAAGAAGAAAGGTGTGTTCCCTCAAATGAAAGGATAAAAATAATATGTCATTGCTTTTAACTGTCTATTTCAACGCTACCCAGGAGGTAACAAAAAGAAATTACAGAAGTTAAGCCTACAGTTTCTATCGACTATAACGATGCGATGGGGTGTCGACCGTGTTGATTATCATCTAGTAGATTACAATCTTCCACGAAAAAGAGAAAAAAAGTATTATAAGAAAATCTTCTTCCACCTATTAGATTTGGCTTAAACTTACTAAAAAATCTCCAACCAGGCGCAGTGGATCAGTTTGATGTTTATGAAGTAAGTGTAAATATAATTATGTAATTTTGAATAAAAAAGAAAAGGTAGTAGTAGTGTAAAGAAATAGTACTTGCCAAACTAATAAATGCCACAAATTTACAAATTTAATTTTGTTACACTATAGGGCGCGGTATATCAAAATGAACAATATTCAAATATCTTCGTTCTAGCACAGAATATTAGCTAATGACCAATCACGTTCTGTAGAATAATAAGAGGTAGGAAGTTACTGGTGACGCCGATTCCCGATTGTTTACGAGACACACATACTAGCACAAAAAAATTGTGTTCTATCAATGTTGAACAGCCACGCCCGACAGAAGGCTTAAAGAATATTATCGTAAGCAGTTATTAGCATCTCAGGGAGAAAACAATTATTTCCGTAACTAATATGATTGATGATTATTTAAAATGCCGGGTGAATTAAATATTTGGAAAGAGAATGTTATCATTTACTGTCCGCGTTTATTGTTAAGAGTGTCCGTTGAAGGGAGTTAAATGGTACAGGTTTATTTTAAAAATCATTCGTATAGAGGTGTCCGGCCATAAGAGGTGTCCGTTAAGAGACAGTTTACTGTATTGATTTAAACTAAATCATAACTACATAATAGGCAATAATTCAAAAGAAAGTAAAGAATATAAATTATTTTTTATTGTTAGAAATTTATCTGTCTATTTGTATCACACTAAAGAATTAAATCGTCCTTACATCCAATTATTATTGAAAAATATTTACCGTGGTCATTATCAATATCATCATGACAATCCTGTTCCAGTGGAATACTGCAATCTGATCCAGCCCAACCAGCGATACAAACACATTTGTAGAGTCCTTCTTCAAGGGTGCACTGGCCATGTCCGGAACATCCGTTTTCACATCCCGCTGTAATAAAAATAATAATGAGTAAATATTGACATTTTGTATAATTATAATGTGCATAATAATAACTGAGATAACTACTGAGTTTATACGAAGGGTAAAACAGCTGCTTCGTTCAAACCTTAACAGTAAAAATTTAGCTTCTTTGGAGCTAGTTGTGTTACTTATTTGCGATACAAAGTTTTGCCATCAATTCCTTTTAGCTTGCGTTATAGTACGCTGCGCTTTTGACTTTAATTTTTTTAAATTAATTCTGTTTTGCGGTGTCTTGTGCTTCTTATAACTATTAAAAGCAGATTTACTATTTTTTTTTTGACTTCTTCGCATTCTTAAACCACCATGGTACTGGTGTACGTCCCTGTATTTGTTTTGTTTAACCAATGTACAATATAGCACCTTGTAAAATTATGTCATTGAGTAATTTAATGGTCTCGTCAATATCATTGATTATTTGGGCCCTATATATGTGACTATCAATATATTGAGGAAATGAATCCCAATCTGCGTTGTTGTTACTTTTCCACTTTGCACTACATTTTTGATGTTTATGCACCTGGTTGAAATTCGTAATAATTATGGAAAGTGATCACTTCCATAAGTAAAAGGCAATACTTCCAGTCTAAACCATGGTTTAGTTCTTCTTCTTCAGATGCAAATCCACTAATGGAGTGTTAGCGATCACATTTTCCATTAATTCTCTATTTCTTTGCAATTAGTATCAGAGATTGTATGTCGTTAATCCCTGTCCATTGCCTTATGTTTCGGAGCCAGGACATTTTCTTGTGTCCCATTCCTCTCTGCCTTCAATTTTACTCTTGATTATAAGTTGGAGGAACTGGTATTTTTCATTTCGCATGATGTGACCTAGATACGCCGTTTTTCTTTTCTTGATGGTTTCAAAAAGTTGGGGCGTTCTTGGTTTATTCTTTTAAGGACATCTATATTTGTGATTTCACTGTCCATGGTATTTTTAGGATACGGCGATAAAGCCACATTTCAAAGCTTCCAATGGTTTAGTTTAGGATCACATAAAGAAATATCTAGAACTGATGATTCATCTGTCAATATATTAATCTAGTGGGTTGGCATCATTTAAATAGATTAAATGAAAATCTGTAATAATGTTTTATAGTATTTGGCCCTTTAAATTTGTATTTTGTGAGCCCCAAATTGTATTATGGCTATTTAGGTCACCTTAAATTAGGCGTGGTGTGAGTATCTGATCAAGAAGTTTGCGAAGGTCTTCGTAACTAACTTGTATGTTAGAAACCAAGTAAGTATTACAGATGTAGAATTTTCTATGTGATTGTGAAATCTTTATCGCAATGGCTTCGAGATCTGTTATGAAGTGGGAAAGGCTTCATGTTTTATTGAATACCAAGATTGCCACTCCTCCACAAGCACGAATGGTGTTCGTTCTATCTTTTTAAAAACAGTTGAATTGTTTTGATAAGTATATATTATAAGCAATAAGGTTAGTTTCTTGTAGGCATACTATTTTTGGAGAGTATCTGATTGAATGATTTGTAATGACATAGGTCCATCAACGTTCCACTGTAGTATAGAGTTAAAAATTATGCATCCAGGGAGGATAATTCACTGTCTGTAATTTCGTAACTTAGGTAGTGTTGCAATATATTTTTAAGACGGGTGAAACGATGTTTTTTAGTTTTATCGGATATGTATGGAAAAGATAGGGTAAACAGGTTTATTAGACCAAGAAAATCGGATTGTTATATTCCTTAAAACAATTTCTGTAGGCGATTGATGGTGGCGATGCCCTACTACAGACACTGCATAAAGCTTTTACTTCTTGTTTGGCATAATGAGCCATGCCTTGTGAACGGTCTCAAGGCGTGATATGCCCATTACATAAAAAAAAGGGTGACCCAGCTCCAGTGTGACAACTACAGAGGTATAACCTGTAAACAACTGCTTACAAAATACTAGCAAATATTCTCTACGAAAGGCTGCAAAGTTTACACAGTGAGCATAGTTGGTAAATATCAAGCGTGGATTCACTCAAAAATATCAACAATTGACCAGATTCATTCAATAAGCAGATTCTCGAGAAAACATTAGAATTCAATATTGAAACCCTCACCTATTGGTCGAACTTCAAGGCCCATATGACAAGTGTCAAGAGAACAGTGCTATACTATTCAATGCATGAGTTTGCGGTATATCAGAGGATAACTTATCGACTAACGGAGAATGACAATGTCTAAACTTAGAAGCCCACTGTTAGAATACAGGGAGAGAATTCTATATCCTTTGAGATAAAGGTATTGACTCAGACAAGGGGAGCTCTGGCTTGCCTTCCTATTTAATATTGCTTAGAAAAGGCAGTCCGAGATACACGGAATTAGGGATGGCGGTACTATT
This sequence comes from Diabrotica balteata, assembly GCA_918026665.1. Taxonomy (NCBI): domain Eukaryota; kingdom Metazoa; phylum Arthropoda; class Insecta; order Coleoptera; family Chrysomelidae; genus Diabrotica; species Diabrotica balteata. The sequence continues at coordinate 116,761,800 of OU898282.1, forward strand.
TACAATAGATCTATACAAGTCTTAGCATATGCTGAGGACCATTGACATAATAGGGCGAAGCAAGCGAGGATGTGCAAAATCTCCTAAATTGGATACAGCGGCGTAAACGGGTCGGTCTAGTCATCAACGAAGACAAACAAATTATATTGTTGATTACAAAAAGATCCGATTAGCAAATGAGGAACGAGAAAAGTCTTGAAATCATACCTTTGGACGTGTTGACACTTCACATACCTTGGGTCGCTATGACTGCTACAATAAAAACAAGCGAAGAAATCAAAAGACGAATAAATCTTACAAAATAGGGCATATTAGGACTCCAAAAGCATTCCACTCATGAAAACATTCAAAGAAGAACTTAAAAAGCTACCACAGGAACACGCGAACCTGTAGAAAAGAAGAAGCAAAGGCTGACCGCGAATTAGTGGTTAGATGGAGTTAATAACCGACTTACGGATATTAAAAATCAGAAGATGGCAACATTTGCCAGAACGCAACAGAATGGCGACGCAATTTAGAGCAGGGCCAAGTATCCACAGAGGATTGTCGAGCCAAAAGATGATGATTGATGATGACTGCCTTCAAATATTTTCAATTGACATGAAGAGTCGATCATAGTTTATGAAAAGTGATATGACGTTTTCATTCATGAACAGTTAAGGAGAATTCAGAGGTTGTACTGTGTGTTTTGGATTTTTTTGGTTTCTGGGTTTTGATTTTGTGAGATATGTATGGGAAGTAAATAATTGGGTATTTGAATTTAGATTTTCAAAGGAAGGAGACAATATTTCGTCAATGCTTCTTTTCAAGACAAACAGAGTAAATCTTTCGTGATCTATAATGAAGCTTGTGGGCCCTTTTCTTCCGATGGTTTTACAGTTAAAGTTTTAGTGAAAATGTCCTCATCGACAATTGTAGTTATTTTGATTTTACTAAGCGGTTGTAAAATTTCTGGAATAGAAGCAATTGAGGATGGTTTCGGGAGTATGTCTAATGTTTGGATCACCTACCAAAACTTGATGTAATTGGCTACCCAATATCGATTAAAACTGCGAATTTGGCGTAGAAGTAAGGAAATTAGTATAGTTTGAATTTTGGGGCTGAGTGGTTGTTGGCATACTGTTGATGTTTGGACAGTTGTTTGAAATATGGCCTATTGCTTACACGTATGACAAATCAGATGTGTCTTGAGATATTAAAATTCTGTAAAAGGTGTTTTTCTAATTTATTTTCAATAGAATCTGGGATAGTGATATTATGTGAACTAAACAAATAGTTGTCTTCTAAAGCTTAATATGTGGTTATACCTGGTAGTATAGCACTGATTTTTAAGAATGGTATAGGAGAACACGTGGTTTAAGTCATTTCTTTTAATTCTCGGATAAAGTACATCATGTGAATTGTTGGGACTAACGTAGATCACACCAGCCATCAGCAGGCGTTGTTAGTCTTTTCGCTCGTAAGATTTCTTCTTGCACTTAAAATAGAACCATATTTTTCCATAAAATTCATCTAAGCTGAATTTACTAATATATCTAATACATATTCTATTATTAGATAAACAAGAAGAGAATAAAATAATTTTTTGGATTAATTAAAGTACCTTGTGGGATTAAATAATCCTGAAGATGGGCATTTACAGCACTACAAATAATTGCTTAATCTTTAGTAGGAAATATCTGCTGTGATGCTGCCAAGAAATAAGAGTTGCTCTTTGAAGAGATGTTCTGTAAAGTGACATCGGACGTATTACCAATTTGTATTCTTTACGTAGCAAAATATTAGTAACCTATCTGCCTCAGCAAAAAAAAAAACACTGGTTGTTGTTTATTATTGATAAATTTCATAATTATTCACCATCGATAAACCATTCAAAAAATTGATAAATCCAGTTTAGATTGCGATTTTAAATTTAACAAATAAGAACTAATTTAACCTTAACAGCTTTAAATAATCTTGGTCCACTTCAACAGTAATTTATAACTTTTACTATTTGCAATTAAACACAAAATACCAAAAGCCGAGACAAAAGTACTGGATACAAACTCTTGTCAGGATCGTCAATCTCTAAGATTGAATTGTATTTGCTTTATTTTAATTACTTCAAAATTCCAACGAAACAGAAGATTTTCTCAAATTAAAAAAGGGTAAGTAAAGGTTGTATACTGTCCCAATGCTGTTCAATTTATACGTAAAAACGCCTTCGCAGAAGCAGTGGAGATCTTAATAAGGGTATTAAAGTTTAAACGGCATATTATTTATTAAATAACTCAGGTATGCCGATGATACAAGCCATAGTGGCAGCTAACATCGAGAGATTTTCAAATGCCTTTTAAATGATCTTCAAGTGAACTCATTGCAAGTGAAGCGTCGGGGTTTGAAAATAAATATCAAGAAGACAAAATCAAATCATTATAAGTAGAAATGATTACCCAACGCAAAGATATTTGTTCTGAGTTAGAGATCGAAAAGTCAGGCAATTCAAATACTTGGATTGTTTGCTGAATGAGGGTTGGGACCCCGAGAATGAATAAAGAGCAGAGTGAACAAGCCGAAATGCTTTTTTGAGGCTTCGTAAGTTTCTGACTGATCGCAAATTGGACTTCAACCTCCGATAACAGATGCTGTAAGTGTTACGTGTGCCTGTTCTCCTGTACGGAATGGAAGCATGGACGTTAAAGGGCCAGTTCCATTAACAAACTTGAATGTTTAAAATGTGGTGCTGCGCTCGAATGCTCAGAAATATCATGGACGGACAGGGTCAGAAATGAGGAAGTACTCAGAAGAGCGGGCTTACTGGATAGGAACTTTTTGTTGTATGTAAAAAGTAAGAAGACTGCATACTTGGGACATTATACGAGGAGAACGATTACACTTTTCAGCAACTGATACTCGAAGGGGAAGATAGAGGGTAGGGAGAGTCTCGGACGTAAAAAAATGTCATGGTCTGGCGCAAATATTCGACATGGGACAGGAATCCACAGCTATGAAATGCTTCGCAATGCTGCTAAAAACAGAATTATTAATCCTAGAATATTTAACATTCACCATGACAAGACGATGTACGGTGGGACGCCTACGCAGAAATGGCACCAGCCTTAAGAAGAAGAAGATTGTTTGGGCGATATAAAGCAGAAATTACAATATAAAATATTTTTGCAGAAGCAGAAGTTTTTGAATAGGATTTCTGTTCTATTGTAAAAGCTTTTATACTGGCCTTTTGCCACTGTTTTTGTCAAACATTAATTTTCTTTGCTCTGGTTTTTTTTTGTCTTCTAAACGATTCTAATATCTACAGATATTTTACAAGTACAAGGTTACCTAGCCAAGCAAATAAGCTATATGTTTACTTGTTATATTGACTAATAAGAATAATCCGCAGTTGCCTGCTTGGTTTTATAAGGTAACCAACATCCACAAAGTACATACGTTGGGTGTATTGTCCACAAAAACTAAGATAATGTTTAATTCATTACCACAAACTTGAATATTATAAATATTATAACAAAAATAATTAATTCTCGTATTCCAACAGTTCCAAAAACTTTACTATTCAAACACCTTAAGGTACAATCAATATTTTAACCCGAATTTTTAGTTTGTATCCATCCAGAGCATCACACCTCGCGCATTTTAAATCGCATCGATCGCTAAATATTTATGAAACGAAAAAATCTGTTGAGAGTTTTCGCTGAACTCGCTTCGCTAATAGAATATTAATTATAACAAACTACCGGGGTAAAATTTGACGTGGCTTTTAGAGAAATCGAGTTTCCTAAGTTTCGGTAAAAGTTTTAACTCGGACGGGATAAAAATATCTCGAAGAAGAGGAGAAAATAAAGATCTTCGTAGGTTACAAAGGTAAGAAGTTGATTTGGTCGGAAATTAGGATCATCTGGATTAACCTACTGAATTAAAAAACATTTTTATTCTAAACATCAGGGCTGCAGTTTATCGTGTCATAAGAACTTTAATTGGTTAAAAGTATAATTGGCTAATTAAGAAAAAGGAGATTTGTTAAATGAAATTATCTTACTTGGAAAGACTACTAGTTTAAAATACCAATTATTTAATTTTTTAATATGTCTGGGACTTTAAAATAATAAAAATTATAACTATGTGTAAAATAAAGATTGGATTACCTTAAATACTCACAAAGGTTAGGTATAGGGGAGAACGAGAGAGACTTGATCTCATATGCGGGAGGACTTGTCACTCTCTAAAAGTTCAGTTACATAAAGTAGCCTAAAAATTAGTTAAAACCGGCAACAAAGCCGTACGCTGGTAGTATGATCTGAAGAATTCCCATTGTTATGTTACGTATTGTATTAGAATCCACAACGAAGAAGCACGCGTTTATTTTCAAGGGGAGTTTTGTGCCCTACCGAGGAAGTGTTTACCGAATTATCTTCAAGTTAGATTTTGCTTTTAATATTCGTTAAGGTGAGTTTTCTTCGTATCAATTTTTATTCTAACACTGATAATCATTCAGTTTACGTTTTGCTCATTTGGCAATGCGTTCTAGTTGGTCCGTCATATTGGTTTATAGACATAAAATATTCAAATGCGTCGTGGGGCGATGACTTGATTACATCCTCTATCTGGAGAGTGTGATCCCGGATCAAGTCTCCCTAGAAATACTCCTTATATATGGAGTGTTTTTTAGGTTTAGAGATATGCCACGTCCATTACAAAAGGAGGAAAGGCGCAAAGAAAAGAAAACACCAGTCGACAGCACAGACGTTAAAAAGAAGCTGTATTAGACGTTATTAATAACGGAACGTCTCTCAAGGGAACGGCAAGTCGTTATCAAATAAATGTTATGACATTAAAAAGATACGTTCGCCGACATACGATCTAAAATGTTGAAAATAAACTATTATCCTGATTACAAGAAGGCTCAAATTTTTACAAATGCAGAGGAAAATATGTTTAAAGATTTATTTAGATGTTGGCCAGCAAATTACAACCATGACCTTACAACCAAACAAAGCAAAAGAACTAGCATACGAGTTTGCCGTAAAAATAATAAAAAAAAATACCTGCTTCGTGGAATAAACATAAGCAAGCCATGTTACGAACTGGTTATTACGGATTTCTGAAGAGGATGAAGACCTTATCACTACGATCTCCGGAGCAACCAGTCTTACTAGAGCAACTAGCTTCAACAGAAACAATGTATCAAAATTTTTCATAAATTTAAAGACAGTTCTTGAAAGCAATGGAATTCGGACCAGAAGCACATTTTGGAGCATAGACGAAACTGGCCTTTTCAACTGTCCATAAGCCAAAGAGATTATTGCTTGCAAAGGTGCAAAAACAGGTTGGTAAAATTACGTCAGGGAAACGTGACCAACAGTAAACTCTTTGTGTGCAATCAACGCAATTGAAATCATATACCGCCTTTTTTTGGTTTTTTCCTCGAAAACTTTCGCAAGATCGCTTGATTGATCATAGCCCTCCAGGGACCACCGGCGTAGTTTATGAAAGTGGATGGATGACCGCTTCTATTTCGTCAAAGTTTTGGAACATGTTCATAAAACATGTAAATGGCGACTACCGACAATAAATCTTTAATCATAATGGACAATCACGATAGCCACGTTAGTCTGGAAGCCATAACATATGCCAACACACACGGAATAGTTCTTCTTACCATACCACCACATACGTCGCATAAGCTCCAGGCGTAGACACGAGTGTATTTGGCCCTCTCAAGTGTTTTATAATACTGCTGTGATGATTGGATGGTGGCGCACCCGGAAGGACAATTACAATATATGAAGTCGGAGATGCTTAGCTTACGCTTTCCCCCTAGCTTTTACTCCACGTAATATTGAGAATGGATTCAGAGTTACGGGGTATATGGCCTTTCAATTCCAATATTTTTACCGCATGAAGATTTTATGTCGGAGTATGTTACTGATCGCGAAGATCCGGAAAACAAATCCACTTTATCCCAGTTTGATGTTGCACCAACCAGCCAATAGATAACAATAATCCACCCTCCACTTCTACTCGGCACTTTCAACCACCCCTGAAATTATTAGACCACATTCCTCAAGTGGATCCATTTCACATAATCAACAACTACGACGAACACTAATTGTGAGACGAAAATCAGCCTTCTACTTCTACTGGTACTTTCACCACACCATCAAATAAATAGATCCCATTCTGTAAATGGAGATACTTCACAAAATGAACAGCTTCAACAAAACATCAAAAGAGCACAATAACCATTCTTTCCCTTCTGCCACGTTTCTCTTCAATCCTGACCCCCAGGGGAGTGTAGTGGTCGACGTGATGTCGTGTATTGTCCGTCTCCAGAGATCTCTGTCTCTGGTCATTCTTTAATTCATCCATAGGTCTTTGGCATATTCCTGTAATTTTATCTATCCATCTTGTTGGGGATTTCCTCGTGATCTTCGGTCACTTCTACCTTTCCTTGTATTATGAGCTTTCCATGTTTTCCAAATATTTTTGGGCATGTTATGACGAGCATATTTAATTGTTGGAGATGACTTTACTATAGAGTCGTTGGCTAACTTTTAGCTGCCACCTTTACTAGCCCAGAAATGATTAGACCCACCCTAAAGTCGGGCCCAGACTTCAGCAAAGGGTTAGAAAGCGAGCAACTACAAAATTCTCACAGCATACACCAGAAAAACTTGCGCTTTGAAGCTGAAGTTAAGGCTTAAAGAAAGAGAAACAATTAGAAAAAGAGCAAAGGGCCAAAATAAGAGCCCTAAAACGAATAACTAAACAAAAACTTAAGGATTTGAGGGAATCTTCAAGTTCGGGGGCAGTGACATTTATACTACCATCGTCAAATCTGAATATGATCCTAATGATGAAATGCAAGTAGAGATAGATAGTGAATGTGAATCGGAAGCAGTAAGGTGACGAGTTTGAGTTGAGTGTGCAAGATTGGGTAATTGTCAGCTTTGTCTCCGAAAGAAACTTAGTCCATCGATACGTAGGACAGATAATGGAAAAAAAGAACAGGGATTTTAAAATCAAATTTGCCCAAAAAGGGATGAAAAAACCTTTAAGTGGCCAGAAAAAAGAAGACATGGGTGAAGTCCCCACGGACCAAATTTTTAAAAAAGTTACCACGCCCGACTTTAGGAGCTACAGTAAGCGCATAGGATGTTTTGTCTTCCCCAAATCACTAAGGATGTTCAATATTCGAGAATAATTTTTTTTCTTTTATCATTTTTCAGTATAGTTCTTTGCCAGAAAGTGTTATAATATTTTTAATAACATTATTTGTTATAAGTCATGACTGAGTAAAGTTAGTTTTCAGCATCCAATTTTTGATTTTATTTTATATCGTAAATCTGTAAAGGTATAATCAAGTCTCCCATACAACAAGGATCAAGTCTCCCGGATACGGGGAGACATGATTAGTTTTCTCCATGTTACGAAATTCTACAAAAACTCGTTTTTTATTAGCAGTATATTTTTCGGGGGTACAATACCCCAAAACTGTGATAAATTTGTAATGTTGCACTAAATTATCAAGGTTCTAGATTGGTTGTAAAAGGAGCTATCTGAAAAAATGTAACGGTATGATCAAGTCTCCCTCTTCTCCCCTAAATATTATTCTAAAGCTATTTTCTTGTAGCATTTAAAATTAAGAAATTTTTTTTAAGAAACCGTTATGGCCCAGCCATATTCAAAATTTACGGAGATTGAAAATTCTTTAAAGAAACTGCACATTGTCAAAATTCAATCAAATTTTTACGAAGATGTAGAGACAATAACTTAATACCAAAGGGCTTGAAGTTACCTCCAGCATATTTAAGCAGAAGGTTGGAATAACATTCTAGATTTTAAGAACGATTTCCAAAGTGGAAATTGAAATGTCAATAAACTTCAATTGTTTCTTATTCCCAATAAAATAGTATCTGCTCTAATAAAAGTGTTACCAACAAAAAAAAATTATTATGTTTATTTAATAAAAAAAAAACACTTTTATTACTGTTGGTGTTTTATTCTATGAAGATGCTTGAAGCATTCCGCGATCTATTATAATAAATTTCATATAAGCTTGAGTTTATTAACCTTCGGAGTACGAAGACTGTGTCAAGCGTGACCCGAAATTCACTTATTTCTTATATTTCGTCACGTTTGTTGATCAATTTAATTCAAGCATCGATCTTGAAGTGTGTAGTATTTATATCAAAATGTGGAAAAAGAATTAACCTTCACCTAGTGAAGAAGATGATGTTGCAGAGCTGGATGAAAGCAATAGTGAAGCGAGTGATAAATGACGGTTGTGAGCCAGAAGCACATGAAGTAATTTATCAATTACTGAACTCGAGATGAGAAAGTTTTAGCGACAATTTCTGAAAATATAGATAGTAAAAGATCTAGCGTATCTGATGTTTTGTGCGAAGGACGAACATGGCGTTATTTAGCTCCAAAAAAAGGGTAAGACATTGGCATGTAATTTATTACAGAAAAACGTAGTCTAACTAAGAAAAGTCAAAATATTGAGACATGCATGGATGCCTTCAATTTTATTTTTTTCTGATAGTATAATGTCAATGATTCTTGAGTATACCAATAAGAGAGCTATTGAGTTCATAACTGCGTATAACAGTAAGAACGAGAAAAAAATGAAGGATTGGATTGAAGTGTATCTAGTCGAACTGCTTGCTTTTTTTTGGTATACTTGGTCCAATACAAATAATGCATTTACGCGTCCTATATATAAAGCATCTCTAAGCCGGGATAGATTTATAAGTATTTTGAAGCATATCCGCTTTGATAATTTGGAAACGGAGAGCAGAAAGAAGAGAACGAGATAAATTAGCTCCTATTCGAGAAATCGCTGATCTATTTGCCCAAAATTGTAGGGAATCATACGAACCATCTGTTTTGGTACTATTGACGAGCACTTATTTTATGGGACGTTGTCCATTTCTGATTTATATACCAAGTAAACCAAAGAAATAATACTTATATGACGCCATACGACCCTATGTGACGCTGAAAATTTTTATTGCTGTAACTTTGAGATATATACTGGAAAGATTGGTGATCAATCTGAACGTAACCAAGGCCCAAGAGTTGTCAAAACACTTGCAGAACATTGGTATAGGTCTGGTCGAAATATTACAATTGATAACTTTTTTACCGATATTGCTTTATCTGAAGAACTGTTAACCAAAAATTTAACTCTTTTGTGTACTATCAGAAAAAATAGGAAGAGTTTACCCAAATCATTGCTTGAAATGACAGATCGCTCACTGTATTCTTCAAAATTTTTGTTCACTAAAAACATTACCTTAGTTTTATATGAACCAAGCCTAATAAGTTTGTTATATTATTATCGACCTTACACAGTGAACATGAAATTTCTGATGAAAACCAAAAATTTCAACCGAAGATTATTTTGGATTACAACAAAACCAAAAGTGGAGTCGATATTTTAGATAAATTGATCAGAGAGTACACATGTAAAAGAGCAACAAGAAGATGGCCCTTACGTATATTTTTCAACTTTTTGGATATTGCGTGCTACAATGCTTTCGTTCTCTGGAATACGAAAAATCCTGAATGGAACAGCTAAGTAAATATAAAACATCGCAGAAAACTATTTCTGGAGGAGCTTGGAAAACAATTAACCTCGCCCAATATAAAACGAAGAGCGAAAGCAATACAAGAAGAACCCACCGGATACCCTAAATCCGTAATCGCTGCAATAGAGATCACCGGTATTAGTGTAAAAAAGCAAATCGAAGTGCCGAAATCTGCAAAAAAACGAGGTCGTTGTTATTCTTGTAGGGGTAGTGACAATAAATATTCAAAAAGGTGTGACATGTGTAAAAGATTTGTTTGTAATACTCATTCAAAACGCGAAGAAGTCCATATTGTCAAAATTAAATGCAACTACTGCCAAAAAGACCACGATGGTGAACCATCTTAAAAAATTTAAATACAAAAATTTGGGATCATAATTTTTATGTTTCTTTGTTTTTTTTTTGTTGAATTAAAGATACTGTTTAATAATACTGACTATTTAAAACATCCTTATAAGTAGAATGAGAATGGGTCACGCTTGACCCATCTTCGTAATCTAAGTAAGTCAAATAATCTCCGTACTCCGAAGGTTAATATTTTAAATATATTTCGAATTATTGTACCCAACCATTTAAAAACTTAAATTTTTATTCTGATAAAGAAATCTGATTAGTAAATCACACAGGAACAGTATGTCTGGTTAAGCACATGGCAAAATGGATATTGCTCTGAATCGGCTCTGAATCATAACAGTCTTCCTTACTAGACTTGTGCTAGTTAAGGGACATCTGGACACAATTGAACTTTTTTATAGATATTTAAGTTGTAAACTCTGTAGCAGAAAACCTCAAACAGTTAACTTTATTTTCATCAGTGCGGTGCGTTAGAACACAAATGAAAACACTTTTCAGATACTTCCAAGTGACTCCGAAAACATATTGTAGTTAGCCACTAGACCTGTACAAGCTTCAACACAGGATTCAAAAATTATCGAATGAGTATTATAAACAAATGCAAAATATATAATAAGCAAAATATTTTTTAATATAATTGTAAGATAATAATAAGATATACAATAATGCAATATATAGCTACCACCGCTACTAAAAATAAAACTCTTCTAAAAAACTAGGTGCTCTGATACAAATTATGAATACTGAAGTCTTACCCAATTACGTCGTAGAAGCTAATAGGCTGGAATATTTGCACATGCTTATTTACTGTGCAGCTACAGCAACAGCTAATGCAATAAGAATTAAGATCACAACACTAGGGGGTACCAATGCTGGAAGGACAGATAACAGAGTTGCACCCTGGGAAAACGGCTTCTGAACAAGATTAAATTATTGCGTAGGACATTGGTCAAATGACAGAGTATATACGAGGAGTAACTAGTAGAAAAGTCATTAAAAGAGCTGATCAAATAATGCTAAGCACTGCAAGACACTCGCAATATGACCCAGAAAACATCACAGCCCAACAGTGCCTAGATACATTAAAACAAAATCTCTTCGTTTCTTTAAAGACAACTAAGGAGGTATAAAGTCAGTAACAGTCGAAAATACGACAACGCGCTTTTAAGCATGCCAAGAAGGTGTTCTAACGTAAACTTAATTCCACTGTCGAAAGTGCCAATAAATCATACCAAAGCCAAGAAGAAATTCAGGAGTTTTGGGAATCAACTTTCCACACCAGCTACTCTTAACACCAATAATGGATGTATAGAAGATATGACGCAGAGCTGTCAACACTACCGTACAACTGTCTATGAACCCTTTGATACAGAAGAAGTCTCTAATATCATTAAAGAGCTTCATAACTGCAAATCTCCTGGACCAGACGGAGTTCAATACTACTGGCTAAAGAAATTCTGGAGTGCTCATGAGTGCTTGTCAACACTAATTAATCGTGTATTTTTAATCCGCAGGATATACCATAATTCCTAACTCAGGAAACAACTTATTAATACAGCAGGATCAAAATAATACCCAAGATCCAGCCAAATACCGCCCAATTACTTATCTTTCAACTCTGTATAAATTGGTCACATCCTGTTTAGCCCCAGCGCATCTACCAACACTGCACTCTAAACAATATCATAGAACGTCAACAGAAAGGATGCGCTAAGGGTTCCACGGGTTGCAAAAAACAACTTATTATCGACTCAGTCATTTCTAACCAGGCATACACAAAAAAAAGGAACCTCGTCACTGCCTTTATTGACTATAAGAAATCCTTTGACTCAGTGCCGCATGAATGGCTGGTAGATATTTTAAGAACATATAAAGTCGATGATAGCGTAGTGACCTTTCTTAGACGTATAATGACAGATTGAAAGACTAAAATTCACCTCCAAATCCCTGTTGAAAACAATATCGAAACGGAAAATATCGCAACTAACCGCGGCCTATTTCAAGGAGACTCGCTAAGTCTATTGTGGTTCTGTCTAGTGATGAACCCACTATCCCAGCTATTAAACTTTACTTGTTCAGGTTTTAGCATTAAAAACAATACTGTAGTGGCGAAGCTTAATCATCTGTTGTATATGGATAATTTGAAATTAATGACTTCCACTCGAAATCACTTAGATTAAATGCTAAAAACTGTAGAATCTTTTTCAAATGATATCAGTGTTGCACTTTGGTTTAGACAAATGCGTGTACTAAATATAGCCAAGGGAAAGGTTGAGCCCGTAGCATTCGACATGCAAAATGGCCAAAATATTGAGGCTATGGACTAAAATGACATGTATAAATATCTAGGAGTAAAGCAAGCGCGGAAAATTGACCTTAAACCAATGAAAATCGAATTAACATCAGAGTTTATACGAAGGGTAAAACAGCTACTCCGCTTACATCTTAATAGTAAAAATTTTGTTTAAGGTAATAAAAACCTACGCATTTTCCGCTCTTAGGTACTCATTTGGGATTATTAAGTGGACTTAAACGGATATAGAAACTCTTACCTTACCGCGGTATTTAGGAGGAAGAGGACTTATGGATATAAGCAAACAATTAGAAAAACAGATGACTAATTTAAGAACTTATTATCAGGTGCAAGTTCAAATGATTGATACCTATCAAACTGAGTGAACAAGAAATGCTCATAAACCATCTTACTAGAAACAAAAAATGCGCATCAGGATGGGTAATCCTCTGCACGGACGACATCCGAATAAAGTCAGCCAAGACTATGTTGACAATATAGCGCCGAACTATTGGTTGACATTAGGAAAGATGTTCCCTAAAACGGAAGGTTCGTTACCTGCCATTCAGGATTAGGTTATACCATCCAAAAATTACCTGAAATATATTGTCAAAGACCCTCAGTAGGAAAGATCCTTCATCAAGAGATAGCTTTTAAACTGGGGCTTCTACAAACAAATCATCTTCCATATTATCAATACGTCCCTGAGAGTACTTGAGAATGACAACTACAAGCTACATTGGGATCGCACTATGCTCACAGACCAAACTGTGGCACATAATAGACCAGATCTTGTGCTAGGTAATAAACTAACGGGACAAACAACACTAACCAATGTGGCGATACCTAACAACAATAATTTGCGTGTTAAGTACAACAAAAAAATCGGCAAGTACAGAGATCTGGAAATACAAATAAGGAGACAATGGAGAAAGGAAAGTACCCAAACGATACCTATTATTCTTTCTTAGTCATTCCGAAGAACTTCTTACAAAACATAATAAAACTGAGTCTAAATGAAAATCTATATAAGATCATGCAGAAAGCTGTGCTACTTTCGACGTCCAGATGTATGCGAAAATTTTTGGGAGATACACCGACGTACCAAGTCACCTAGGATTCGATAATATGGAAAGAGTCCCCCATAGCTGAATCCTTTTGATTTTTCATATAACTGAGCTATAAAAATATACCACGGGATCATGAAATGTGCTTCATACAAGTTCGAATAAGGTCCACTCATAAAAGTATGTCAGAATGTTTCTTTGATATCTTTGATAGCAAAGAGCTCATTTCGAACCGTAACCTTTCGAGAAATAATTGAAGTCCCTTTGGGACCTGTACTTATTTTCAACGAATGGTTTCTGCGGCAAAGTGCTGCTTTAGCTCCTTTACCGATTGAGGAGTAATTCTTAGTCCGCTCGGGCTTTTATTTACTTCTAACCGTCCGTGGTCTATCAGAACACTGTGACAGTTGTACACGATCTGAAATAGTTTTAATTCGATCCGACTCTTATCTATTTTAAAATCAGTATCTTTTTGACCAGAGAGGTATTCTCCTCGAGCTGTGTAATGGTCTTTGTGAGATAATTCTAAGTCCGTTTCCAGACTTTTCTTTATCTAGAACAAAGGATAATAATACTGATGATTTTATAATACGAAAGTCGTAAGACCTTGTATTTATCTCAAAAATTAAAAGAGATATGAAACTAAAAAGGAATAGACAGTTTGTAACCTCGGAATTCTTTTTTGGATGGTGCTAGAAAGATAACCAATGGAGACACTGCGGACGGCAGCCAGATGGTTGGTGGAGAGCGTGTCGTTGGTTCGAAACTAGCTTTTGGAATCGGGATTGGGTCCAACGAACGAAATAAGTGAAGATAGTGATAAGAGATATTAGAAAAGATATAGAAATAAACAAAAGATGTAAAATTACCAAAGATAAGAGAAGATAGAAACAGGGCGCCACTCAATTTTTTGGGGTTAAGGAGAAAATTAAGAAACCTTAGAAAAGAAAAGAGAAAGGAAAGATATCCTTCAGAGATCAGAGATCAAACCCAAGGAAAGATACCAACAATTAATTATCAAATAAATTTGGTCAACACAATATATAAACCAATAATAAATATATTAGGTATAACACTTACTTACCTACGAAACTTAATCAGCCTGATCTTTCTACTGGTCAAAGGTATAGTAATAAATTAATATGCTAAGCAAATATTTAGAGCTACTATTTTGTCAGGGAACTTGTTAGGAGCCGACAATAAAATACATGCATAAAACATTAACAATATATTAAACACAAAATTATGATGCTGCTAAATGCAACACAAGTAATAAAAATACACAACTATGAAATGTTGTTATATATGTATAAAATTAAGCAATAATATAATTACAAAAATACCTTTACCAAGATATATAAGGCAATCATATACAAATATAGTTTGGCGTTATCTCGAGATATTATAGGAAAGATAATGAGCAAAAAATTATAGCAAATACAAAAGATAGCAAAAATTTCTTACTCTAAATTTACAAAAAAAAAACAAACAGGTTACAGAATTAAAAACATTAACTAGCCAAACCGCACTTGGCTAGGTGGGTTACTATCTCGCACTATTAATTATTGCCAAACTGAGATGTCCATAGTTATTATTTATGAAAAGTTCTTGAATTGTTCCTTAAATTAAATATAAAAATCGGCAATCTACAGATGAATATATGTATGAATAATGGGTGATACGTCCAGATAATGGCATGTGGTATACCATACCATATTACTCGCCCAGATAATTTGCAGATAAAGATTATGGTAACTTACATAATTCCTGATGACGGCAGCTTAATTCACTGAATTTAATATACTGTACTGGTATTCAACACTAAATTTAATTAAGTACCATTAAAGGTAGTGTAGAACTATATATAACTTAATATAGTCTAAGACAAGTATAAATCTTAATGCATCTTAATGCATCTTCAGAAAAACTTGAACTTGATGCATTTTTGTAAACTTCAAAAAAATAAAAGTTTAACAGTAAACTTGATTTTTGGGTTAAAAATTAACTCTAAGTGAGTGTTATGATACTAAAATTTGCACTTAAAAATGAACTTTTATTTACTATTTATTTCAAACTGACTTTAAAATCGGACGCAAGAATAATGCATAATTTAGGTTATGTTACTTATGCTTTTTTATGATATAAATCCACTTTTCTCTTTGTAGTAGCTTTGTGATTCGAAGTTGGAAACGAATAAAACTTAAATTAACAATTTTTTGTTGTATTTTTATAATTTATAACACAGCATTTCCTAAATTCCATTTTCTTCAGAGAGAGAAGGTGTAAATAAACAAACGAATATGAAATATGACAATTGACAATATGAATTTATGAAATCTATAAAATGTGCAGTAAAAAATGTAAGATTTCTCCGCTACTCGCGCACGATCGTTTCTCGTATCCCCTCCAAGTACTTGCACGTCGCCAATACCAATAAATTGAAATTTACATCCAAACTTAAATAAGTTTCTAAATATTAATAGGTACCGTATATTTCTACCTCAATAAAAATACGACAGTTCTTATTGGTTTATTACTGACTATTAGGCTTATAAAGCGTAGAAAATAAACCGGTCCATTATTTTTCCTCGCAAACATTCTGATGCACTGATTGAAAGAAAACGCTACCGCTTTTACTATAAATATAAATGTAATGTTTTTTGTTCGAAAGAAACACAACATTGCGAAGGGTTTTTCTCTTGTCGTCCGGATAGCCGTTAAAGAGATAAATGCGAAAAACTATTAGTGAGTCATCTCGGAGGTTTTGTCCATAAAAAGAAGCTGCTGACGTAGAATTGTAGAAACTTTTTTCTTCTCGTTGGTTATTTGTACTCCTTTGTACTGTTCGGATAACAAAAAGATGTAATTAGAATTTGGTTTAGTGTGTTTGTCTTATAAGGAAAACTACGTAATAGACTTCATATATAGGGAGCCGTTAAATCGATTGTTTCATTTTAGTGTTTATATTTCGACTATTTTTTCATTGAGAAAATGGCATAGTTTAAATTATATTACACTAAACAGTAATAGTATAAGTAGTCGATAATATTTTAAGAAAGTTCTTCTTCTTCTTCTGGTTCCTATCCATTTCGGATGTTGGAAATCATATTGGCCATCATAACCTTGCTCGCTGCGACTAGAAACAGCTCCGTTGAGGTTTTCTTAACCATTTTATTAAATTCCGCAGCCATGATATTCTCCTTCTACCGGGTCCTCGCTTACCTTTGACTTTACCTTGCAATATAGACTGTAGCAGGGACTAACGGTGCTGATTTCTCATAACGTGTCCCAGATATTGCAATTTTATGCGTTTGATCGTAAACACAATATCTGGTTTCCTTCTTCCTTTTTCCTAGAACTTCCTTGTTCGTGATCCTTGCTGTCCATGATATTCTCAGCAATTCTTCTATAAAGCCACATCTCAAATGCTTCAAGTTTTTTAATAGTGGTGTCTGTAAGCGTCCATGCCTCCGCCCCGTACAAACAACACAGAGAAAACATAGCATCTCAAATGTCTGATTTTTGTATCAAGGGATATGTTGTGACTTTTGAAGGATGGCGCTCATGTATAGATGAGCCCCGTTTATATTCTCCTAGCTGATAATCATTTGTTTCGTTTTCTGGGTATTAAATGTTTAGTCTGTACTGTTGACTGTACTCGTTTATTCTGTCCATTAGCCTCTGAAGTCCCTCTAAACTATCTGCTATCACCATGGTGTCGTCGGCATATCTAACATTGTTTACTCTTTCACCATTTAGAAGGATGCCTTCGTCTATTCCGTAAAGAGCCTCGTTAAAAATTTTCTCTGAGTACATATTAAATATCAACGGCGATAGGATACATCCCTGTCTAACTCCACGTAGTATTTTTTATGTGATCTGTTTCTTCTCCGTTAACTTTCATGTATGCGGTCTGATTCCAGTAGAGTTCTGAAATTATTCTGAGATCTAAGTCATCCAGGTCTGCCTCTTTTAAAATGTTTATCATCTTTTGATGTTGAACTCTGTCAAATGCCTTTTCATAGTCGATCAAGCACGCGTATACGTCGCAGTTAACGTCCCTGCATCTTTGAATCAGTACCTGTACTCCGAAAAGTGCCTCTCTGGTAACCACTGCGTTAATGAAGCCGAACTGTCTGTCCAATATTTGTTCCTCGCACTTCTTTTAAATTCTTCCATGGATGACTCTAAGAAACAGTTTCAACATATGGCTCATTAGGCTGATTGTTCGATATTCTTCGCACTTTTTAGCCCCCCGTTTTTAGGTATCGCTATGAATTCTGATTCTAGCCATTTATCAGGGATGATTCCTGTATTGTATATTTTATTGAAGACAGCCGTGATCCAAATTATTCCTTCTTCCTCCAAAAGTTTTAAAAATTCAGCTTCGATATTATCAGGCCCTACAGCTTTCCTGATTTTCATCCGTTTTATTGCTTATTCTACCTCGGATTTAAGTATGTCCGGGCCCGTCATCCTCTCTGAAAATGGATGCCTATAATCCGTTCTTTGATCTTGAAAAAGTGTCTCCAATATATTCTCCATTTGTCTTTCATCTCTTGGTGTGTCAATGATTAATTTTCCATTGGTGTCTATGAGTTTCATTTGTGTTCGCTTTTTAAAAGTACCCGTTATTTCTTTTACCTTTTTGTGTACATTAAAATTGTCATGCTTGGCTTGTAGTCTTTCTATTTCTGTACATTTCTCTACAGCTTCTTTTTCTTTAACTTCTCTTATTTTTCTTCTGATCTAAGCCTGCATTTTTTTATACTCATCTTTATTTCCTTTAATTAACCTTCTGCGTTCCATTAAGAAAGTTGCTAGAGTAATAATATCGCTAGAATAATAATTTGGCACGTTTCTAGAGAGTAATCAATAAGAACAAAAACATACTAGTGCTAATGTACATAAGAGGATCATGGCCGTAACACGAGAAAGCATCCAACGAGGAAATAACACAAGTACCAGTGACAACCAGAAAAATACAATAAAAATGGAGCGAATACATAAACAAATATTTGAAAAATAATAACTGACAGAAAAAAATGCTTTTTACGGACCAGAAGTAACTTTAAAAAGATTATACACGCGATAAAACTACTAAAACTTATAAGCCACCTGAGCTGGTTAAGACTCAATTTAAAGGATTAAAATCATTTAAAAAGAGTCAAAATAAGCTTTTAACAGGTCTACTTAACAAAATTAAATGAAAGTAGTGAATTGGATGAAAATTTTTTAGTTTCCACATTTATTCCTTTTATTAAAAAACCCAGTGCCACAACATGCTCCAATGACCGATTTAAAAGCTCAATGATCCATACACTTACAATACTTCTGGAAAGTATTCTGGCACAAATAAAAGAAATAAAATATTAGCAAATGTAAAATTTTGCTTTGAACACAAAGAGCTGGGGACGAAAACTGCGAGTTCTGGCTATGCTAAATTTTAAGTATATTACAAAGTACAAACTTTGTACTTCAGGAACTGCTTCAGATTGCATTCTAAATGCATAGTACTCATGAAAATCCTGTTCTCCTACTTGATGATAACCACAAGACTCATGTTCCACTTGATCAATTAATTATTGCAGAGATCATGGAATAGTTTTGCTTTCTTTTTCACCTGACTGCATACACAGGATGCAGCCGCTGGACATTGAAGTTCAGGCTAGGTGCAAGTCATTATTCAATGACTTTATTTTATCAAACCCTGGCAAAGCAATAATGATCTATGACATTGCAATTTTGATAGCCTAGCCATATGTGTTATCATTTACTCCTATTAATATAACAAAGACTTTCGAAAAAGCTGGAATCTGGCCCGTAAACAGTCTTAATTTTGACAATTCAGATTTTGCTGGAGTGCTCACCTATGGACCTCTCATACGTTTACAAGTGGAAAATAAACCTGCATTAACAATACCTTTCAGAGATTTTGAAATTATTGCTATGAACAATTCAGCTCTTACTTAAACCCCCGAAATGCCTATGAAGGGAGATGATAGTCTGGAATTTATTACGGACTTAGTGGAAGAGGTGCTAAACAATTTTTTTCAGCGAAGCTTTTAATCTAGGAGTAACACAGTCTCCTAAACGTTCATTACTCTCAAATTAGATATTCGACCACTTCCTATATTGCAACTAAAGCAGAATAAGCGTTGTAGAAAAAAAGGGAAGTCATGCATATATACTAGTACACCAGAAAAGAATAGGGTAGACGCTGAAGAGAAGAAAAGGAATGACAAACGAGTCAAAGTTGTAAAAAGAAAAATTAATGATAGTAAAAAATTAAAACCTGCACAAAAGGAGGCTAGAAAAAGACCAAAGATCAAATCGTCTTACTCTAGTTCCTCAGGATCTGACGTATGCGCTACGACGTCTGATTGCAATTCAGATTCTAATAAAGATGTGCACAGTAATCAGAAGGCAATAAATGGTCTTTTAGATGATAAAAAGATTCTTGTAGGCAACTTCGTTTAGGTGAAATTTGCAACAAAGGAAACGGTTGTTCACTTTGTGGGCCGAGTAGAAGAACTAGTGAATGAGAAACTAACAATCAAATTTTTACGATACAAACTGAATAGTGGCTTTTATTATCCTACTGAAAATGATATTAGCATTATATCCAGAGCCGATATTGTGGCAAAACTTCCTATACATTTAGAAACCAAGGGAACATCTTGTTAAGCGTCTTACATAAAGTTCAATACCTCATTTTTCCCTTACAACATTAAATAACTTGTTTGTCAAATATGTTCATGTTATAATAACCAATAAATATCATTCGTAAGTACTTTGTGTATTATATTATTTTTTGTTTATAAGGCTTATAAGACAAATGGTTATCTAAATGGTCCAAATGTGCCCCACAGCTGTACAAATCTGCCCCATGGTGGGGTACAATTGGACAAATACACTGTTGAAGAAAATTTGTATTTTTTCTATGTTTGACTGGTTTATTCGTAGTTTCGTCGATAAATATTCAAAAACATCAAATACAACTATTGACTTGTACATTATCTGCCATAAATTATTAAAATATCTTGAAAAATAATGTTCAAATCTACCCCACCCTCCCCTACACCTAACAATAATATTAATTTTTGCTTAGAACATTTGTATTCAGAATTACAAAATCAAACTTTTCTGAATTTCTCGCACGAATAAAAATTTATACATTATCTAGATAGATAAATGTATACTTAATTACTATTTAACTGGGAATAAGCCACAATTAAAGATAAAAATACGTTTATTGACGTTTCAATTTCCACGTGAAAAATTCAAAGTGAAAAATTCTTCTAATAATTTAATTTTATCTGACTCATTTATATTGACAATTCAGACATACATTATGCATTTTAAAGTAGACGACTTTAAAATGATATTGCCAATATTGTTGAGTTGCGCTCCTGGGACGACTTTATTTATAAGATAGTTCATTTGATTACATCAAATCAAATTTAACTTGAGAAATATCCGTCAGAAAAAAATCGTAGCATGTAATTCGAAAGACAAACACATGACATGATGACAGTAAAATTCTCCTGTTAGTGATTCCATAGTAAATTATGAGGGAAAATAAAATTTATGAAATTTACATATCTATTGGTGTGTGTTATTATATTATATTATCAAATCAAATCACAATATTAATGTAAAAAAGGGAATAATTAAATCCTTATACGATAGAGCCAAAATTACTTGTTCTAACGAAAATTCGTTCTTGGAGGAGAAACATTTGTTAACATCTGTTTTATTAAAAAATGATTATCCTGTACCGTTTATAAATAAGGAAATTTCAACAATCGATCAAATAGAACAGAACAACTTAGAAAGAGATCCAACAGCATACACAAGGAATAATATGAGGAAAATAACAATACCGTACATAAAAGGATTATCAGACAAGAAGGATAGGAAATAAATTCAACATTTCAACAACATTCAAAACAACAAACACATTGAGATCTATTTTGTCCAAAACCAAACCTAACAATGAACAAGAAAGGACAAAGAATTGCATTTATAAAATACCTTTGAATGCGATCAGTTTTATTTAGGTGAATCATCAAGGCCATTAAATGTTAGAATAAGTGAACATCAATCTTATATTAAAAATAGAGAATTTGATAGATCTCAAATATGTAAACACGCATGGATAATGAATATAGGGTTCAATGGAATAATTCAAATGTAGTCCTAAAAGAAACGGATGGTAAAAAAAGAAAAATCAAAGAAGCGGCTCTAATTATGCTAAATGAGGCCAATTGTGTCGCAAATTCCTCGGCAGAATGTAGTAGGATCTGGTTACCAATATTGAAAGAGGAAGTTATTAATAAGAAAATACCAGTATTAGTAAGTCAGTAACATATAGAGGATACATCATTTATGTTTTTTAAATAACGTAACATATAAAATCAGAATTTTGATGTTTGTTGAAGGTAAACTAAATTCACGAACAAATACTTACAATGTCGGGATAGTATTATGAGGTTTTTTTCCTGGTTTTTTCCCTCATAATTTACTATGGAATCACCAACAGGAGAATTTTACTGTCATCATGTCATGTGTTTGTCTTTTTAAAGACGAATTACATGCTATGATTTTTTTCTGACGGATATTCTCAAGTTAAAGTTGATTTCATGTAATCGAATGAACTATCTTATAAGTAAAAGTCGTCCCAGGAGCGCAACTCAACAATATTGGCAATATCATTTTAAAGTCGTCTACTTTAAAATGCATAATGTATGTCTGAATTGTCAATATAAATGAGTCAGATAAAATTAAATTATTAGAAGAATTTTTCACTATGTAACAAAAAACCAAAATTTGTTTTAATTTACTGTTTGTATTTTGAGAATGATTTCGAAGTGGAAATTGAAACGTCAATAAACGTATTTTTATCGTTAATTGTGGCTTATTCCCAGTTAAATAGTAATTAATTTACCATGCCACAAGAAAATAGCTTCAGAACAAAATGTCTACTTGTCATTGACTTAGATATATCGAATTGACTAGTGTCCTATTTAAAATCTTTATGATCTTTCGCGAAAATTTATACCAGAGTAGAGGACTACCAGTATTATTTCCTGAAATGTGTGCTTTCAAATTAGGTTTTTGATCTAGTGTCATTTCCAGGAATTTCACTTTGTTCCTTACTTCATTCAGTATAAATCTAGGGCATATGATGTTCCGGTGAGTGTATGTGACTTTTGGGGTGAATAATGTTGATTCTTTGGTCTCTTCACCTAATCGTGTAATAGAATTTGTTCCGTTTTTTTTTTAATTTTTCGGATGACAAACCTGTCTAAGATTTTGGACAAAAATATAGTCCGTCTAGAAAGTATCCGGAAAAAAGAAAGCAGAATTTTAATTTTACGGTATTTATTTCTATCACTTGAAATATAAAATTTCAACAAATAATTCATCTCATTTACTTATACAACCTCCATGTAAATCTAAACACTTAACTAAACGTCCAGGTACACCCGAAACTAGGTCAAAGCCATAATTTTCGGTAATGGTGTTCCATGCCTGTAAAACTGACCGAATCAAACTTTCTTTATCTCGTGGCTCTGCTCGTTCCACTTTAATCTTCATCAGTCCCCATGTGTTTTTCAATGGGGCTAAGATCTGGAGATGCTGCTGGCCACGGAATTGTTTGCCACTTCGTGTTCTTGCATCCAAGCTTGAGTATAAGCAGAAGTATAGCATCTTGCATTACCTTGCTGAAAATGTCACCCATCTGGATATAAAACATGAGCCGTTTCAAGAAGAAAACCATTTAGGATGTCACAATATTTCGCACTATCAACAGTACCACTAACTTTAAAGAGAGGTGTAGCACCACGCTGAGATATTGCTCCTCAAACCATTAGTTTAGTGGCAAATTTGGAAATTTGAACGATAACATTTTCTCTTGATAGGACTTTTAGATGATTTGCACCAAGCTGGAAAAAACTTTCATCAGATATAAACATATTATTAAAATTATCTTCCCGAAAACGTTGACAAAAATCTATTCTTCGTTGCTTTTGCAGAGGTGTCATTGAATGGATTTTTTTTTGGATTCCTTGATATGTAGCCTTGCTTTTTGATATTTCCAAATCTGTTCGCTAATTTTCGAAACCCTAGACCTCTATGCCATTTTTTATTCTCTTTATTGTCTCATACACTGCACTTTTTCCCAGTTCAGTCAATTGCACTAATTTTTTAACGTTTCGGACACCCTTTCTATACAAATATTCCACCACTTTTCTTTTTCTACTTGCGACATTATTTCACAAATCTTAAGTCTGTTTACAAACAACAATATTTGACAGATGGTGTTGTCATGCGATTTTGTCCATAACCTACTATTGGTACAACCTACTTGATGCATTACTTTTGTCTTAAAATGTTACAAAAAGGAAATCTATTAAAATTGGGAAAAATAGAAAATTCCGGATACTTTCTAGACGGACTATATTAGTAAAATAATTGGTCTATAGGAGAAGGTAATATTTGGCAGTTCATTCAGTTCTTTGACCAAAATATTTTAACGTACTTCCAAATAGTCCGATAATAGACCAATCTTAGAATAATATTATATACATTGGTAAGTAGGTTAAAAATTGCTTTTCTAAGTAAAATATTATTTTGATGACAATATCAAATATGGAATCCAATAAATTTGGAATTTTATTTGGATCTGATATAGATCTATAGGTGGGTTGATATGTAAATAAGTCAAAGCTGTTTGTATTGGTGATAGCTTATGCTTATATATTTTTTTGTTTTGTCGTGTATAGTTTTTAATCTCAGTCTACATGTTAACCATTCCTGTTATTCCAATTGGTAAAATTTTCTGATTAATGTCTAAAAAAGTCTTCATGTTTTACAGTGGAGATGTTATGTCGTGGTGGGTGCAGGTTGCATTAATATCAAAGAGACCAAAGTTTTAAAGGAATGCAAATTACAGATTATTTATTGTTGAACAGCTTATACACGATAAAAATATTGCCAGCAACTCGTGTTTATTCACCAGTTTACTTTATTGGACATCTTTATATAGGTCGGAGGTCAAATATTACAGATTAATACAAAGCAAACAAAAAAATTTAAGTGATATTTTTTATTTATTAATACTATTTAAACTGAGAATAACCCACAATTAAAGATAAAAACAACGTCTATTGACGTTTCAATTTCCACTTCGGAATTCGTTCTCAAAATATAAACAGTAAATTAAACTTTTTTTTTTGATATTTTTAACCTATATTACACTGATTTATCAACTCTTTTACTTTATTTGTCTTATATACTTCTCTAATGTGCAATAAGTTTTGTGTATACTTACGTAACGTGCAATGACGTCCATTCCATCCTTGAGAACAAACACAAGTTCCGTTTCTGCACTGCCCATGTTCTTGACATCGTATATCGCAAGGTAACTGTTCACATCGTGTTCCAGTCCAACCAGGTTCACAACGGCATTTTCCCATGTCGCATTGTCCATGAGGTCCACAATCCAAATTACAAAGAGCTGAAAACAAAAATGTACCTTAATAAAATTTTGATAAAAT
Source organism: Diabrotica balteata (assembly GCA_918026665.1). NCBI lineage: Eukaryota > Metazoa > Arthropoda > Insecta > Coleoptera > Chrysomelidae > Diabrotica > Diabrotica balteata. Next base: position 116,786,674 of record OU898282.1, read on the forward strand.
GAAATGAAAAAAAAAATTGAATAAACAAAAAGTTATAGTACAGCCCCTCTACACTCAGACGCTTGTATTTGGCGTTTAACAGTAAGTGACATATATATCAGTACTGGGATGTTATTTTCAGTCTTATAACATTTATTTTAATTTTTTTACAGTCTTGTAACACTTACACTTAAAACACAATTACCTTATACGATTACTTAACAATATAAATTTATTACTTAAGGATACAAATTGTGGGTATTAGTGAAGTAAAAAAAGGAGAGAGTCTTATCACACTTCCATCACGCCATTTAAGGTACTTTAAAGGAGAAGAAGAATCGACAGTCGAAGATGTCGGTTTCTTTATTCACAAAAAAATTGTTAACAGAATAATTGTGTTAATAAACCAAATCTCAACAAGGGTGGTTTACCTAAGCATCAAAAGAAGTCCAAGATATATACTAAATGTCAAGGAAAATTCTGCCTACTTCTCAATAATAGTTGGCGATTTCAACGCCAAAATATCCAATATGGAAGACCCCTCTGAGATATTGGGAAATTTTTAAAGTGAAGGCAGAAATAATAGAGCCAATCGTTTTGGAAAACAATATCTATCAAATGAAGAGCTTTCTTAAAAAGAAAACCTACAGAAAATGGATATGGGAACGCACTGATGATAATACAAGGAACAAAATCGACGAAACCGGTTTATTTTGCATAACTTGTGCTTATAAACATGTTTGTTATATTCTCAGCTAGAATGTTTATTTGAAATATTTTTGGCTACAGCATATCGATTCGTGATAAATCTCATAAAGTCAATTATGGAGTCCTACAAGCTTAGGTTAGGTTGGCGAGGTGCTATATTTTTTCGACTGTATTTTATGGAATGGGTCGGTCAGATAGCAAAGCGGGCTGTGCGGCCCGTTCTCATTCGCTTTACTGCGAGTGGTTTAGTGGTGTGGGTTCGATCCCCACTCGGTGTACAGAAAACAAAAAAAGCTAACTCAGCAGTTTAAAATTCTAGATGAATTTTGAGGCTTAGACTAGAATATGCTGGTGTCTGATCGGCCTATAGTGGAGCAGTACTGCAAGAGATAAGGGCTTGTAGCTCGGTGATACTCCTCCATCGTACCGCCGAAATAACCGGTATATATATATATATATATATATATATAAATATATATATATATATTATATATATATATATTTCTCAAAGGCGATTTCTCAAAACTTACTTCTAGTGACATACATTCTATTCACGCAAAGGCCTTCGATTTGTCTTTGGTGACTTATTAAAATCGAGACAATATTTTTAACAATATATCGTTTCTTATTTCTTTTCTCTAAGTTTCTTATTTTATAGTAATAACGACAATTGACCTAATAACATAAGAGAAAAAGACGCACATGTCTTAATTTGAAGACATCTATAGTAAGTTTATCATTAACCCGGATAATAGCGTTAGTTACATTCTTGGACATTTCTCGCATACTAAAGATTCGTTAGACTATCTTAATTAGGTATTTAAGTAACGGATACTTCATCTAAGACTGAACTAAACATCGATTACATCTGGACCAAAATAATAATGTATTATGTATTCAGACTCTTCTAGTGTAATACAAGGTAACTTAAGTAATCTGAAAATCTATCAGGAAGCTTATTTAACTTCTAATTTTACCATTTTTCACTGTCAGCATACTGATCGTCTGTAGATTTTCGCAATATTATATAAGCAATTACCGTCTATAGTCTATAGCAACATTATGCAACAGGTTCAGAGTGCCTTGCTGGATAAATAACAATTAAATGAGAACCTTTTTAAATGTAATAATACTGGATATAAAAATCATATTTTTTAATAAAAATGTCTTTAAAACAACATATTATTGGCCAAAATAATTTTTAAACACGCAAAAATTTTTCCATTATTATTCTTTAGAATAAAATTCATATTAAGAAGTAAAAACAAAATAGAAAAAATTAAAATATCGTGGCCATAGTTCCACGCAATATTTTAAAATAAAAGGTACAAATGAATTGCTTTCAAACAAATCTAAACTCCCTTGTCACTTTCTAGGAATTTGCTTAGACATTTTATCTCAATCATTCCCAAGCATCTGGTTCCCCAAACACCAAAGAAAAGGATAAAAACGGCAAACAGTTCTTAAAGATTTCCATTACATCAACAAACAATATAAAACACTACTTCTTACCTTGAGAGCAATCTGGGCCCGTCCAGTGCCTGTTACAAATACACTTTGCCGCCTCCAAATCGTAGACGCCATGATCAGAGCACGTAGGCAAACACTTATGGACTTGTTCGTCGATAATGTCGCAATGGGTCCCTTTCCAACCGGCTTTACAGTAGCATTGTCCATGAACACAGGCACCGTGCTCTGAACACGTAGGATCCTCGCAATCTGGCTCTTCACACCCTTCTCCTGAAAAGAAAAATAAAAGTAAGTTTTATTTTATAATGATAACACTCATAAAAAATTGTGCTGTGAAAACAGACAGATAGGTATAGTCGAATATTTATACTCTAAAACTTAATTTATATGTTGTATATATTTTTTAAAATATTTTTGGAAATAAACCACCAATATTGTAAAATAATTTATGTAAATAAACAATAAATTTAACAATAATGTAAAATAAAAAGGGATATAAATGAATCTCTAAGGGTTGTCGCAATCTACTGTGCAAAGTTTAACTATTCCTAAATTTGTGTTTTTTTTGGAAGCCAATAGAGGTAGACACATTTTTAGAAGACAACGAAATATATGTGTATACTTATCTCCTATCTATTGTGAAGTTGGTGAACCGTCTTTAGAAGACAAAAGACTTATCTAAGTGTAGCATACGCCGCAAAAATCAGGTCTAACCTAAAGAACCCTACTATTCACAATTGTCCAGAAAAAATTCTAGAAAAATTCCCAAATCTCTTTATAAATAAGCCAAGAACTGCCAAACCTTTCTACGCAAGGATTAGAAGCTATTTAAAATCAATTAAACTACACGTTCCCAGAATGCTTTTCCTCCCAATCGTGGAGAGTGAATGAAAGTAATTCCAATAATTTTCCTATAAAATCTGGTATTCCACGGGGCAGCGTTCTTGGACCAATAATATATGTGCTATACACAGCAGATCTACCCTTCACCAATGAAACCATCACTGGTATGTTTGCAGATGATGCTGTCATCCTTAGAGCTGACGAAATTCCAGTTATAGCATCTAACATCCTGCAGGCACAACTGAATGAAATCGAGACATGGTCTTACAAGTGAAAAATTAAAATAAATAAAACAAAATTAGTCCAAGTGACTTTTACCTACATATATGAGTCGAAAAGGCAAGAGCATCGTTTACTAGCATGAAGCAATTTTCACCTCTAAAAGCCTCACCCTACCTCTCAAAATTCGACTTCTGAAATATTATGTATTCCCGTTTTGTTATATGGAATGGAAGCGTGGACAATGACAGAAACATTGATGAAAAAAGTAGAGGCCTTCGAAATGTGGGCTTACCGACGTATCTTACGTATATCCTGGACTGAGCACGTGATCAACGAAGAGATACTACGCCGGATAGGTAAAGAGAGAGAGGTAGGAATGAGTATAAAGAAAAGAAAGTTGGAATACTTGGGTCACGTTACGAGACATAATAAATATAGAGTACTACAGTTAATCGTTCAAGGGAAAATAGACAGCAGAAGGAGTCCAGGGAGGATAAGACACTCGTGGCTCCAAAACTTGCGGCAATGGTTCGGATTGTCATCTGCTGAGCTATTCAGATCTGCCGTAAACAAAGTCAGAATAGCCATGTTGATTGCCAACGTTCGAAACGGACAAGGCACATGAAAAAGAAGAAGACTTTTACTTTGAGAAGAGACCCGTGTCCTCTAGTTTCACTTAACAATATCCAACTTCCCCAATCCTCTAGCACTAAATACCTAGGAATACATCTTGACTCAAAACTCACCTGCTATTCCTAAGAAGCGGAAACAAATTGACCTAAAAATGAAAGATCTAAACTGATTAGTAAGCAGGAAATCGAAACTGAGCGTTGAAATCAAAATCCTTGTATAAAAAACCGTCATAAAACCTATCTGGATGTATGGAATCCAACTCTGGGGATGTGCGAGCAAGTCAAATACAGCCATAATTCAAAAATACTCCGAACGATAGATAATGCACCTTTGTATTTGTCAAACCTAAAAGTTCATGGTGACTTAAGAGTACCGTTCATACAGAATGTAATCACTAAATAGAGCACGAATCACCATGAAGCACTGAAATCACATAGTAATCCCTTACTTGAACCTCTGCTAGAACACGAAGCCATTAGGAGACTCAAAAGGAGCTGGCCAGCTGACCTGAAAAACGGTTAAAGTGGTCTTGTCACTGGAGAAGACCTCAACACGCCAACAGAAGCCCCTTGCTCCGCAACCAGCAAATTAGCTTATAGAATTTTATTTATGTTTTGATTGCTAAAGATTGTGTCATAATAAAAAAAAATCGGCAGTCGTATTATCGCACATTTTCACTTACACTATTTTTAACTTCTAAGTTTGACAATAAATAATAACGATAAAATATATAATATTAACAATAGGGATAGAAGATGAAACTACGAAATACAACAATGGAGACCATGGTTAGGAAAGAGAAGCAGAGGAAGACCACAAATGAGATGGGCTGATGACATTAAGAAAATCAGAGAACACAACTCGAAGCAAGTGGCGCAAAATAGAAAACACTGGATTGATTTGGGGGAGGCCTATGTCAGGCGGAAATAGAAGGAGGTCTTCCGTGAACTAAGTAAAATGAAACTAGACATCTGTGTATTAACTGAAGTAAAGAAAAAAGGAAGAGGAAATGAAAATATAAGCGAATACCTGCATTTCTATAGTGGCGTAGAAAAGAGCGAACGAGCTAAAAGGGAGTGTCTATAGCAATACATCAGAAACTGAAAAAATGTATTAAATCATGGCAAGAAATAGATGAAAGAGTTATCCTCATGGAAATTAAGAAAAATGGCCATGAAATAGTGGTAATTGGAACATATGCACCGACGGATGACTCAAGGGTTGACAGCAAGGAAGAGTACTTTAACAAGTTAACAACTGTTCTAGCCACAATTAATAAGAAGAAAGAAATTTGGATCTTAGGTGATCTTAATGCAAGAACTGGAAAGAGCTCTAACAGTGAAATAGTAGGAGATATGGAGAAGACATTCTGAACGACAATGGTCAAAGATTAATAGATTTTTGCGAGGCACATTCTTTCAAAATATTAAATGGTTTCTTCTCCCATAAGAATATACACAAATTTACATGGACGCAGCCTACCAGAATTTAAAATCAATAATAATTGACTATTCATTCAGCGTAAAGATTCTAAACTAAAAACGAAGGACGTGGAGGGTGTTTAGAGGGCCAGAATGTAGAAGTGACCACCATATGATTATTACAAAAGTAATGGTGACATTTAAGAGAGAACAATCAAGTCACAAAAATGATGAAGTAACAGACATAGGAACAACCATAGAAAACATAAAATATAACCTGGAAAGCTTTAAACAAGATTCGACAAAGTTCTTGATATAAAATTAGAATAGCTCAAATATAATAGAAAAAATATAGAAACAAAGGACTTAGACCCTGAAAGTCTGTATGAGGTAATTAAAAAATATATTCACGAAGCGGCAAATGAAGCACTGCGAAAAGTTGAAAATCGGAAAAAAGGAAAACCTGAATGGTTGTCAACGGAACTAGAAGAGAAAGTTCTCAAGAAAAAACAAGCATATCACATATGCTTCAATCCAAAGATCCTCAAGACAGAGAAATATACGCCAAATGGAATAGAGAAGTAAAAAAAGAAGTGGATAAGGCGAAAAATGTAAACTGGGAGGCTAAGTGTGATGAACTGGACAGATTTATGGGTGGAACAAAAGTGGCACAAGCTTGGAAAACATTAAAGCAGTTTAGGAAAAATGAGAAAAATGAAGAGAACATTCCTCTCATAAAGTTAAATGAATGGGAAGAATATTATACGAAACTGCTGAAAGAGGATAGTAGTACAGATGGGACAAGATAAGGGAATTAATAGATAGACAGAGACGAAAGACAGGAAATCCCTATAATAACATTATCTGAATTGACGGAAACCTTAAAAGAGGTTAAAAACGGAAAAAGCCGCAGTGCCTGAGACATTCCCATAGAGCTGGTTAAATATGGCCGACTGCACTTTTAGAATTAATAGTAGACCTTTTTAATAAATGTATGTGTGGAGACCAGGAAATTCCTAAAGATTGGAATAAATCTTATATAAGCTCCATATATAAGAGAGGGAATAAAAGACCCTGTCCAATTATAGAGGTATTAGTGTGACGAGCTCTGTGGGCCGGTTGTACGGCAGAATATTAAAGAAGAGGGTTGAAAGACAGATACAAGATATTGAAGAACAAAGCGGCTTTCGTACCGGAGATCCTGCCTTGATAATATATTTATCCTACGACAAATAATTGAAAAGCGTGTCGAAAGAAGTAGAGAGACCCATTTGGTATTTATAGACCTTGAGAAAGCATATGATAGTGTCCCGTTAAAGAAAATGTTTGAGGTCCTCGAAAGGTCTGGATTGGATTCGACGTATATCCGAGCGATATATAAATTGTACGAAAATGCAGTTAGTTGTAAAAATTGGAACCAGAACTTCAAATGAATTTAAAGTCACTAAAGGCCTAAAGCAAGGATGCTGTTTGTCACCGACACTCTTTAAAATATACGTCCAAGAAGCATTGAGGAATTGGAGAAATAAATGTAGATTTATGGGCATCGAAGTGGGACAAGAAACTCTGTATACATTGTTGTTTGCAGATGATCAGGTGGTGGTTGCAACCGATGAGGAAGATATAAATTATATGAATCGAAAATTATTTGAGGAATATGCCAAATGGGGGCTTACTGTAAACATAAGCAAAACAGAATATTTAAAAATTGGAGGAAATACCACAGATCTGAGGCTTGAAAACGCAGTCATAAAAGGTTGCAACCAGTATAAATATCTAGGAAGCATCATATCAGCAGATGGCAGAGTTAAGATAGATGTACAAAACCGAATAACCCAAGGGAAAAAATGCATCCGAATACTGAATTCATTACTGTGGTCTAATAAAATAAAGATGCATACCAAACTTCGTGTATACAGAGCAATTGTAGAACCGATTACCACATATGGTGCCGAATGTTGGACGATGACAAAGAATGAACGAGATAAAGTAGACGTTGTGGAAATGGATTATCTTAGAAGGTCATGTCGAGTATCGAGAATGGAAAGAATCAGGAATGAGGAAATACGAAACCGTACAGGAATTAGAGATACTCTTTCAGATAGAATACAAGGAAGGCAATTACAATGGTATGGTCACGTGATGAGAATGGAGGAGGAGCGGTGGCCAAAGAAAGCCTTAATGTATGTTCCGCCAGAAAGAAGGAAAAGGGGAAGACCACCAAATTCCTGGAGAAGAGAAATTACAAAAACAATGCAATCTAGAGGCTTAGAAGAGGGAGATTGGAGAGATAGGAAAAGATGGAGGCTGAAATGCGGGAAGCGGCAATCGCCGTAGGACCCCCGTATATATGATGATGATGACTATGTCCAAGTTGGATTACTTAAGGCTCAAGAAAGAGAGACGAAAGTTTGACAATGTTGTTCTTTCGGCATGGGTATCCTAGATATGCGCAGATATAATTAATTATAAAAACTCAAAGGTGAGATTAATTAAGTATTCATTTGGTAAAACTATTTACGAGTCAAACAAATTCCATATATATAATTGCATTTTATTTTTCACTATTATATAGAATATATTAATTTCATTATATTATATAATAGCTAAATAAAATAATTTGAGTTAATTTTTTTCCCAAAAATATAACGTCATAATTTTATACTCCAAGCGTTCTTTAATGTCAGGTAGGGAAAACGGTCTTATGAATTTTAACAAGGAAATGAAACAAATTTATAACTCCTTAAAGCTTTGGTATACTGTTAATTAAAAATATATCAGAAAATGTACTTTGATACCCCCCGTGAATGGTAACAATAACAATTGGACCACCCTTGTTTTACCCCCTCAGTCAAAGAAAACACTCACGGCATTCCTACTCCTAGAATAATAATTCTGTTATGTCTAACTTCCGACTCCCTAGGCAGGAAATAATAAACTTACAAGGAAAACAAAGATAAAATAAACTCAACTCCATAGGGATAATTAGATCTCATTTTCAGTTGAATGCTACCCTAAACCGAAACTAGAATTTTACGACGAGGTAGAATGTAGATTAGTGTTTATTGTAGTCTTAGCCTAAATATTCTTTAGTTAATTGTTCGTTTCTTATTCTACGAAAGAGAATTTAAATGAAGAATTTCCGTAGTTGCTTAATTAAAGCTACATAAATTTCTGATAAACTCCATTACTGGAATACATTGCTTAGTAGTCGCTCTCAGGCAATATTTTATGTAAATATAAATTTTAAACTAGGAAATCGATATTTTACTTGAACACTTTGGGACAGCATCGTTAAAATCAATTAAAAGATATTAATCTTATGTTCTCAGACAAATATAGATAATCATATTTTCAATAATGTTAAATATTGCAGCTATAATTAAAAGTGTAAAAAACGATACAAAATATAACAAACGTTTAAATTCAATTTTTAATAAGCCTTATGATTACAGCAGTATCCATACTTGATCAGAAGTGGAATATGCCATGATACATCTTCTTCTTCTTAGAGTGCCGTCTCCCTACGGAGATTCGCAATCATAGTGGCTATTTTTATCTTTGAACTTGCTGCTCTAAACAGGTCAATTGATCTGCTTTATATTTCATATTCTATTCATATTATTCATCTGCATAATATTTCACGAAAAATGGTTGAGTGCTTAATGATTGCAATAAAACCGGACCGCAAGTACCTAGCTTAGTCAACATTAGTTGAGCAGGTAAGTATTCAGGTAAAATTGAAGCTACTGTGGAGTGTTGTTATCTTGTTTGTATCATAAATTTCTGGTAACATAAAAAACGATTAAAAAAATCATATAAAATTATAAAAACGATTAGAATACATTCTATTTCATAAAGTTGTAAATATTTTAACAGTAAGTTAGTTTCACTATCAATGGTTGATATTTTAATGACCACAATAAATTTGTTGATCGTTAAGTATTTACTGGAATAATTATACAGGTTCCCTCTATTCTTTAATAATTTGTAAAAGTATATAAAACTGATGAGAAATTTTTAAATATACATTTTGTTTCATTTAGTTGAAAGTGTTATAAGTGTTACCAAGTGTTATACCTATTTATACCTATAAAACAGCATAATGTAGCGTTCGTGGAAAAACACTGATGGTGCTTTTTCCAGTGTTCCAGCAAAGAAAAAGCATTTATCTGCTGACGCTAGAAAAATCGTAAAAACAATATATAGTTCTTTATTTACAAAAGGACTTACTGCTAATACTGCTGCCAGTGAAATTTCTGATTTAACGAAAATACCTCTAACCACAGTGAAAAGAATTACATCAAATCTTATTAAGTTAAGAAGGAAGCCTAAGGATGCCGGTTCTACAACCAATTTACCCAATGTACGAAGAGCAACGGATACCTACATTAGATGCTTTAAAACAACGGCTTACTAATGATGATACACAAATAAACTGTAGCCGCATTAGTCTTTGGGAGGATTTTGTCTAAAATGGGCTTCAGATTTTGTAAAATTGACAAAAGGCAAGTGCTTATGGAGTCCCAATGGTTTACAAAAGTAGCGTACTGAATATATAACTTCCATACGAAAGTACCATACAGAAGATCGACCAATAATTTATCTGGACGAGACATGGTTTTGACACTCATGAAACACCATCCAAAGGATAGTCCGATTCTGCCAACAGGTGTCAAACAAAAGCTCCAACAAACAAAGGGAAAAGAATAACAATTTTACATGCAGGATCAGAAAATGATTGGGTCCCAAATGCCTTATGGCTTTCTGCAAAGAACATTAAATACTCCTGCGTTACCATGAGGATACAACAGCAGAGCTTTTTGTGCAATGGTTTAAGAATTGTATTATACCTAACCTTCCTCAAAATAGTGTGATAGTAATGGACAATGCAAGTTACCCACAGTCGTCAATTATATAAGTCTCCAATGCAAATAACACGAGAATTGAAATTCAAAACAACCTGTTAGAAAACGATATATATTTTGAAGAAAGTTGTTTAAAAAATGAACTGTTAGAAGTGTTAAAATAATTTTCTATTAAAAAAATATATTTTTGTGACGCATTGGCCGAGGACAAGGACATACAGTGTTACGGGCGTTATGTATAACATATGTGGTACCAACTAAAGTCAAATGTTAGGTCACAAAATGTTTCTCTGACTTTAAGTGGTAGTGTAGTGTGTAATTAATAAGGAAATGTGTTGATGATGTCTCCCCAGAAAGTTGGAAATAATCAGAAATGTCATGACGCAGAAAATTCATATGTTACTTTGAATCACATAACAAACCAATTGTTATTATTCTTGAAGAGAATAGCGACAGCAAAACAGAATTAGGTATTTAGGAATTCATAAATATATTTTGGTTATTTTTTTGGGTGCTTTTTTCTGTGTTTTTTTTGAGTATTTTTTTTGTAAATATTAACTTGTATATATTTTTCTATATTTTTTTTTTCAATTCATCTATTTTTTGTACATTATGTATTCGTTTGTATGTATATACTGTAAATAGAACTATTATTACTGTACATTTTTAATTATATCCGATTAGAAAGAGCAAAAACGTTTAAACACGCCAGTTTTTTGCTGACAGTCGTAAGGCTGTAAAAAGTGTGAAGGAAAGTTACCTTTCTGAATTTAGATCCATATGGTACAATTATTCACGTAGAACAAAAAAACTACTTTCTTTATGTTAAAAATTGTTCAATTATCATGTACATATGCACTTGGACAACCTGAAAATACCATATGAAATAATTTAATAAATTTTTATAATCGTGTATTACACAACTACCAATGAAATATACTAAATAACAAACTTTATGAAGTGCGACCCTGTGTACTTCGGTAGTTTATTGAGAGACTCTTGTATACACAATAGGATCAACTCAGGTAACCATAAGCACTCAACCATTTTCGTGAAATAAACTTTACCAATCACGTAGATTCTTCAACTATAAGTTTTGCCTTTAGCCAACAGATCTGCTTCCTTAAATCTTTCCTGTATTAGGAGTCTTAAAATTTCATAATTTGGTCCTCTCATCACGTGATTCTAGGTATTCTAGTTTTCTAGTTTGTACAGTGGTGATTAGTTCTGTTTCTTTACCAACCCTCTCCAATACTTCTTTATTTGTAATTCTATCAGTCCATGATATTTTAATACTCTGCGGTATAACCAGAGTTTAAAAAGCCTCGATTCTTTTAAATTGCATTTTTAAGCCCAAGTTCTTAGCTTCATATAATAATATTGTAAAATAAACAGTGAATGGTACATAGTCTGATCTACAAATTTAGATTTTTGCATATTAGGAGTGTTTCGTTCGTTTAAATGCTGATCTGGTAATTTCTATTCGCCTGTTTCTTTCTTTATTTCTGCAGTATGATCAGTGGTTTCATTGATTAATGTAAATCGGATCTACCCATATGCCTCAAAAAGGAAAATCTTTGAACAATCTGTGTTACCTATACTCACTTATAGAAGCCGAAACATTAGCACTCACAAAAAAGGCAATGAATAAGATTCGCGTGACTCAGAGGGCTATGGAGCGTCAGATATTGTGTGTCCGTCTGAGAGACCGAATCCCAAACGGAAAAATACGTCGTAGAACAAAAACAACACAGGTCATAGAAAAAATCGCATCGTTAAAATGGAATTGGGTAGGACACGTCGCCAGATTATCAGACAACCAATAGACAAAACGTATTTTAGAGTAGAGACCAAGACAAGAAGCAATACAGAGCAGAGGATGCCCACCAACTAGATGAACTGACAAGCCACACAAGAAAGAGACAGATGGAAAGAGCTGAGGGAGACTTATGTCCAACAGTTAACTCAAACAGGTTGATAATGATAATAACCTCCAAGATCGTCGCCTTATGTTTTTGTCTATTTGGAACTGCTTCACGTCTACAATGGCAATTGCAGACTAGTGGTTTATAGTGCATTAAATGCCTATCATAATGCAAACTGTTCTTATTGTATGTCCGGATCAGAAGATTTGGACTTACTTTGAGAACAACTGAACTGGGATCTTTAATGAAATACTATTGTCTTATGTAATGGATCCAGCTTTTGTTTGGCCATAGATGATGAATATACAAAGGTGAAAAAGCGACGTGGTGAAAGACGAGATCCCCAATTTTCTAAGGAGGGATGTGTGTATCACACTGTTGGAATTATGGTGTAGAGGTAGAGTGAAGGCCACCTTTGGTAGCCTTTTGCGTTTGCACCCTAACTTCCCCGACGATTCACCTACTGAACTCGTCTAAAATAGTATGGGAAAAATATTACTTAATTTACTTTATCCTCTAGCAACTTTTGTGGCACTTTGGTAGGAGGTGCAAGTAATCGGGGATAAGATAACTTAAGAGGAAGGCGACCATCTCATTAGGAGTACATCTAGACGTCCTTTTAAGTACAGAAGACAACGTGCACGTCCAACATATTATTTACTTCTCAAAACTTTTTCCCAAAGTTGGATTTTTCTGAAATAATAAACACTTGTTTACCTAACTCCCAGATAGACGCATACAAAAAATGATTCTAATACATTCAGTTTCGCTTGGTGTTTTTTTCTATGTCAATTAGTATACTATTGGATTTTTATTTATTAGTTCTTTATAACGTCTACAAAAGTCTCGACTGTTGCCTTTAACAATTAATAATAAATTTGCTGACACTCCCGAGAGTTTAATAATGTAGTCTCATATTGATTTCAAAACCTGTTAAAAAATTCATATTACGCCGAGTATTGATTTTATTTTAGATATCTTATATGGTTCTTTATATGGTTTTTATTAATTTAAATCTAAAAAAAAAATTGTTAAAATCCTTTATAAAAGGTATATAAAAAATGCCTCAAACGGGCTATTCACAAACACATTGCAAAACGTTTTTCGGATTAAACAATCCATCATCAGTGCAAACGGTTGTACATGCTAGTAGCCACCAAAATATATGGGTAAAAACCCTTTAAATGTTATAAATTTGAAGTTGTTTTACATTATTAGTATTTCTAATTTGTGATGGTTAAGTTACCGTTGGATAGGTAACATGGCGGCGTATGACTCTACATGAGTAAAATGGTCCTGAGACGAAGTGTCTACGAGGACCTGTTGATAACAACTTGTTATCGAGTTGTTGGGTGGATGAAAGAGAGAAGTTTGTAAGAGAGTGCAACTGCAGAATGTTTGATTCCGTTAGAGAAATGGTGGAGAAAATGATGAAGTATGAGTGGTGGTAGACAAGCATCCACAAATTTATCAGGGAGCTGCTCTCTTCAAAAGAACGAGAGGAGAGAGAACTCGCAACAGAATTCTAAGAAAGCGAGTAGCACTTTGGTAGGGTTCGGACTGTCGCAGGCCGAAATAAGAGTAAAAAAGAGACAGACGATGCGAGAGAGATACCAGTTTCGCTAAGGCAGGGGGTTGAAAGTCCTTGGTGGTTCGTGTGGGTGTGGTTTCCTCGATGAATGTGTCGGAGAAATAATCGGAATCGGGTGATAGCAGGGCATCAGGAGAAATGTTTGTCTTAACTGGCCCTTCCATCCTGATGTCGGCCCTTTAGGTAAACGCCGACTGTCTCGGAGTGGTGACGGGACGAGGTGTCAGAGGTCTAAATTTTTGGGCATCTCGCCGACAGCTTCGCTAGGGTATTAGGAACCCAACACTACCTGTGTAAGTCACAGGTGTCTGTATGCAGATTTTCCTTCTTCCCTTTAAAGATGTAAACAAAAAAAGTAGCCTTTGCGTTGTGGCTGTGTCGGGTCTTATTTCTGAGGCATATGTCATTATTGGTCTTATACTGGCTTTGTAAATTCTTGATTTCACCTCAGTGTTTCCTCAGTTGCTCACTTCTTTGTCCAGGTCTTCATAGCTGGACAGTGTAATTCCCAGGTATTTTATTTCCATTACTTGTTCAATACTGGCGCCATTAATTTCTATGTTACATCTGTTTGGTTCTTTGCAGACTACTATTGTTTTAGTTTTCTGAAATAAGCTTGTCATATTAAATCGTTTTGCCCTTATGTTAAATCTGGAGAAGAGTAAAAAGAAGATAATTCTATAGTAAGCTCACCTTTTATATGATGACCTCAAATAATCTTCAACTAGAAAGGTGAAATATATAGTACGAGATTGCAAGATAAAGAAAAAAGCAGGTGCTGAGTGCATATTATATTACGCGGCTTAGAGAGGAATACGATATTAACCTCTGGGTCAGTCAGTCTTCACCGGACTAACGAAAGGTTAATCAACAAATAACCTTAACAATTTACAAGAAATTGAAGCAAAACATTGAACAACAGTATTTAAAAACATACAAAAATGATAGTAATAATTAGATATAAAAAAAACGCAAAGCAAAATTTAGCATTATACAAAAAATAATTAGAAATACTTCCAGGACGTGTAAACATAAGCGAAGACAACCATTAAGGAAAACTTAAACCCAGATATAAAAAGGAAACAAAAATAACATACTTATAAGTTTTTTAACAAACAGTTAAAATTATATTCAGGCTCTAAATGTAACCATATCAAACACATTTTAGTGGGTCAATACGAAGGTTTTGACTCCGGATAAACTGAGATTTTTAACTGGACTAAAAAGAATGAGATTTATAGGTAGCCATCCGTGTAAATTGGGGGCTGTAGCCTCCAAATAAAAACCAAAAGGTTTTTTGGAAGGGTGGCGATAGGCAAGAAATGGAAGTCATTTATTCCAAAAAAAAAAATAAATCTACACCATTTAAGTTATACGTGCACGGAGGCGAATACATTTAATGAACGTAATGTGATTTGAGAATGATGATTCCGAAGAGGTTTTATTAAAATTGTTCAGTAAGCAGTTATCTTTAGCGTTTATTGCAATAAAAATACGGAAACGGAATAAATAATTTACTTATAATCGTTTATTTTGAACGCATTTACTTTATTCAATGTTTTATCACTTTATCCGTGTTATACTATTCTACATGCTTGAAGAATTTGTTGTCTAGTCTTACTTCCTTTTTAATGTTAATCTATATCTATTAACCACTTGTCTTTTAGTTCTTCTTCTAAATGTGCCTATCTTCTAGAGATGTTGGTGGCCACATTGACCCATCTTACTCTATTCACATCAGATCGAAATAGATCAGTTGATGTTAGACCAGTCCATTTCCTAAGATTGGCTAGCCAGGATATAAGTCTACGTCTAGAGCCTCTCTTACCCTTAATCTTGCCCTGTAGAATCAACTGTAGAAGTCGGTATTTATTATTACGCACGATGTGGCCAAAGTAAGCCAATTTTCTGTTTTTTATGGTGTTGATAATTTCTTTGTATTTTCTTAACCTATGGAGAATAGTTACCTGAGTGGTGTATAATGAGACCTCAACATACTAGCACCACATTTTAAACGCCACCAATCGTTTTATGGCATCTTCTGTAAGGCTCCAGCTTTCTACTCCATAGAGAAGGATACTAAAGACGTAACATCTAAGAGTTCTTATGCGTATATTGTTACTTAAAGATAAGTTGCAGAGAATCTTCCTAAGGCTAATTGTTGAAAGAACTTTTTGTAGAAACTGGCTTTTTCAATACGAGTTTTTATTTCGTAATTGTGATTCCAAGTATCCTTAATATTGCCGCCCAAATAGCACATTTTTTTCACCCTTTTTAACGGTGTATCGTTAATTGTAATTTGGGCGTTTATGCCGATTGTTCTTACTAATGATCATTTTATGTCTTGTTGCAATTTAGTTTTAGGCCTTATTTGTTACATGCTTCTAGAACGTTATCGATCATTCTTTGAATCCCCTCGCACTATCTGCCAGCAACACTGTATCGTCTACATATCTATACAACAATTTGCAACCCTGTCTAACTCCTTTTTCGACTGTAAAGATCTCGGACAGTTCATGATGTCGCTATTGCGTCCGTATTGAAGCCATTTTAGTGTTGCTTCTTAAAAGACAGAAAATATTGATCTTTCACGTAGAGATCACCTTTGAATAACTGTTCTGATGAGACCTATTAGGTCGAAATACGTATCAACAGATACAAAGGCGCTTTTTGCGTGAAATCAAATATTTGCTGTCTTTTCACTATTATTCTATGTTCTTCACATTATCTAGCGTTGGTTTTTTTAGGAAGTGGAATGAATATTGATAGTAGCCAGTCTTTTGGTAAGTAACCAGTCTCGTAGGTGTTGAATAGCTTTGTAAGAGCTGTGATTTGGTCTGACTCTAATAGCTTCAATATTTCACCATGCACCCCATCAGGTCCTGGTAATTTCCCATCTTTAATTGGCTTAATGGCCATAGCTTCTTCTTCGTTTGTTATTTCTGGGCCGTAGGGATTGTTTATTACAGTCGGACTTCGGACTGCATCTTTAAATAATTCCTGCATATTTTATATTATTTTCATTTTCTTAATTTATCATCAATGGTAGTCAAATTTGGCCTTTAACGTCTACAACTATACCTGTATTGCGTTGTTTTCTCACCTATTTAATTTTTTTGTGCATATGAAAATCGTCATGTTTGCGTTGTAGTGTTTCAACTTCCATACATTTTTCCATCATTCATGCTTCTTTTGATCCTTTTTATCTTCTTTAGTCAACAACTTTTTGTATTCGTTATTATTTCTACCTTTTAATTTTCTTCGCTCTTCCATTATCTGCAATATTGTATCTGTCATCCATTCTTGCTTCTTTTCTCTTTTCGATTTTAGATATTTATGCGAAATTTTGGTAATAGATGTCTTCATTTCGTTCCACTGTTCTTCTATGTCTCTAGTAGTGTCTTGAACTATTTTCGTAAAATTCTTATTAATTTCTGCTTTTAGTTTTTTCTGAGTATAATTTTCTTTTAGTAGTTTTATATTTATCTTGGGCCTCATTTTCTTATAAATTATTTTAAGTCATATGATAATATTTGCAACGAATAGACTATGATCTGAAAAGACATCTGCGCCTGGATATGTTTTTAATGAGGTGATAGAATTTCTAAATCTTTTGTTTATGTTGATAAAATCAATTTGGTCTCTTATGATTTTCCCTGGGATATCACTGGGTGCTTTCCATAAATAAAGTCCTCTTGGATGTAATTTAAAGAGTGTATTCGTTACAATCATATCCGTATCCTTTTGGCAGAGTTGGATTAGTCTGTCTCCTCTTAAATTAGTTTTCCAAATTTAAGCTTAATAATATGACAAAACCTGTGATTTTGGATTATGCAGTTATATCATTTAATCTTCATTTTCTCTACATCGTAGCAGATATATAGTGTAATGATTTTAGCTTTGATATTATTTTATGTTTTTCATTGCTGTCTTGACACTGGATCCTTATCTTTCCTATTTAATGTTTCTTCACCTTATCAGTCCATCTGAATGTTGACTGCTCTCTATAAGTATGTAGCCAGAAGAATGGTGTGAGTTATTTACCTCCTAAACATTTGAGTTGTATGTTTAACTGACTATCCAGGATACTAAAAGCATTGGTCACAAATACCACATCTCAAACCGTCAACATTTTCTACCTGCTGTTATAGTTATCCAGAGATCTCATAACTAAATGCATTATACCTAAATAAAAAGACATAATTGAATATTAAATATTTTTAAGAATGTTATATTCCTGTTTTTCATTTTCGGTAAGAATTTTGTGGCATGTCTCATATGCCATTCATGCCACATGAGACATGAGAGTTAGATCGATGTTTGAAAATTGCAATGTAACTCTTGTATGTATGTATTTTTATGTATTTTTAATAAATGTTTCCTTGGTCTGTATGCATTTTTATGTTCATTATTTCTACTGGTAATATATAGTTCTGAAGCTATTTTCTTGTGGCATTTTAAATTAATTACTATTTAACTCGAAATAAGCCACAATTAAAGATAAAAGTACGTTTACTGACGTTTCAATTACCACTTCGGAAATCGTTCTCGTAGTACAAACCAAATATATAAAACGGACCTTATACAAAATTAACAAAAGATCCAACAAAGCCTTTGGAAAACAAAATATATAGAACTTTATTCAAGTTTAAAGATTTTTTAACAAGTTATCAGAGAGATTAATTACACCTCATTACAGTAAGACTCCTCATTTTATAGAGTACCGAAAATTCATAAAACGAATATACCACTTAGACCCATTTGTAGTACCATGAATTCTCCTTGTAGTGAACTATCGAAATTTTTATTAAATATTTTAAAACCATTTACAAATAAAACATAACACATTCATAAAAAATACACAACATTTTTTAAATAAACTATCAAATATTGAATTTAATTCAGATAATACTTTGGTAAGTTTTGACATAAATAGTTTATTTACGAATGTGCCATTAAATAAGACTTTAAGTATAGTCAAGACAAAAATTAGAGAGTGATGATTCATTGGCAACTAGAGCAAGACTAAACATATCGGCTATACTGGAGTTATTAACATTATTTACTGATAATACATATTTTCTGGTTTGTATTTTGAGAACGATTTCCGAAGTGGAAATTGAAACGTCAATAAACGTATTTTTATCTTTAATTGTGGCTTATTCCCAGTTAAATAGTAATTGGTAATATATAATTATATTTTATATATTTTATACTGATTGTCCCAGTGTAGCTGCTTGGGTACACCATTTTTTTCAAATACCAAATTTAAAAAACGTACAAAATATTTTTTTATATAATTATGATCTCAATTAAAAGCAACTTCTAAAGCATTTAGATAATCTAAATTTCTCTTTTGGCGATGGACATTAACGGGTTAATAAAGATAAAGAAATTTTGCACAGTTTTTTAAAGCTGCAACAATTACCTTTAAAATCAGGGGCTTTTAAAAGTTAATCGCACGCATGAAAGCTAAGTTTGGAAAAGCCCCATCGAATGCCTATGTTGCAATTGGTTTTCACGAAATTTTTAATAACCCTGGTTTTAACAATTGTATCAAAGTTTACTAAAAGCCGTTTTGTTCTTTTTTCCAAAAGAAATAATTTTCATTTTGGTAAAATTTATTATGTCTAATAGTTTGTGTTACAGTTTTGCAACTGTGTCTAAAGCATTTGTAACATATTAACAGACTTTTTGTTAGTTTTAATTCTCCCAGTAGGTAAACAAGATTCCGTGTACAAAAACACAGCTGTTTTAAAAACTAAACATTACAAGACGAGCCATCTGCCAAATGACACAGACGTGTGTGTGAGATAGGAGATGAGTTTTATCTGCCAAACGACACGACATTTCTGTTAAGAGTAGTGCATCCTACCTTACGCCACTTTGATTCAGTCTTGTGCGAAAGACAGTTTCTAGCTTACGAATGTGCTAGAGCTTCGCTGCTACATGGTAAAGGATATATACAAAATATATTATATATACACCACATATTGTTGCTGTATCATCTCAAGTACTGTTTACTTGGCAGATACATTTTGGTAGAGACTTGAATTTGCAATTCATAGTTGTTTGTTTAGAACTTTATCTAGTTATTATTCTAGTTATATTATTCTATATTTGTCTTTGTTAACACCGATTGTACTGCATGTGTGTTTTTTGCAATGGATTATTAGTTGACAAACTATTAATTTTATTGACATACACATCCATCAGACAAGGAGTCAGACAAGGTTTTTCGCCAACATTGTTCAATGTTTACTCGGACCAGTTATTTAAAAAGGCACTTGAGAGACAACCATATGGAATAAAAATCAACGGGGAACTACTTAATGTGATTAGATATGCAGACGATACAGTAATTCTATCAGATAATATTGAAGGTCTTCAAATTCTGCTTGATCGTATTCACGAGGTAGGAGAGGAAATGGGCATTAAAATAAACTCAAACAAAACCAAATTTTTAGTTTTAGTCGTGACCCACATCCCGATCCAAAGCTTCAATTGAACGGAGTTCAAGTTGAGAAAGTTCACAAAATGACATATTTGGGAACTGTGATAACGGACCAACTAGATCCAAATAAAACATAGAATAGCAACGACTAAAACTATTTTTATGAAAATGAAGTCATTTCTTTGCAATAACCATCTCAGTTTAGAACTAAGGCAAAGAATGGTTAAGTGCTATGTTTGGTCTGTACTTTTGTATAGTGCAGAAGTGTGGAC
The DNA here is from genome assembly GCA_918026665.1 of Diabrotica balteata. NCBI lineage: Eukaryota > Metazoa > Arthropoda > Insecta > Coleoptera > Chrysomelidae > Diabrotica > Diabrotica balteata. Next base: position 116,807,060 of record OU898282.1, read on the forward strand.
GCTAAAAGTATCGATTATGAACAAAATTGAAGCATTTGAAATGTGGGTTCATAGACGAATGCTGAAGATACCTTGGACAACAAGAAAAACTAATGAAGAAGTACTAAGGAGCGTCAACATAGTCAGATAACTGCTAAAGACTGTTAAACATCGAAAAATGTCTTATCTGGGACACATTGTAAGGGGAAGTCGATATAAAATTTTACAACTGATCCTTAAAGACAAAATAGAGGGCCATAGAGGTGTAGGAAGAAAACAAGTTTCTTGGTTAAAAAACATTCGTGAATGGACTCAGATACCAAATGCAGGACAATTATTCCATATTGCAGAAGATCAAGAAGCCTTCGCAATGGTGATCGCCAACGTCGGATAATTCTGATATGGCACGCAAAGAATAAGATACATCCATATTTTTATTGTTTTTTTATAACATTATTTCTCTTTATACCGGGTTTGTACACAAAATTATTCTACTGCTTTGCGTTTTTCTTTAGAATCCCGGCACCGACAAAATTTTCAATTTCTAATTTAACTGAGCTGCCACCATGCTTCGGAGGGCACGTAAAGCCGTCGGTCCTGGCTACGAAATGAGTCGTTAAGTCATGTTAGGGGCACTTGTGCGACCTGAAAACCCTAACACTAGACTTTTACCAGAAGGTTACACGAATTTTTGTTTTTTTTCTTTAGAATAGACATTTTTTGGCGAATTCTTTATGCTTGCGTATTTTATAATTTATTTGTTGCGGAATATATTTTTATGTATAGTTGTTTGCGCTTATAATAGGTTTGTCTACTATATATGTCTATAATAGTTTGTTGTTGTTAAATATTTTGTCGCTTTGTTTGAATCAGTGTTCTATTCTTAAAATGGTTTTATTCCTTTTGGTATCGTTTCGTATTAACTAATATTTACGTTTGTAGATACACTTGTTTAGTTATAATTATATATTTATTTATGTATATTTATGTTTGATTTTTCTTCTTCTTAAAATAGAGCTTCATATAAACCCCCGGCTTTCATTTTTTTTTATTTGAAGAATAATACCAAAAGCGAAAGGGAGAAACCAGGGGAATTTAGATTAAATATAGACATTATAGTTTATTCGTCTTCCGGTTTGGACCGTGTCATTTGTGAGTGACCCAAAAGTGGGTTCATCTCGACGTTTCGCTACAATTGTATGTAGCTTCTTCAGGAGAACAAAGAAAAAGAAATCAAAAGATGGGTAGTTAGCAACGGTAACTCAGTTACTCAACGCAACCAGAGGCGAATACTAACTACCAAGATGGCATTTGATCATAGTAACTTAATTACTTAACGCAGCCAGTGGTGAAAACCAAATGCCAGGACAGGGATTCACGTCCAACAGCTCAGAACACTAACGCTCAGAAATAGACACCACAAGGAAGATAGGGGCGGTAATGGGTCCTTAGGAGAGGGTAGATCTACCCTCCTCCTAAGGACCCATTACCGCCCCTATCTTCCTGTGGTGTCTATTCTATTCCTTGTTATATATTGTTATATAAGAGCATCAAAGATGCATTCGATCAGGTCTTTTCTCCCATTCTGCAGTTGCAGAAACACTGCCAAGAAACCGGTCATTCCGTATTGTTCGAAAAAACCCATATTATTTCTAAGAGCCCCTTCTTTTATTCCAGGAAAATTCGCGAATCTCTAGAGATCCGAAAAAATCCACATAATATCAATCGAGAGGAAGGATACTACTTGTCTCCCATCTAGAATCTTAGTCTAGAGCCGCCGTCCGGTCCCGCTACCACGATGCAGCCACATGATAGGCCAGCGCGCGCTTCTTGACGTTCGCGCCACAGAGTGTGCCTATACGTCCCGACACGACAGGTCACCGCGACTATAAATAGAGCGGTAGCGGAGTAATCGTCGGATTCACTCCCCGCCTCTCGACGCGTTAGTGTTCTGAGCTGTTGGACGTGAATCTCTGTCCTGGCATTTGGTTTTCACCTCTGGCTGCGTTAAGTAGTTGAGTTACTGTGACCAAATGCCCATCTTGGTAGTTAGTACCCGCCTCTGGTTGCGTTGAGTAACTGAGTTACCGTTCCTAACTACCAATCTTCCTGTTATTTTGATTTCTTTTTCTTTGTTTTCCTGAAGAAGCTACATACAATTGTAGCGAAACGTCGAGATGAACCCACTTTTGGGTCACTTACAAATGACACGGTCCAAACCCGGAAGACGAATAAACTATAATTCTGACTCTGGCCGTGGAAGCCTACGATTTCATTAAATATAGACATTTTTATTCCTTTCTGATGACCTCAATTTTTATATAGAGGTCATCTATGTGCAGGAGGCAACATTAAGAGATACAATCCTTTAAATAATTAAATTGTTAAAAAATATCTTGTGCTTTTAGTCTAGTACCCTCGAAAATACTCAACCCCCATGGCTCCTAGACTATATAGTTTACTTTCAAGATGAATAATATTTAATTTAAGCGTTATGTGGTTCTCTAAAGTCGATAATTAAGTGCATTTTTTTATTTCACCTTTTAAGAACAAACTTCAAGTATAAAGAAAAACTAACTATCGCGACTATTAGCGAAAAAAAAAATTGTTTTGCAAACATGTTTAAAAAAATGGAAATTATCTTATAGTGGAACAAAAACAAAACTTTTTAGAAATTGTTTATAAAAAATTCTTACTCTCTTATAAAATAATAATATTTACTAGGCATTTAAACAAGCTCACCCACCTTCAATAAAATTTGTTCCCTATACACTCGTATGTGAAATATTTAAGATGTTTTAACTGGACTACATACCTTTCCATCCGGGTTTGCAGTGACAGGAGCCCCTCGCGCACTGTCCGTGACCCGAACAGTCTGCGATGCGGCAGTCGGTCTCGGGGATATCGCATTCCGGCCCTTTCCAGCCTTGTTCGCAATGACATAGCCCACCGCCGTACTGCCCATGCCCTGAGCACAGAACTGGACAAACACCTGAAAAAGAAAGGGTGGTTTAGAGTATTTGCTTTTTGGGGAAGTGCGTTATTGCATTTAAATTTTATAAAAGCTGTAGGAAGGCAAAAATCTGATGATATTTATTGGATATAAATAGGTTATGCCTAATATACGTAAATATGTTTGCTTTATAGCTAACATAGATCGGTAAACTGTATATATTTTAAGTTAAAAGTTTTCCTATGATTGGTAAATTGGTATTTAAATTATAGTACGGTAAATGTGGTACATTTTAAAAATATTTTAAGTCATTATCATCAGGTTTAAAACCTGAGAAGTGGAATATATACAGTGTGTTTATGGGATGCCTAAAAGATGGAACTTTTTTATTTTTAAGAGGAAATTTTTTTAAAAAATTTTAAATATAAAAATATAAAAATAAAAATAAATATAAAAATTTTAAATATATAAAATTCTTAAAAAATAATTTTTTTTTATTTTTTAAGAAAAAAGTGAATGAAATTGAAATGAAAAGTGAATGAATGAAATTTTTTTCATAGTTCACACTTCACAATACTGCCCTACTTTCTCTGCCTTATTTTCCTATACAAACGTCAACACCTTAATTCCTACACAATCTTGTGTTTTCTTCAAATACCCATTCTCTACAATATCGCCAAACCTTCCTCTCACAAATTTCCGACTCCAATGTTAACTTCAGAACCATCCACATCCATCATACCAACATATCTCTATCTTATCCACTCTTCACTTCTACATCACATTCCTGTCAATTCTGTTCTTTCATTATTTCTTGGTCAATTCATATATTAAACATGTATCCAATAGTTTTAATTTAGTAATCACTCAAATATTATCTAACAATTTATTAAAATTCATAATCTACCATATTACAAAGAATCCTTATCTACCATTGTCCACCTTCTCTCGGTCAACAACTTAGTAGCACACTTATATAACAAATTTCAGGTTTCTACAAACTGAATTTAATACCACCAAAATAGTTTTTGTTCAGGGTGCTAGATACTTTAAGTATAAAGGACCCCTATTATCTCTAATTGTTGATTAACTCCTTTTCTCCTTCAACCGCCCCCCCCTCCTTTTCTTCAGTCATTTCCTTTACTTTTATTCTCATTAGTCTCTGAGGAACCCAGCCTCTTCAATTTAAAATTCAATCACATAGGTTACTACTTTAATTTCTTCAGCCTGTAGATTTCCATCTTACTAAACTTAATTTTATTAATTTTTCACCATAAAAGCAGTCTTAAATAAAGTCATTTAAATATGAGGTCTGATATTAGCTTCAAATATTTGTTATTTAATTGTTACCTTGTCCTAGATGTGTTAAACATAAAAGGATAAATTTCATATATATATATATATATATATATATATAAGCTAACCCAACATTAAATACACTTTAGACCACATTCCATACGACGAAAAGCAACATAAGTTGCCTAAGGCACAGGTCATTCTATTAATCATGACTATAAAACCATCATTGATTTCACATCTTTTATACCCTAAATTAATAAATAAAAAAGTTTTTAAATCCCAACACCTAGATTGTTGTTATTTTTTAAAATCATCAAAACTTGTTGAATCTTTTGGCTGTAGTAATACTATGTACAACTATTATAGTTTTTGTTGCATTGACATTCTGTTATCTTCATCCTTCAAAAGTATCTTGTCAATCAGTTCCCAGCTGTTCTCCGAGTGCAGAGGTTCTCTCTTACCGGCTCTGGAACCCGATTGAGCCATGTGTTACCTCTAGTCAAATTTAATTTAATACTGACAGTTACATCACAGTTATTTTACAACACAATGTACAATCTTTCATAACAAAATGTAATTTAAAGGGTTTTTTACCCTAGTATTTTGGTGGCTCAGGCATTGTGACCTAGTAAGTATAACCATCTTTTGCTTTTCAACCATAGTCAAAATTTCACAATCTCGTTTGTTTTAACTAAATGGTTTATACTTATTTTTAGGCATTTTTCGATTTTAAAAACCTGATGATGGACTGTGTGGTCCGAAAACGTTTGTTTTATTGATGTGGCCCTTTTAAGGGTTTTTTTAAATAAATATACCCATTTACAAAGATTAACCTCTTTTTGTTATACGTGGTATACAGCCAGCTACAGGAATTTTTCCTTGTGGATTTTTTATTTTTATTTTTAGTAAAAAGTGTCATTCTTGATAAAAAGTTTTGCTTGTTATAAAACCCTATAAAATTAAAAAAAATGTTTTTCGAAACCTTTTTGCTTAAATTCGGAAATGTTTAATAATCTAGAGTGTGACGCTTACGGCAATAACATAGTGAGTGACATTTACAATGTAGCTAAGTAACTGTCATTTGGGTTAAATAATTTTAAAGTTGTCATTCTTCGGGAGTTGTTTCGTAGATATATGCAAACATATTTAATAAAAATATTTTTAACCAAAAACCAAAAACTGGTTTGTGGTTTTTGTTTTTTTTCTTTTAAGAGGAACCTGGTTCCCCGTAGCGCGTGGAATATCCTTATCGCTTCTAGTACGGCATTTCTTTCAGCCATCCATATTCTTGTTCCTCACAGCCTGACTCACACAATCTGACTCACACAGTCTTTCCTGATATAGTCTGACTGACTTTTATACCTAAGACTTACAACTTGTTCCTTCTTACCTTTGCCGCAGGTCCAGCAGTCTTTCTTTTTCTTCTTTTTCTTGAACCACTGCACGAATATAATTGTATACACTAGTCCAACCTCATTTTCTCAATCATATTTGTTACTGTAATGAAATTCACACTTGTCTATTCTTCCATTCTGTTTTTTCCTAGTATCTATCTATTTCATTCTAACATCCTATATGTCACAGTGACTGTGGTATAGACATTCATCCGTGTCAGCCTTTTCGAACCTAGAATGGTAGGTCCTAAATCAACCGTGTTCTCTGAGTACCTGCGTTAGGAAATAATCTAGTCGCCTAGTAATCACAATCCACCCAATCTCTTATGTTCGGCATCAGCATATTTGTCCACTGTGCCACGTCCTCCGTGTTGCTTCATTTTAGTTTGTTTTAATTTTCCTTCCGAGCCACCTCCCAGACGTACTCTCCTTATTTTTATTCTGGTGCAACGTCACTCACAGGTACTTTACGTATTTCTTGGGTGTTAGACACACCCATCTCAAGATTTTTACTCAGAAATTATACAAGCGAGAAGAACTTCCAGATCCTGATCAAAATCAAATACCAAAAGTTCAAAATGTAGGCTCAGAAGACATCCCAGATATCACAAGAGAGGGAATAAAATCAGCTCTCTTGGAGATGAAAAACAATAAATCACCAGCAGAAGACGGGATAGTCATTGAACAAATCAAAGGAGGAGGAGGAACGTTACTAAATGTATTGAAAAAGATGTTTAATCCTTGTTTGACGAGAGGCGTAACCCCATCTCAGTGACATATTGCGATGATAACCATAATGCACAAAAAAGGTGACATTTTAGACCTAAAGAACTACAGACCTATTAGTTTGCTCTCCCATACATACAAACTATTCATAAAGATAATAACAAAATGGCTTGTGAACAAACTGAATAGTTACCAACCTTGTGAACAGGCTATACAACTGTTCTTGAATATATGTTCAAGCAAATGGCACGAGAGGGTAATATGGGAATTAATATAAATGGGAATATCTGAACCGCCTAATATTTGCCGATGACATCGTTTTAATATCTGATAGAATTGATAAAGCTACAAGCTCTATAAAGTGTCAAAAACAATTGGTCTTAAAATTAACACCTCAAAGACAAAATGTATGACCAACCTTGTAGTCAGCGGTAAAATTCTAATTGAGAGTCATAGCATCGACCAAGTAATAGCTTACAAATATCAAGGCATAAGATTCGCTCAGGCCTAAATAATCAGACAACTGAAATACAAAAAAGGATATGTCTCACGTGTGCTGCCTTTGGTAGATTGAATAACATTCTCAAGTCTAGTATTCCAGTTTGTTTAAAATAAAAGGTTTTAATCAGTGCGTTTCACCGGTTTTTCTATATGGTGCAGAAACACTGACTCTGACAAAAAGAACAATAGACAAAATAAGAGTTACCCAACACGTTATGGAAATATCAATATTAGGTATTACCATCAGAGATAAAGTACCAAACCTAGAAATAAGAAGAAGAACAGGAGTCACAGATGCAGTTGAAAAAATAGCCATGGCTAAATGGGCTTGGGTCGGACATGTTGCCCCAGATTAACGGATGATAGATGGATCAGAAAGATTCTAGAATAGTGACCAAGGTAAGATGCATCTCAAAGCAAAAGACGAGCACCGACTAGATGGATGGATGATATCAAGCGTATCACCACAAACCGGATGCAAGAAGCTCAAGATAGAAATATATTTAAAATTTTTACGGAAGGCTACGTTTAGTAGTGGACAAATGTAGGCTAATTAATGATGATGAAGTGCAGATTTGGTAATTGGGCTTCAGCTCGGACTTCATTAAGTATTCATGTGTGAATCGGGTATGTCCTATTCTTCATCTTCGAATGACAGCTTTTTTGTTTCTAGAGATTGTTGGAAGTTAAAATTTTTCAACAGTCTGCCGGATCTCATGTAATATACTCTTGATTGTGTTCCAGTGGGTTTGCCAGGTATGATATACTGTTGTTGATTGAAAATTTGCTTTAGTCCATGTTGGGTTTTTGAGGATTAACTGTTACTGTTACTGATACAAAAGAAGCTTGCTTGGCTGCTTGCTCTGCTTTTTCATTACCGGAAATACCGATATGGGATGGTAGCCAGATGATCGCGACATCTACACCTAGAAAAGCGAGTGTACTGTAAGTTCTATGGATTTCTTGAACTAGGGGATGCTGGGAGTATAGCCTTTTTATCGATTGTAGGGACGACAGGGAGTCTGTGCATATTGCTTGGTTTTTATCATTTGCTTTTGGTTTTTAAAAGCTTCTAGTATCGCATAAAGTTCTCCAGTGTATACGCTGCATAACATTTGGTAAAAAAGATAATTTTATTACTTTATCATATGTGGTAACGGCACATCCAACGCCTGCTTCGCTTTTGGAGGCATCTGTATACAGAATTTTTTGGAATTAGTTCTTGCTTATGATTTGTTTGAAGTTTTGCATTATGAGAAGGCTTGAAGTTTCATGTTTACTTTATTCTAATAGAGAAGTGATTGAATGTGGGATTGGTCTGTTTCAAGGCGCAGTATATCGGATTGGGAAGGGATGTGTTTTTATAAGAAAATCCATGTGTAAATGGCTTTTTGCAAATGCTTAAGTATTACGTAATAAGGTTCTAATACTAGTTATTCTGTTTGGATATTTTTATTAAACATTAAATATACCAATTGCACAAGAAGTTTTAAATTTCCTTATATAATACTTCCAATCTGCTAAGATTTCTTTTAAACATCTACTGATTTATTACATTATAATTCTTAACCTATTCCATGTTCACATAATCTCAAATTAAATGTATCAAGCCTCAAAATAGCGAACATAAAGTATTCCTAATATAACGCTAACTAGAAAATTTTGTTGCCACGTGGGATTAAATAAGGAAAGCTAAGGGTAAGTTTCATACTACTTTAAATTACAGCTCGAATTCACGGAGCTCATATGAGCTGTCCTTAATAAAGTCACCAAATAGGGCGTGTTTGCCCTTCTACATATTATATCAACCCTAAGCATAGGGAGAGGGGTAGTTAAATACACACACCTGCAGAATACAATAAGATCATCTAAGAATAGGAATCCTAGTTTATAGATAAAGATACAGATCCGTACTGAAAGTAGTCAAAATACAAGCAGTCAATATGACAAGAACAACGTCACTACTCTTACAAAACATAAAAATGAAAAAAAGCATAATTTTGACTTCGAAAACATCAAAATTTTAAAAACCGAACAAAACAAAAAGAAGAGGGAGATGAACGAATCAATAGAAATAAAAAAAAATGCCAACGCAATAAATGACAAAAAAGATACACACAACTTAAATAAAATATGACAAGAACAACGTCACTGCGCTCACAAAACCTGAAAATGAGAAACAGCATAATTTTGACTTCGAAAACATCAAAATTTTAAAAACCGAAAAAAAGAGAAGAGGAAGATATAAATGACAAAAAAGATACAGAAAACCTTAATAAAATATATTTCATTTTGATTTAATTAATAATGAACACCATAAAAAGCTCTTAAAGTCATAACATATCTCCACTTGTCCTTTTTCAAAAACATCGATGATACGCCCACATAAAAATAATTATACACTAATGACGGTAAACCATGAAAGGATACAGCACAATCGACCATCTACATGAGCTTAAAATCTTAATTGAGAAAACCAATGAATACAACCTTCCGCTGTACTTAGCATTCGTAGATTATGAAAAGGCTTTCGACAGCACTGAACACTGGGCGGTTGAAGAAGCTCTGGTCAATAGTAGAATACATTCAAGATACCGACAATTGATACATGATATTTACCAAAACGCAACCATGACCGTAATTCTGGACGACAAATTAATAACGGATAATATAAAAGTTAAACGAGGAGTCCGACAAGGCGATATAATTTCACCTAAACTGTTTACCTTGACCCTCGCAGACATAATAAAATCAACAGATTGGGAAAACAGAGGAATATGTATTAACGGAAAATACCTAAATCACCTTAGATATGCGGATGATATACTCCTGATCTCCTCGGAATGACAAGAACTGGAATTAATGCTGAATGAACTTTATGAAAAATCACTGCAAAAAGGCCTAAAAATTAACTTCAACAAAACAAAAGTAATGACAAACACGGAAGACCAAGAGGCAATAAAAATAAAAACAGAAAAAATAGAACAGGTAAATGAGTATATCTATCTAGGACAAGCAATCAGAGCTAATAGAGAAAATCAAACAGCCGAAATATCGAGACGAGTAAGAATGGGATGGGCAGCGTTCGGCAAACTTTCTTACGTTCTAAAAAATCAAACAATCCCTCTATACTTACGAAGTAAGGTATATAACCCCTGTATAATACCGGTGCTCACCTACGGAGCACAGACATGGACATTTACATAGGCCAATTTGGATAGGATAAGGAAGGCACAAAGAGCGATGGAGAGACAAATGTTGGGTGTATCACTTAGAGATAGAAAACGTAACCAGTGGCAGAACCAGAACAAAGACAGTAGACCGCGATAGAACAAGCAGCACAACTGAAATGGAAATGGGCTGGACACAATGAACGTCTCCAAGACGGACGATGGAACAATGCCATCGGAAAGTGGCGTCCATACAATGCAAAGAGATCAAGAGGCAGACTACAGATGAGGTGAAAAGATGACATCAGAAAACAAGGAGGTCCCACATGGCAGAGAACAGCTCAAAGAATAGGGAGAGAATGGAGAAGAAACTGGGGGAGACCTATATCCAACAATGGAAGGATAGAGAATAGATTCAAAAAAAAATGACGGTAAACCGTGAGATATCAGATATCAATTTTTATTTGTCGCTTAATTAATGTCACTGTCCCGTTTTACGTTTTGGTAAGTTTTATATTTATATATTATATATATATATATATATATATACTCATATATATATATTATTTTATCATAATAACTTGTTATTATTATTTTCTAATCTTGTACATTTTAGAATCTTGACAAAGGCAAGGGTTTCCTGCCGAAACGTTGATTTCTAGGGAAAAAATATATTTCCAGTAAAATTTATTGAACCTAACCCAAGAATATAATTTTATAAAATATAGTACGATATATATATATATATATATATATATATATATATATATCTATAATATATAATATATTATTTACTATAAATTAAGGATCACTCGAAGAGAGGTGGGTTTTTCGGTCAAAAGGTAGAGAAAAAAGACAAAGAACAAGTTAAGTTAAGTAAGAAAATTTTTATTTTATTTTATTTGAATTTATTTAATAATGAAAATATGAATAGACGTACACCTTAGGGGCAATTTTAAAATGTAAACGACATCATTAAGCCTAATTCTGCAATATTAATGCATGATAAATTTGGCTTAAGTTACTAATGTTCGTTTTTTTTAATAAGAGCGTTAGGGTGTTTGTTTGAGTATCGAACACATTTCCTAAAACTGCCTTTTAACGAGACTACGTTCATTGCCAAAAATCTAAACTTCATTAAAGTCCACTTTGTGATTAGTGTTAATAGCATGCTGATCAAGAGCACAAGTATGCTTAGATAAGGTAATATCACTGCGCTGTGTCGCAAGACGCCCTCTCAGTGATCTCCCTGTCTATATATATATATATATATATATATATATATATATATATATATATATTATATATATAATATAATACATAGTCAATGTTAAATATTATAATATGTTGTCTTAATGACCTTAACAGCTAGTCCTGATATTACTAGATAATCCTAGATCGGGCCTGTTATGAAATTGACAAGATAATTATAGTTATCCCGAATAAAGGGTTCATTATTAGAGAGATTTGAATATGGGAGCTTGTCGCTGACAGAGAGAAGTTTCTGCAAATTATAGGGCGGTATTTTTCATCACTTGGCACTGGCATGCCTGTGTGGCATTTGAAGAATGACGCAGTCTCAAAGATTAGAGAGGGTAAGTGCCTACTAAATCCGATTCGAAATCACAAAATCGCACTCTCTTTGTAATTCGGAATCTCTAGCGTTGTTGAAAGGGCCAAGCGGAAGGTAGTCTTTAATTAATGTTAAAGGCCCTCTATATAGTATCATGTTTCATGATATTTGATGAAAAAAGAAAATGGGTTTAAACGTTAACAGTAATTACTAAATGTGTTGTTATTTTAATCAGAAGATATTGAAAATAATTACATATGCAATTTAATTTATTGGTATAAAAATATTGATTTAAAGAATATATATATATATATATATATATATATATATAATATATATATATATATATAAAACCTAGAGCTAAGATTAATATTATTACTAAAATTAATATCAAACTCACCAGTCTTCCGGGTTGACCGCGTCGTATCCATTTTGTCAGCTTTCGGCATCCTCTCTGATGCCTTCCTCAGGGCTTCCGAGGTATCAGTCTCCCGAGCCCCCAGACACTACTACACTGTTCACTATTCACTGCTCACAGTAGTGACAGTGCAGTGAATAGTGAAACAGTGTAGTAGTGTCTGGGGGCTCGGGAGACTGAGACCTCGGAAGCCCTGAGGAGTTCGAAAGAAGCTGAAGAAAAAAGTTTGGGTAGCTTTAAGACTGTGTTCTCCGAAGCACAAGAAAATGGACTTGTGGATTATATTTTATACTTAGAAGAAAGATTGTTTTGGCCTTAGCTTAACAGATTTAAGAAAATTAGTTTTTAATTTAGCCGTTAAAAATCACATTCCACATGTGTTTAATAAAGATAAGAAAATGGTTGGTAAACATTGGCTTTATGGCTTTCTAAGGCGGCACCCCAATTAGCATTACGTAATCCTAAAAAACTTCACTGGCAAGAGCAAAAGCTTTTAATCGAGCAGCTTTACATATCTTGGATGCAGCCTAAATAAGGAATAGGGCTACTCACAGAAAATAAGATGTCGTATATACAAGGCGAGAGCTATCTTTAATCGCCTCAGGAAGATTTTATGTAATTTGCATCTGAACACTGATATAAGAACATGAGTCTTGAGATTCTATGTATTGTCTACCGTTTTATATGGAGTCGAAGCCTGGATTTTAACGATGGTAACATCCAAACGATTAGAAGCCTTCGAAATGTTGTGTTACTTTCCTATAGATGTATGACTTTCCTATATCCATCATATTACAAATAACACCGTGATCCAACGTATGAATCAAGATCTGGAAATTATGTGTATCGTGAAATCAGAAATACGACACATATAGGGCATGTGATGCAGAATGAGAAGTATTATCTAATACAACTTATTTTACAAGGCAAGATAGAAGGCAAAAAATCTCAAGGGCTCAGAAGGACATCGTGGTTGAAGAACATCAAATAGTGGGCAGGAATGACTACCATGCATTCATTTAGAGCAGCTGTCAACAAAGTTGTATGAACCAACGTGATTGACAAGATTTACAGAGGATAGGCACAAAAAGAAGTAGATAATTTACCTAATAATAAAATATTTTCATTCTGTGTATTAGCATTAAATTGACTTCTAAATAGAATATATAAAGTTTAAATATTTTCATTATATTTTCTACACATGAAGTTTTTCATCAATTTGTGGCTCCTTTAAATGGTAAAGTACAACTATCTTCATTTTAAAGCAAAAATATTCTTTTTATTATTTTTAGTAGATAATTCCCTCAGTAATACATAATCTAATTAAAACTTGAAGTATTTTATCCTCCAAAGACAACAATGGACTTGTTGAAGAGGGGCTTCAAAGATTTTCCGACCGTATCGATAGCAGAAAGCTTTTTCGCAAAAAAGAAAAATCTCTATATGGGATGTGCAAGCAGCAAAACTTTTTTAATTCCAATATCTTTTGAAGTTCCACTATCAGAAGAGGCTCAGATAAAACAATAAACGCCGGATCACGACTATGAAAAGAACGTGTGAGAAAAGATAGATTTTTATTAGATTGGATGGACAGTTCAAAGGGGATGAAAAAGATTAGGGAGTGTATTTATTGAAAAATAAACTTTGAGAAAAGATCTTGGCAAACAAAGTTTATTTGCGAGGAGGTACGAGAAAATGGGCTTTCTTTAAATTAAAATGCTCTTTTACAATAAAATTGCCATTGCAATGAGAAACTGCTATTTTAATATAGTCTTTATAAAATTTATCTTTTTGATGATGTTTTCTACTAATAATTAAAAATTGGAGAAAAATTATATTGATGAGACACGATAAAAAATTAAACTCGTATAAAGAATTAAAAGCTTAATTAGATATACTTCATATTTCCAATCTTTATTAAAGAAAAGTAAACCTGTTAGTAGTAACTGAGTTTAAAAAATAGTTACAAACAACTTACTAAAATTGACCAAACCATATAACGCCATCAAAGGATTTTGTCAGGGGTTGTATCTTGTCACCGATATTATTTAGCATATATTTTGAAGATATGTTTTAAGTACCTTTAACATAGAATGCTTTAAGACTAAAATAAGTACCCTACAAGATGATACTTCCGATTTTTATTAGTCAAGTCTTCGACGGAATATTGTCAATACACATATTCTTAGTAGAACAACTGAGAATATTACGTACATTTCACACAGTCCCATATAAGTGAAATATCGAGATTTAGTCTAAAAGAGCCGAGTGCTTAGCTTTTGCTGAATAACACAGAGGTATAGGACCCAACTAAATATTGAAAATTACAAGCGCTCTACGAAAGAACTCGGCAGAGAAATTAAAAGGACTAAGAGCATTTGTTAGCAAAATATATGAGCAGTGCTAAAAAATAATGTATGGGGAGAACCATACAGAATTGCGATAAAAACTTTGAGATCAGAAACCTCGTACAGCCTCTGTGAACGAAAAAAGGAATGAAATAGCGAACATACTATTTCCTACATAGACCTGTCAAACATTAGTTTAAGTCAACGTTAGGGTTCGACTCGACGATTTCTCGGTGAAGAAATAGAAATAACGACAAGTAATATAAAAGTACAAGTGTTATTTCAGAGATGTAGAGACGTCAACAAGACGTAGACAACAATCTGAGCTAAGTAACATACACGGTGACGAAGGTCCAAAAATAACGGAAGAGGAAGTAATGTACGCACTAAAAATAATGAAAAATGGTAAAGCCCCAGGTCCAGATGAAATACCAACGGAAATCCTTAAACTAATAGAAAAAGACTCGATTCACATTTTAGTTGAACTTTTCAATAGCATTTATTCATCAGGAAAAATACCACAAGAATGGCATTTATCTTTGTTAGTATACCAAAAAAGATAAATGCCAAACAATGTAGTGATTACCATACAATCAGTCTGATGAGCCATGTACTGAAAATATTCCTGAAAATTATACACTCTAGAGTACACAGAAAACTAGAAATGGACATCAATAATACCCAGTTTGGATTCCGAAATGGACTCGGAACAAGAGAGGCGTTATTTGCATTGAACGTTATGTCTCAAAGATGTCTTGACATAAATTCAAGATGTATTCATGTGTTTCATAGATTACAACAAGGCCTTTGATAAAGTGCGGCATGATCACCTAATCAGACTCCTGACAGAAAGAATTTAGATAAACGAGACATTCAACTAATAGCAAATATGTACTACAATCAGAAAGCAGTAGTGAGAGTAGAGAATAATACCACGAAGAAATTGAAATAAAGCGAGGTGTGAGACAAGGGTGTATACTGTCACCAACCCTGTTTAATCTCTATTCCAAAGACGTAATGAATAGAACACTCTCTGAGCAATCCGTAGGTATTAAAATAAATGGTGTTAGATTAAACAATCTGAGATTTGCCGACGACATCGTTCGGATCGCAGAAACACTTGAAGAGCTACAGACATTGGTGAATAAGATAGCAGACTGCAGCGAAGAATATAGACTATCTTTGAACACAAAGAAAACTAAATTTATTGTAATATCGAAATCAATACAAAATGACCAAAATTTATATTCACACAATGAAATTATCGATCGAGTTAGCAAATACAAATATTTAGGCACTTTTATAAATGAAGACAACGATAGCTCAGCAGAAATCAAAATAAGAATAGAAAAAGCCAGATACATATTCACTAAAATGAAGAGAGTGTTCTGCGGAAGAGATTTAAGCCTTGAAATGAAACTTCGCCTGATGAGATGTACTTCTGAGAATATCATGGACCGAGAAAGTCACAAATGTCGAGGTCTGGAGAAGAATAAATAAAGAAAAGGAAGTCATATTTACGATCAAAAAACGAAAACTGCAATACTTGGGGCACATTACAAGAGGCGAAAGATATGAAC
The DNA here is from genome assembly GCA_918026665.1 of Diabrotica balteata. NCBI lineage: Eukaryota > Metazoa > Arthropoda > Insecta > Coleoptera > Chrysomelidae > Diabrotica > Diabrotica balteata. The sequence goes on from OU898282.1 coordinate 116,823,001, forward strand.
TGCTTCGAATAATTATGCAAGGGATAATAGCAGAAAAAAGGTCCATAGGAAGAAGACGAAACTCCTGGCTAAAGAATTTACGGGAATGGTATAGCTGTAGCAACAACGAATTGTTTCGGTCAGCAGTTTCGAAAATACGTATAGCCCTGATGATCGCCAACCTTCGGAACGAAGATGGCACTTGAAGAAGAAGAGACGTCAACTGCGACGTATATGCATGTCTGGTTGATTACGAGAAAGCGTGTGAAGTACAGCACGCCAAGATGGTGCAAATACTAAAAGAAACAGGAATTAACAACCAAGATCTGAAAATAATTAGAAATCTTTACTGGAATCAGACAGCAAATCTTAAGAGTTGAAGGTGAATACACCGGCTATGTGAAGATCATGCATGGAGTGAAGCAAGGCTGTATTTTGTCTCCTATAATCTTTAATATGTACTCTGAAAAAAATATTTATCGAAGCTTTGCATCTGTGCAGCTTTTCCGCTCTACTGCAGATACGATAAATATTGCCATGATGATCTCCAACATTCGCAACGGATAGGCATATCAAGATAAAGAAGATAAATATAAAAGTAGGCAAAGTAGCTGATTAAAAAGATGTGTATTTAAAGGCGATTAAGATGGTCATGAAGAAAAATTCTAAGAAAATTAGAAGGATTTTCAATAATCTCCTTTAGAAGCAAAAGTTTCCCGACCAAATTAAATAGTTCGAATTAACGTTAATATTGAAACCGGGAAAAAACCAGGATATAGCCAACTCATACAGGTCAATCTGCCTATTATATTGCCTGGAAAACTTGTATAAATATCTGATAAAGAATAGCCTAAAACAGGAACTGCAGAAAAACAGAAGTGGTTCTGATATACATTACGAATTTAGAATATCCAGATCCACAATAGATGCATAAATATTTTAAATATTTTAAAATAAAAAATAGATATAATTAGAGCTTCTCTTGAAGATTGCACTGAAAGTTTCAGAGTCAATGAAATCATCATTAACAATATACGATATGCCGATGACACCATAGTATTAGCAGAAACAGAAGACCAACTAAAAATATTGATGACCATATTATCAGAAGAAAGTCACAGGACTGGGCTTGGACATTAACTTTTCCAAAACTAAAATTCGGGTATTCCACAAAAACTCCCATAAACAAGTTATACCTAACATGCAAATAAATAGTATCACCCTTCAGAATTTCCAAAGCTTCATATAACTTGGCAGAGAGCTAAATAGTCAACTGGACCACTCAAAAGAAATTAGAAGCCACATTAAAGTAGCAAGATCTGGTTTCATGAATATGTGTAAAATGATCTGTAACCCTAAGCTATCAGTCTCAATAAGATTGAGAACACTAAAGTGTTATGTGTGGTCTATTACTATATGAAGCGTGCATTTCCATAACGTAGTAAGTGCCAAATTATAAATTTTTCAGGAGGAGTAAAAAACAGTTTTTTATCGAACATGTTTATTTCTTATAATGTAACATACTGAAAAAGGATTTAGTTTTAAAGGTATTATATAATATAAACATACCGCAAAGGAACAATAAACAAAGCTTATTTGAAAAAAAATTCAAAAATCTGTCTATGGTCAAAACGTTGTAAGTGCCATCAGGTTTGCAAGTCAAAACGTTTTAAGTGCCAGATTTTTAACCGTTGTTTCCAACAGTAGAAACTTGCCCTGGTTGACCTAATTTTTCTTTAAAATACTTCTTGGCATCATCGTGAAGATAAGGGAGCATTTTTTCAATATCTGTTCTTTTTTCTCTGGGATACCAAAGTGAGTTCTAGTTTTTTGAAGGTCTATGATTTTAAAGTCTTCTAATGTAACTCCAGATTTGAGTACATTGGTGTCACTCCATCCAGCGAGCTCACTATGTCCTTTAGCCACCATCACCGTACCAAATTTCTCTCTTGTAAGACGAAGCTGCGTAGCTGTTGAAATTCCTAACTTCTTTTTATTCAGTTTATCACAGGCAACGGTTTTAAAATCATAAAAGTCCTTAACCACCATGCACGAGAATGGATTTTTCTGGGCCGCACTAGTAATTATGTTAACAACATTTATCAATGTATAAGCCTTACACCACTTTTTTACGTTTTTCTATGATTGCGAAATCTCTGTCGCAATTAAGGAAAGTGTGTCCTTTTACAGGAAATGTATGAATAATTTCCTCAAAAACGTTATTTGCTAGTATAGTCAAATACATGGCGATTATGAACTGATTTTTATTTTGACCCCCACAATTATCCGACCACAAAATAAGCTTTTTCTTTCCGTGATTGCCAATTTCCTTAGTAAGGTAAGTATATAAACAGGAGCTTATTTCCAAGGCACCCCTTCCCCCAAAGTCCTCAGTCCATAAACACATGAATCCCTTTCCTGTGATGGAATCGTGAATTCCTAAGTTACACACTGCAAGCTGTTGTGAATAGTACATTTCGGAGTGAGTTAATTGGGGAATGTACATTTTCTGCTGCATATCGAAGGAAAGAACATAGCAATTACTTGTACATGCATTTTTGGTCTCAGTTGACATTGCTTTTGTAGCAGCCTCTGCTCTCCGATGGTGAAGCTCCTGTTCTGTTACAGCAGCTTTATCTCCTGATTTTATTTGAACAGCCAAACTAATCACATGTGGAGCATCTTGCAAAAGGTAAGTTAAATTTTGATATAAAAATTTCATTATACCATTGTCTAGTCACTGGTGGTTTGTTAGGCGGCTGATAATCCGCACAATATTTCTCTAAAAATGCACGGTACATTCTACTTACGTTTAAATCCGGTGACAAGAAGAGCTTATCCGGGGTTTTCGCCCTTGCGTAGTGGCTCTCAATTTTTGGAAAACTTTCGATATGCTCTATAATCTTGTTAGTCCAGACAGTCTTGAAAATATTTTGTCGAGCCCCTCCTCGTTTTTCTGACATATCCATTTTACCATCAAGAATTTTTTCTCCCAAAGTTGCACTTTTCTTGGAGTTACGGCAAAACGTACTACAAAATGTTTTGAGGCAAACCCTTATTTCAGATCCTCCAGGCAAAAGTAAATGGTAGGTGAAAGAGTGCTTTCTCCTACTTTCACTGGGATGTTCGTAATGACCATGACGTCTCCTTTGATTAATTGGGATAAATAAACCTTTGTAGGTAACTTTACTGCTTACTATAATCCGCCATTTCATAGAAATTATTGTACAACTCAACAAGGTATTCCAGTCTTATGGATCTACATGCTAGTGTTTACCTAAAACAATTTTGGATTATTTAGATAGATTTAAACAAAAAAAATTATTTATGTTTTAACGTCTATTTAGATAGGGATCTCTTTAAACCATACTTACATCAGCTGGTGGCATTTTCTTTGTAACGGTCTTTTTATTGACTAGAGAAACATATTCTTCGCCAGAGTTTCTTATTTTCTTGGTTTTATTTTTTTTCCAACTATCAACAACTCTTCTTTTCTTTTTGGACCGTTTTTCTGTAGTTTCATCCATATTCGTTCCAAATACTTATGTTTAAACTTATGTATAATTTAGTAACTGATGCGCCACTCTACATTTAACAGAATTGCACTACGATACTTACAACGTTATGACTTGCACCGCTACTTTATCCCCACGTTTCACGCCGTCGCTAGCCATATCGACATGAAATAAATTTTAGGCGATGGAACATGGTACTTGCAACTCATTTAACTTAAAAAAACCAAATGAGGCATATTGACACTTACAACGTTATGAAAATGCACGGCTTCATATGACTGTGAGACCTAGACATTAAAACAGTAATACGTCAACAAATTAATTTCATTTGAAATGTGGATGTACCGCCGAATGTTAAGAATAAGCTGGACCAGCAGAACTACGAATGAAGAAGTACTGAGAGTACTGAACACACGCACTTATCTGCTCAATACTATCAAAATTAGAAATACGTCATATCTAGGACACATATTGCGCCATAGGAAATTTGAGCAGCTCCAGGAAATATTAGAAGGCAAGATTGAATGTAAAAGGGGCATAGGACAAAAGTAAAAATCTTGGCTACGAAACATCAAAGATTGCACCCACACAAGAATGAATTAATTCATTAAGCCCAGAACAGACAGAAATTTGCTAGATTGATCGCCAACCTCAACAGAGAAGGCACTTAGAAGGAGGAGGAGAAAAAGACAGCGTTTTTAGTCGGACACATGTCGTCTGTTCATTATAAATAATATCTATTTCATTTTTTCTAAACGCGGAGGTTGCGCTATTTGTACGCGTATAAAATATTCAATTGAATTTAATTCACACTATTATTACAAAAGCTTACAATATATTTTTTATATACCCATTAAGTAGTAAAACCAAAAACCCTTAGAATATATCTGAGCAAGCAAACATTCTCAAAGGCTCTTAACATTCTACATTATAAAGCAATAATTCTTTTATGTTCATCTACGCTTCTCTTTTCGCTTTTTATTCAAGGAAATAATTTTTAGAAGCTCAGAGACCCTCTTTCATAAATTAATCCAGAAACTTCGAATAACTTCGAAAATTAGTTTTGTTGTAGTCTTGTAAAAGAAAAACTACACGGTAATAAATTATTTTTGAAATACTTCCTAAGAGATGGTATCTTTTTATTTAGTATGCAACGCAAAAGTAAAACACCACTTTTCTTACGAAATAACACAATTGTATAATTTTAAATGATTTATTATTTTTGCAGTAGAATGAAATAAGCGGACCAAAGGGAAAATTAGTAATTCTTGCAAGGATGTACTATTTATTTAAGTTTAAAACTTTTAGTATTAAAGTGTTTATTAGTTTAAATTATTTTTTCATTCCTATTTAAAACGACAACGAGTCAACACCTCGGCTTCTTCTAATAATATTTCTAATAAAAAAATTATCAGCTAATGAGATTTGTTATCAAGTAATTATTGAAAGTGGAAAGTTTTTTGTGAAACAACTTGGTATGTACTTTTGCAGGAAACTTTATAATTGATACAAACATACTAATAGGCCAGGCATTGCGCCTAGTCTACATTAAATATTTTGACATCCAGAATATATTTAAAAATGTTTCCTCAACCCACCGCTCCAAGCTACGCAGCTATTACCATATTAAATACAAAAAACCTACACCCGCTACCACATCATATTCTAGTAGAAAGCAAGTGATAGTATTAAATGCTCTTCCGGATACAGCTATCTTTGATTACATTAAGGCAATCGGTGAAATCGTAACACCAAAGCGTATTATCCACGCTTCTCGCATATTAAACCAACCCATTTGCATCTTTCTTGCTTCTATTTCTGGCGTCGATACCCTTTTCAAAAACAATCCCACCGTTTGCGTTTAAAACGAAATCGTCCACATCCGCAAATTTATTTCCCCAACTAAAAGATTGTTTAATATCTAATGTATGTCCATCCATTCCAAATCAACTTATCGAAAAGGCATTAAAAAACTAACTTTGTTTGCAACTAGCCCTACCTGTATCTTAGATTCGTACTGGATCACCCGATGAAGATTATTTCCATATAATAAGTTTTCGACGGTCCATCTACATAATACCAGATAAAAAAAAATTTCGAAATACAAACCTCGGTATTAATACCTTTTTGAAAACAATTCTTTCTAAATCTTCGTTACATCTAAACAACTTGAATGTTTCCTTTGCCAAAAGCTGGACATACTGCTGAAACCTGTCAAAACCTACCGGATACCACTACCTACTCCCGATTTGGCTACGTACCTAATGAATCCACCAACAATAGCCCCACCGCACCTTCCGGCACATCTTACAGTTCTGCCCGAAATTTTTACTCCGACAATTAATCTAACATCACAACTCTATCTTTAAATCAACCTCAACCTACACCTCCTGCTATCGCCCTCCTCAAAAGAGCCCATTCAACTGACTCAATCCTCAATTATCTCCCTGTAATAACCATTTCAGATCCCACTACTCACAGTCTGATCGATCCACATTCCCTTCATGACAAGTTCGTCTGCCCCCTCAATCATAGACAATCTTATAGCAGCAAAGCCATCATCCTTTTTAATTAACTCGCTACAACTAATTGCTTTCTTGGAAAATTCTTTCGACTGCCATTACCCCTTAGCTGAAGCATACCAATTTACCACGAACGTTACCTCCGTTTTTGAAGACCTCAAACAAATCTACCATAATATCTCTGATATATCACTTAAAAATCATATAACTCGCCTATAAAAAAGAATTGAGGCTACGATGGCTATATAACTTTCATATTTACTATAATTCAATGGAATTACGACAGATATTATCCGCGCTTAGAATGTCTGCAGTTACTGATATATCTCCACACCACATCACACCTTCATTTGCTTACAAGAAACAACGTCAACTAAGCTCCATACACTCAAAGAATTTGAAGGGTATCATTACATCAGATCTGTGCTCCAGGGTACGTGGAGCTGCATCCATATTTGCTTCTAATGACCATTACTCCACTCTTATTCCTCTGACTATCAATCTCGAACGTGTTGCCATTACAACTTACTGCCCTAACAAACTTACCATACGTTCTATATACAGTCCTCCTGACGACATTCTAAAGAAAGAACTCCTTGATTTAGTGTACCAACTCCACCAACCTTATATGATTGTAGGAGACTTCAACGTCCACAATACTTTGTGGGCTCCTCGCGTACATTTGGACGTGGTAAAGTTGCTAAAATATTATTGATTACTCATGTGTCCTCAATACTAGATTATACACCCACTTTAATATTGCTTCTGGTGCTTTTTCTGCCATCGATCTAAGCATATGTGATCCGAAATCGGCCCCCTACTTATCTTGGCAAACAACTGACGACCTTCACGACAGTAACCATTCCCTATAATTATACGTGTGATGACTATGACCAAGTTTCAGTAAAAAGTTATTGGCGCTTCCACAAGGAAAACTGACCAACAAAAAAAACTGAAAAAAATCTGAATCAATTTTATGCAAAAGACCCAACTCTAGTAATATTGATGATTACATAAAACTATTCTCAAGTGCCATAAATAAAGCAGCATTAAGTCATATTGGCAAAACGATAATTAGCTCCCGACATAAAGTTATACCTTGGTGGAACTCTCAATGTGAACTCGCAATTCGACAATAAAGACTGCGCTTAATCGATACTGCAAACATAAAAATCCTAAAATCTAATTAAGTATAACAAGCTGAAAGCCAAAGCCAAATACGTTGTCAAGCAAAGCAAGAACACATCGTGGTATAACTATGTATCGTCTTTGAATGATAACACCAATCACTCCCAAATGTGGAAACAAATTCGACATGCAAAAATACTTCTGCCGGCCCTTCTGATACTATCCCTTATATTTTTCTTAAAAACCTACCCACCTAACGCCTCACTATTATGTTAGTCATATATAATTCTATTTGGTCTTCTCAAATATTTCCTACTCAATGAAACACATCCGGAATTATAACTGTCCTAAAACATGGCAAACACCAATGTTTTCTCAGTTCTATAGACCGATTTCTCTCACTTGCACCATGCTCAACTCATTGTTTAAGTTTACGCCCGAGAATATTTTTCACGCTTACGAAGGGTTAAATTAGAACCCGTCGTGAATTCCGTTATTTTACTCAACGCTGCAAATAGTGCCGTTTTGGCATTGTGTTTGCATTTGTTTTTTATCGTTACATATTTATTACCACTTCCCATTTCCGTCGATACCTTGCACGTTGACCCGTTTAGACGTTATAAGGTTAGTGTCCTTTTGGCAATGCCGCCATCTTTATTTTTTGTGTCAACGTATTGGTTGTTACCCCCTTCCCTTTTCTACGATACCTTACACGTTGTTGTACGTTGAGCCGTTTAGACGTTACAAGCTTAGTGTCCTTTTGGCAATGCTGCCATCTTTGTTTTTTGTGTTAACGTATTTGCTACCCCATCCCCTTTTCATACGAAAAGAAGAATTGACGCTAACTTCGCGTTTAAACGATGTCATACGAAAAGAAGAAGAATTGACGCTATATTCACGTTTAAACGATGTCCAAAAAGAAGAAGGATTGACGCTATCTTGACGTTTGAACGATTACAGTTGACATGACAGTTGACAGATGACAGTTGTCATTCAATTGTCAAAGGGTGGCGCAAACGGATGGTGCTAAAAAGCAACAAACGCCTAATTCCTGGAATGAAGAGAAAGACATAAATAATATAAGAAGTATAAAGATGCATCTAAGTGTCAATTGGAGAAATATAAATTCAAAATCTTTGACATGGAGAAACCAAATCAAAAACAGGAAGAAATTAAACAAAATATTATAGATAATTTAAAAGAGTATATATATTTAATGAAATAATGAAAACAATTATAAATATGTGTATAGTACATTAGATCACTTTTTAGTCTCATGTTTCATAAAACAAAAATTATTATCTAATTATGTTACGACTACTGCTTATATATAAAAATAATTTCAATACATATATTCAGTGTTGAATATATTCAACATTGGGGATGATTATCAAAGGGATTAACTAAACATTTTCTAAGGTGAAAGTCACAATACCAGAATAATCTCCCGACCGTCAACGATGATATATAAAGGCCATTAGAGTTGTTTATGAAACAGCCATTGTCACCATATCATTTTAAACAGGTAGCTGTCGGGGATAGCTGTGACCAGCTAGAAATTATTATCTTGGGGATTACAAAGGGTGTACAGTAAAGAGTACACTTTGTGTTTATTGGGCAATTTTAAGTAATTTTTACATCTGCCAGGAATCTTTTAATATACATTTACATTTAAGGAATAATTAAATGATTTGCAATATTTAAACAAATAAACCACAAAAACGGTTACAAATAACCTAAATAATTATGTTTTATGCCCCATGCGGTAATTTTTATTAAAACAGTTTTTACAACTTAATAATCTTCGACAAAATGTTATAAACCAGTGGCAAATAATTTCAAATTAAATACTATATGGAAGTAAAACACACTTAATTGTAATATGAATTTAATTTTATGTGTGTTCCGACGTTTTGATTTCCAATCGGGAAATCGTTTTCAAAATACTCTTAAAGATTATCAATTATTTAAAATGTAAATATTTACAAGTTGCCGCTGCCTTATATCACCAATTTGACAGTTGACTTCCTGGCCTCGATACTTCGGGATTTTGACGGCATAAGCCATATTTTGAGTAACTTTCTGACAGTTTTTGTGGGATAAAAAATTCAAGCGACCTTAACATACGATCTATTCTAATATTTAGAAATTCGATTTAAAACGTTAGTTTGAAAACAGTAAATCTAACTTAAAAACCTACAAGGATAAAACTGATTTTCTTAGTCGGCTGTATACCATATATATCACAAAGATTTTTATTAAAAAATCCTTTATTAAAGGTATATTTACTGAAAATAATTCTTACGATCTAAATCACAAAATGTTTTCGGACTAAACAGTAAACAGTCCATAAGCAGTGCTGCTACTAGGTATACATCATTAGCTTAGAATTATACTGTGGTATGTGCACGTGCAGCAAATTAAGTTCTGAGAAACATGAAAAACAAATTCTTCACTGTAACGGATATACGGGTACACCTAGTACACCCAAATATGAAAAACAATATTTTTCGAACTTATGAAGAGAACTGTAAAATATGGTAAAAACTTTATAGAAAAGATAAGAAATATGTTTATGGGTATGTTTACGGGATATACACACCATACATTATTACACACTATTGGTTTTGGGTAGTATAGATCCATACTTAGCCTTATTCACTTCTGCCATTCACTTAAACATACTTTTGATGGCCTGAAATTTGTTTTGAGGAAGTGATCGTGTGACTAATAAACGAGTTGGTTCTTTAATAAACTGTTTCTTTTCGCAGTTAGTTCTAATAGGCCGAAAATCGCGAATGAATACTTTCTTCCAGTCACTATGAGTGTGACTCACTTTAAATCCCATTTCAAATATGGATCGCGAAAATTCTAATGCAACTACTTTGTTTTATGGTACACAACTATCACTTCAGAATATTATGGTTTTCACATTGGCATGATCTCTAAAAACAGCTTTTAGAATTTTGATCAATGCACTTGCTATATCATTGCCACTTCTACCCATAAGAGATTCACTCCATAAGGCACAGTGTACTTGCTTCGTTTTGGATAATATTGCAGTTAAATTGTAAACCTTTAACTTAATTTTATAATACAAGTTACTTACTTCAGCATGAGCACAGCTCAAGACATTGTGTAAATCAAACACCAAAAAATTATTATGAGTTTCTCTATCTTTTTTTTCTTCACAAGCCGCATTATTTGCTTGTATATTCTGATCATACACTGTTAATTGTTCAGCCTGCAATAATACACCTTCTTTATGTTTTAGTTTGATCTCTTCACATAAATCACAACGATTTATTTAGGGTACATGAAAATAAATATTGAAGTGATTGCAAACTAGTTGCTGATAAAAAGACTCGTTGTTTATTGGATTCATTACAAAGTTCGGAGCAAAGATTATACATTTTTTTAATACTCAAAGATGACTCTAAGTACAGTCGTTGTCTATTAGCTCTACAGTAGTAAGATTCTACTGCAGGAAATAATTCTATGTATCTCTTAACAAAATTGACATCTTCTTCAGGTATCTTATATTTTGTGTGTTTTCTTAGGTAGGTATATCAGGTTTATTTGAAATAATCACCTTTTTCAAATGAACTGCGTATACAGAGGTTTGGCTGATTTCTAAGATGCTTGAATAAAAGGTTTTACACACTTGAATTTTTCGACTGCCTATTTGAAAGTAATAATTAAATGTCTGTTTTCTTCTTCTGTTTTGACGATTTTTTTCTATGTCGCTCTATACTGAACGTTTTTAAGGTTACTAATAAAAACAATTTCTTCGCATGTTCTGTTAAAGTGTAAAAACGCTAAAAAAACTGCCCCCTTTCATCTTATGTAAGTTGCTGGCATTTATACAAACACTTAAATGTACAGCATTTTACTGTTTTTATTGTTATTTTTTTGTCTAAAACAACTTTTATTCTAAAAGATATGTATTCTTTTCCTGCGTCATGTGCCACTTTTTTAATACTACTTTTCCAATTACTTGGGTTCTTCTGTCTTTTGCTAGTCAGTGTTTTGGATAACTCGATTTGAGTAGTCACACTTTCAGTTCTATTTGCAGCTGCGGCAACAATTTAGATTTAGCATCTATTGGAATCTTCTTCTTCTTCAGATGCAAATCCACTAATGGATGTTAGCGATCACATTTTCCATTAACTCTCTATTTCTTGCAATATGTATCAGAGATTGTATGTCGTTAATCCCTGTCCATTGCCTTATGTTTCGGAGCCAGGACATTTTCTTGCGTCCCATTCCTCTCTTGCCTTCAATTTTACCCTCGATTATAAGTTGGAGGAACTGGTATTTTTCATTTCGCATGATGTGACCTAGATACGCCGTTTTCCTTTTCTTGATGGTTTCGAAAAGTTGGCGTTCTTGGTTTATTCTTTTAAGGACATCTATATTTGTGATTTTCGCTGTCCATGGTATTTTTAGGATACGGCGATAAAGCCACATTTCGAAAGCTTCCAATCTGTTTATATCCCTCGTTTTGAGTGTCCAGCCCTCTACGCCATATAGCAGCACTGACCATACGTAGCACTTAGTAAACCTTAGTCTCAGTTGAAGATCGAACTCAGAACAAGTCAGTACCTTCTTGAATTTTACGAAAGCTTGTCGAGCTTGCTCAATGCGACATTTTACTTCCCTGTCCGATGCCAGTCTTCAAATAGCCACGATCCAGGTATTTAAATTTACTCACTCTTTCTATGGATTTACTATTCAGTGTTATGGTGGAGTTTTCAAATGCATCCAAGTTTCTGGAGATGATCATGAATTTGGTCTTTTTGGTATTAATCTCTAGTCCCATTCGCTCACTGTATTCTCCGATTATAGTGACAAGTTGTTGAAGATCGACTATGTTGTCACAAATTAAGACACCATCATCAGCATATCGTATGTTGTTGATCAATACTCCATTCACCTTGATTCCCATCTCTGCATCCTCCAAAGACTCTTGAAATATGGCTTCTGAATAAATGTTAAATAAAAGAGGGGAAAGCACACATCCCTGTCGAACGCCTCTTCTTATATGTATGGGCTTAGATATAGAATTGTCTATTTTTAGCTGTGCCGTTTGATGCCAGTACAAGTTTTCAATGCATCTTATGTCTTTTTGGTCTACATCAACTTTCTTGAGAATCTGCATTAACTTGTGGTGTTGGACACGATCAAACGCTTTTTTGTAATCTAAAAAGCATAGGAACACATCCTTCCTCTGATCGTAACAATTTTGGACCAGTATATGTGTTGCTACTATTGCTTCTCGTGTTCCTAAACCTTGCCTAAACCCGAACTGTGAATCACTGATGTCCCATTCACATTTTTTGTATAATCTTTGACGTAGTATTTTTAAGAATATCTTTAAAGTGTGACTCATCAGGCTAATGAGTCTGTGATCCTCACATCTTTTTGCATTGACTTTCTTGGGCAGGGGAATAAAGGTAGAGCGTAACCACTGTTGAGGATAGCAGCCAGTTTCATAAATTAAATTAAATATTTTGTGTAGTGCTGAAATTCCCTTTCATCTAGTAATTTGAGTATTTCTGTCGGGATCTCATCTGGTCCAGGTGCCTTATTGTTTTTTGAATTTAATATTGCTTTTTCTATCTCCTCTTTGGTGATTGATGGGCCAGTCAGCTGGTCGTCTGTATAAACTTCACTCATGGGTCTTTCGTCATGGAAGAGCTCCTGGATATAATTTTCCATATATCAATTTTTCTCTTTTCACCCAGCACTATCTGGTTATCCTGATTAACTATGGTAGTTGGTCTTCGTTTTCTGTATATTCCAGCAGTTTCCTTAAGCTTTTTATGTAAATTACGGTCGTCGTGTTGTCTTTGTAAATGTTCTAGATCGGTAAATGTTCTATTGGAATCACTAGAGTCTTTTTCGCAAACAGCTAGTACATATTCTCTGTCCCTGCCTGAATCATAACCATGGCAATCTATGAAGTCTTCACATTGAAGAGACTAGTCAGTTTCTTCATTTTCATCGTCAGTAGGGTCTATATTCCCTATAGTTTCACTGGAAATCTGTAGGTCTTTCTTTTGAACTACGCTATAATATTTAAATTTGTTTGGAAATTCCTTACAGTAAAAAATAAATAAAGAAAAACTTACTCTAAATCTTTTAAGTTCGTTCCTACATTTTTCATCGAATCAGAATTCGCACTAGCCAATTTAAAATGCATTACAAATAAAATAAGAGTGGACTTAAAAGTCACAAAGGTTAGCAAAACATTTTTCTGAAAAGATAAAATCTAACCTCACTTTTTCATTTTTGGTATTTAAAGTTTCATTTACTCCTTATTTTAGAATTATAGATTAATTAAATTGTTCAGAAACCTTATGTGATCGATTACTCACAAAAGTACACACAAGTTTATAGTTTCCCGTTATTTTAATAGTTCATATAGCTATCTGTTATAATAAACTACTATTGTAACAAAGTTGTATGTGCGTAATACTCGGCTGCTTGAAATGCAAACGTAAAATAACAAAGTTGTATGTGACACATAGAACTAAGTTACTCAAACAGTTTCTTAGAGTTACCGAGGTATAGTGGTAATTGAAATTCATCGTAATAGAACTATGTATTTCTGCCATAAATACCATAAAACTAATTTTGCAAAAAATGTTACATAAAACACTATAATTCTGATCTAACGACATGTTTAAATCTGCTAAATCTATGGGTGAAAACCTTCATAAATATTATTTAATTGGTATTATTATTGGTTATGTTTAGTAATTTTTCCGTGTTTCCATGTTTAAAACCCGTATTTTTTGCCTTCGTAGAGTATGAACAGGCATTTGATAGTATCCAGATGTTTAGTATCCGCACAAAATACGATACGATCTCTTGTTACTTTATCATTTATAAATCCACTTTGATATTTTTCGTTCACGTTCTTGGTTAGCTCAAGAATATTTTTTCTGTTCGAAGAATGAGATATACCTTTATTTACTTCAGAGTAATATATTATTTTACTGTTTTTAAATTTTTTCTATTATATTTTATGAATACTTTTTTTTAAACAACGCGGATAGATGCCTTCAATGTAGGTACAAACGAAGAAGAATTCCGTAAAGTCTTAGCAGGTAAGTTTAAAGCAGATCCTTCAAATAATCAACACCAAATTGACGACATTAACAAAAATAAATAAAAACTTTGTCAAAGCCGGACTACAGGTAGCAAACAAAACAAGAACAGAAATAAGAGAACATTAATAAGACAAAATAAGCAACGAAACTAACCAATTAATGAAAGAAAGAAGACAACTACTATTGGAAAATAAACGCAACACTTAATATACGTAGAACTTTAAAGAAACAATTAAAACATAACTAAAATGCGATATAAACAAATAACACGGAAACTTAATATAGTAAGTCATTGATAACAACAAAGGCCTAAAATATTTAAGATCATTATTTGATGTCCAAAAAATTATCTAAATTAAAGACACCAATAATAAGGAAAAAAGAAAAAGTATTAGATTACAAAGACAGTCGAAGACTTCCACAAAACCCTGTACAGCTCGCAAAGCCTACCTAAATCAACAAAAGAGAAGGTCGAAAGAAAACTAAAAACGTGGGATCAGAGGTACTACCGAATATAGAAGGATTTTAAATAGAAAGAGCTTTAAAAGAGCTAAAGAATAATAACCTCCAGGACACGACAGTTTAATTTCCTAGCTCAAGAAAACAAGTAAGACAGTAACAATTCTCATACTAACAGAGCTATTTAATAGCAAAAAATGTCTCCATAATAGCAAAAACTATTTAAAAAAAATTGTTAAATATAATACGTATATACATATTAAAACTACTTTTCACTGAAGTATACTGTACAATTGGTAAAATAGTAAATCAACGGGAGTTTTCTCATTTAAATCGTAAGTAAGCATCTACAAAGCTTATAACAGCACGATAACATTTCTAACAATACAAGAACAAGTCGAAAATCCATTCGAAACTTCGTAATTGTTTCCGATAACTGCATCAAACTTGATTCTAATTTAAAAGTATTTGTCTTGGCGGAGAGAGCGCCTACGAAGTTATGCTGCGGTATTTTTCTTAACATAGCTCCAACATAAAGCCAGAGAAGGTAAGGAAAAACTAATTTCAAACTCACTTATCTTCCAGGGATTAATTTATATAGAAGGAGGAGAAGGAAGAAACGGTATGCCTTTTCAGGCATGTCTTTGAGTTACACGCGAAAGAGGGAATAGATAAATACTCCGGTTTCGTTTTATGTGTTACGTATTATGTTTAAAAGTTGACTAACACAAACAACCAAAGGGCAAACAGGGTAGCTAAACATTACAGGATGTCTATACATTTTTGATGAATTTTAGGCTAAAAATTAATTTTTAGATACGTCCTCTATAGTTTATTTTTATGAACGAGAGAGTAATTAGCATAATTTTAACTGGTATCTCCGACCACACCATGGGCGTGCTCAAGATTAATTGAAAAATTACTTTGAATAATTGTAAAAAATAAATGAATTATTTCAGTGTTATAAAGTGTTATGTGTATGTAAACAAAAGTGACCTCTTTTATCACACACTATATTAGAACTGACTGGCCTACATTAAAAAGGGTTTTAAAAAATTCACATTTTTTTTTAATTTTTAAAAATTACAAAAGAGAAAAAGAGTTTTTAAAAACGTCTAAGGTATGTTAAATAGATGAATAAAAATATTAATATAAAACTTACAGCTACTTGTTACAAATCCAAATCAGATTCAGAAGATGAACTTTCAGAACCAAGATTTATAAAAACTGGCTCGATCATTTTATCAGTATATTATTGTCCAGCTTCCACATTTTTTCCTCTTCTTTAATAGTGTGATTTACTGCCTTTTCCCAGTTTTCAGGTTTTACATTATTTACGGCCTCCAAAAACAACTGTTTAACATCATGAATTTTAAAAGTGGTATTTTTTCTTGAAACTTCACTCTTTATCTGTGCCCATACCAGTTCAATCGGGTTTAATTCACAATGATATGGTGGGGATCTAAGTACTGTCATTCCACGATTTTTGGCAATTTCATCAATTTCGTATTTTTTAAATTTTTTTTTATGAAGGGCACACAACGAATAAAGTTCCTTTCTTATAGATCCGGGATGGTACGTAATATTTTTTGAACTCAGCCAATTCTGCAAGTCTTTTTTTAACCACTTGGTTGTGGGCAGTCCTTCTATAAGTCTGGAGTGATAACTTGCATTATCCATTACTATTACACAGTTCTTAGGAAGAAGATCTATCATTTGTTCGAACCATTCTTGAAAGACATCAGCGTTCATGTCTTCATGGTAGTCACCGGTACGAGTTGATTCAAAAGTTAATAAACCACCTTCAACAAAACCGTCTGAACTGCCAATGTGTACTATTATCAGCCTGCGTCCCTTTCCTGATGGTGGGTTTAAACCAGTAGATAAGTTATTTACAAAAGCGTGCCTTTGACTTGTAACAGTTTCATCCTGCCAAAATTTATTTGGTGTATGACCCTCGTTGATCCATATTTCATCAAGATAAAATATTTTTCTTTTTTTTCATTTCCTTTATGGTTCTTAGAAAATGTCTTCTCCATATGACAATATCGCTTCTTTCTAGTAAAATATACTTTCTGGGATTCTTTTTCCAGCGGAAGCCTATTTCTTTTAAAAGTTTCCATAACGTACTTCGACTCATTTCTGGGTAATCCTTATCATCTCGAACTGAGACAAGAACTTTATCCAATGTTGGAAATTCTTGTCTAAAGAAGAATTCATGCACTTTCCGTCGAAGTCCTTCTTTAAAATGATATTCTATTTGAAATTTTGGTTTCCCTGGAGCATTACGTGTCATTTGAAAACTACCACATTTCTCTTCTTTAATAACTCTGTAAATCGTAGATTTCCCAACACCAAGTGTACTGCTAACTAACTCAACGGTCTGATCAACACTTTCACATAAACGTTTGTCTGTAAATGATTTAAAACAATTAAATATTAATGTTTTTTCATTAACTGTTAAAGGACCAATTTTTCGGCGTTTACACGGCACTTCCAAATTTTCCATAACACTAGTATACACAATAAACTGCACCTTGCACCACTGAAGTACCTACTTTTAGTGAACTGTTAAGAATTTTGAATACGCCAATTGGACCTTCCTACAAAATGGAAAAACCCACTATCACATTTTCTGTGGAATAAGTTTAGAAGGTAATTATCTAGTCAATTACTGTCGTAGATTCCTGGAATTAAAGAATTAAATGTTTGATTGTTGAAACCCTTACTTCGTGGAATGCACTCATTTCAGATAAAATAAAACGTTTTATTTTATCTAAAGAATTAAACTTTATTTTGCAAATAGGTAGGTATTTATTAAACTTTTATTGGTTATATATAACCAATAAAATAAACATCTTACATTTCTTGCAAATTCATTAGTACCTGTTAATCTCCATCACTCCGACACTGGCAACCTTATTTAGGGATTAGTAACCCTCACAACTATTGTATTCTATTCTGCTCCAACCTTTATACCTGGTGGTCATACTCAATTTAAAATTGTTTTCCTATATACTTCTGTAAACTTGTTGACAAATATCTGTTTTTCATTGAGTCACCCGTATCAACAGTTTAGGGATTTGCATACATAATTTATTGTTTTATTACTCTCTCATACATAAAAATACACTATAATGTATTTTAAAATTTAATAAGCAGGCTTATGACTAGAACTGGGCTTATTCTTCTTACAATTTTTATCTGTTGTATTTACAATGAACGTCATAATGGGGTGTATTATTGTCCTACGCACTTTTGTTTTCGTATTTCATATATAATGTATATTCTTCCTTTCTTTCTTTCTTTCTCCCTTCCTTTTACCTTATCAGGGTGTCGGATTTGGACTGGCTATTTTAATTTTCAGTTACCCACCTCTTGCATTCTTTTCTGTTTCCTGCCATTATTTTCAATTCCTCGAGTGACTTTTGTTTAAGTTTTACCGCCTCTACTACTTGCTGTATCCATTTTTTCTTGGTCTGTCTCTTTTTCTTTTTCCGATGTTCTTTGCTTTATAAACTTGTCTTGTTATTCTATTGGATTGCATCCTCATCAGATGCCCATACCAGTTCATTTGTATCTTTGCTATTTTGTTCATTATCGGTTCCTGGTTGGCCATTCTCCTAATAGTCTCGTTGCTTAATCTATCCCATTTTGTCTTTTCAACTATCTTTCTTAGATGTCTCATCTTCATTGCTTTTATCCTGCTCTTATGTTTTCCAGAATTGTCCAGTTTTCAGTTGCATAGAGCACAGTCGGTATCACTATTGTGTTATATATTTTTATTCTTGTCTCTCGTGTAAGTTCTCTTTTTCCCATTATAAGGGCTAACGCATAGTATAACTTGTTTGATTTCTTTGCTCTATTTGTTATTTCCCAGTCTATTTTTCCATCATTAGTTATACTTCCCATGTATTCGTAAGTTATTACTATTTCCAATTCTGAGTTTTTACATTTTATCTTTATTTGATTATCTTCCTGATCTCCTTTGCCACTGATTATCATTATCTTACTTTTTTCCTCGTTTATCTCCCTTTGTAGTTTCTCTAGTTGTTCGAACCATATATCCATTAGTTTCTGCATTTTATTCTCGGAATCTGCTATTAGTACTATGTCGTCTGCATACATTAAGGACTTTATTGTTACCAGTTGTAATCTGTGGTAACCTATTATTGTCTGTAGTTAATTGGTTCTGACTCTAGTGTTTTTTATCAATTCGTTCATTACTATTATGAATAGCAAAGGGCTGAGACTATCTCCTTGTTTAATACCTCTCTTCCAATTAAATGATTCCGATCTTTTCTTTGTTATTTGTACCCTTCCTTTTACCTCTTTTGAGTACTTTCTATAATTTTTATCAATGCATTAGGTACATTTATTTTTCTCAAGCATTTCCCTATAATATGTCTTTCAATCGTGTCAAATGCTGCTCTTAGGTCTATGAATGCTAATACTAGTTTTCCCCCGTATCTATATATAATATAATGTATATAAAGATGTTTATTTTTATTATTGAGTCATTTAGCAAGTTTCCTAATTTATTGGCCAATGCAGCTTAAAGCTTTACTTTATTTTCCCTGTTGGTCAAGCTCAGTATCTTTCTGCTAAGACAGTTAAGATTCATTGTTTGCTTGTAACATTTCGTCATTTAAATAATCGAAAAATGTTTCAAATTATGATTTATATAATATATAAAATAATTATCTGTAATCACTACAAAATAGGCAATTCCGATTACTTATGAAAATATATTATTCACGTTCTTAAATTTGGTAAAACCTATATATTATAGCTCATGGTACAATGAACATAAGAGATAATATTGCGCATGATAATTTGACAGCCGACCAAGGCGTGTGACGTAGTTAAGAATGATCGAACTCATGGTGAAATGAACACAATGAATCCAACAAGAGAACCAGTTTCATTAATTGTATCTTCTGAAGATAGTATTGTAGAACATGATTCTTATGATATGCATAAAAAAAGTTTGAGTATTTCTATGATAAAGATGTTAACAGATTCAAATTAAACTCCTAAAAGAGCCTGCGATATTATTTTAAAGTCAGGCGAGAAGGTGAGCTTTGTTTCAATTATAAATAAATCATATTCTTTGCCTGGTAGCAAGAGTTCGTCATAAACAAGTTATCATTCTAAAAATGATGCTATCATCTGAAAGATTATATTCAGTAAAAGAGTTTCTTAACGAATAACTAAGAAATTACAGTACCTTTATATATAAGTAACTTAAGCATTTTTTTATATGAATATGAAAAAAAAAAAAAAAAACAAAAATAATGACAAACACAGATGACCCCAGACATATAACTATAAACGGCAGTGAGACAGAACAAATCCAGGAATATATCTACCTAGGCCGAATCCTTGAGACTTGACAAAGAGAACCAAAGTGCGGCAATTACTAGAAGAGCAAGACTAGCATGGGCAGAATTTGGAAAACTTAGTTGGATACTTAAGGACCGCAAAATACCCCAATACTTGAGGAGCAAAGTGTTCAACCAATGCATCCTTCCTATCATGACATATGGATGTCAAAGCAAACATGAATTAACTGAAAGAACAATGGCAAGAGCAATGTTAGTTATACGACTGTCAGATAAAAAGAGAAACGACTGGGTAAGATCCAAAACAAAAGTCGAGGACATAACAACAAAAATTGCCAATCTTAAACGGAGCTTCGCTGGCCACACTGCTAGACAGAAAGACCAACGTTGGAATACTACAATACAACATTGGAGACCTTACCAAAAGTAAACTACCAAGAGGAAGACCACAGATGAGATGGGTTGATGACATTAAAAGAATAGCCGGAACAAATTGGAAATATGTTGCGCAGGACAGAGACCGATGGAAGGAGTTGGGAGAGGCCTATGTCCAAACATGGACGGCAAAAGGCTAAGAAGAAGAAGTATTTTTATATATATTTGGGTATCATACGAAGCAACTTTAACTTATTAGTTTCAGTAAATTTTAATTACTGTTATCTTCTGACTTTTTGTAAGCTTTGTCCATAAAATTATACAATTTTCTGTGACAATAAAGCATATTTCTAGTTTATTCTGTTCTATACCCATATGATATAAACAGTGATCTTCCAAGTCTTTTAAACATAGTCTTAAAGAACTCCTGATTTACCACAGTTTCTATTTTATTGATGAGTACCTGTCTCATGTATTGTATTGCATTTTTTATGTTTAACGTATGTAGTAATGTAAAAATTTACATAAATAAATCTATCTTATACTCTTACTTTACCAAATTTCCCACTTTTTTTCTATTAATAAATTACAACAACACTAGTAACTCTTCAAAGGAAACTTTACATTTACATTACACAAAGGTTAATTATCTTTTAAAATGTTAAGCATAATATTAGAAAAGGTTACACAGGAAGCAAACATTTAGAACAGGTCTGATCTACCACAAAAAACATCACTGCTTGGCATTTGAACGACTTGGTAATCTTGGCTAGAAGGAAAATAGAGATGATGGAAACAGTCCTAAAACTAAAATAGAGGGTAGGAACCAAGCTATCTATCTATCTGTCTATAGCCCAAAATCTATTCATGTGTTGAATATAGGCCTCTCCCATTTGTCTCCACTTGTATCTGTCTTCTGTTTGTCTTTTCCACATTGGACCTGTCGATCTCATTTGCGGTCGACCTCTTGACCTTTTCGCAGTATATGATCTCCAGCGGCCAATTTCTTTATTCCATCTTTCATCCTAATATCTTTCCTTATGCCCAGCCCATTTCCATTTTAATTTTAATGCATATTTAACAGCGTCTGTTGTTTCGGTTTTGCATCTTATCCACTCGTTCCTCTTTTATCTCTTAACGATATTCGGCTAATGGAACCAAGCTAGAGGAACCAAGCTAATGTATATAAATTAAGCAAAAACAAAGTAAATAGAATGTACAAATGAGAAAAGGAGGCAGTACCTAACCATGACAACAGCAAGGCAAGCACAATAGAAATTCGAAGAAGTTAAAAGATTTGATTCCTTAGGAAATGTCTTCACAAGAGAATCTAACTATGAAGAAGAAATACAGAAAAGAATTATGTCTAGCAACCGTGCTGTATATGCTCTCAATGGGTTGTTAACAAGCAAAAGTATATCTCGAAGAGGACATCCAAAACTAAGGAAATACAAGACAGTAATAAGGCCGATAGTTATGTATGCTTCTGAAAAATTGGTCACAGCTAAAAAAAAACAGTTTTTATTAGTTTGGGAGCGCAAAATCTTGTGGCAACATATTCACCGTAATTAAAGTTCAAAGACTTAGATGTTATGTTCATGTGCAGAGAATGATTTCATCGAGAATTCTCAGAATGGTACTACCTAATGCATTGGCAGGCAAAAGGCGAAGAGGAAGACCGAGGTCAGGATGGAGCAACGAAGTTAAAGAAGATATGAGAAGACTTAACATAACGAACTAGGAAAGAAAATTGAGTAACAAAGGATAGTACATCAGCCATTGGCCTACTAGACTCGTAGTGCTTACATATTAGTATAATTATTAAAAGATACCAAGATAATTTGATGTGTAAAAATTAGAAAAAAAATCATTTAAAATATTGTGCAATATTGTATGACCTCACTACAC
This sequence comes from Diabrotica balteata, assembly GCA_918026665.1. NCBI lineage: Eukaryota > Metazoa > Arthropoda > Insecta > Coleoptera > Chrysomelidae > Diabrotica > Diabrotica balteata. Next base: position 116,845,350 of record OU898282.1, read on the forward strand.
TCATATTCGATGGCCAGCTAGCTCATCCGATCTAAATAAAGTTGACTTTATCATTATTTATTTCGATTTTGTGTTTAGTTCAGTATATACGTACACATTTTGTATACCTACATTACAAAGTGATGAGTAGCTTTTTAAACATCTGAAATATCGAACTCTGGACTATAAACTTATACAATTTTATCAAGATGTACCTATGTGTAATAAAAGCTAATTTAAACTTGTTTTATAAAGGACATCTATACAGATTGAACGAATTTAAAACGGATCATACAATTTAATATATGTCTGTTTGAACTGCATTTGAAATAGTGGACCACTATAACACTTGGACAAAAATAAATCCATACCTGGGTATAGACATTGTATAAAATATCGTTCAACTATCTGTCTCGCAACAATGTTACAATGTTGTTTGCGTAATGGAAGCGATAATAGTTCAGGAAATGAAGCTCGAAAAAAGTTAAAACTTCGCAATTTTTTCGTCCTGCATGCATTGAGTTGAAATGTTAACAGAAGGTAGGTGATAGCCCAATGATCAAAAACTATATCAAACCGAAGTGCGTTGAAGGGTTTTAGGGGTGAAAACTATCGCTAATTGTCAAAAATTATAAAATAACATATTAAACCTGAATATGGCTAAAATTTGGTTTGAATTAGTTAAATAATGATTATTTTATACTTTTGAATAGAGTTCCATCATATTTGAACCCTTAAAAAGCAGCCCATGTTAGAGATTAATGAAAAAAATTACTAATTCTAAAAAATGATTTCGCTTTGGATCGATTTGGATAAAAATTTGGATTTAAGCTCAATTCACCCACTGCTTTATAGTTTATGTCATGTCGACGAACCCTGATTGTTGTTAGGGGTGAAAACTACCCCTAGTTGTCAAAAATTTTAAATAACATATTAAACCTGAATATGGCTAAAAATTTGGTTTGAATTAATTAAATAATGATAGTTTCGTGCTTTTGAATAAAGTTCCGTAATAGTTCAACCCTTAAAAAGCGACCCTAGTTAGAGATTAATGTAAAAAAAAGTAGTAATGGAAGAAAATGATTTCGCCTTGGAACGATTTGGATAAAAATTTGGAATTAAGCTCAACTCACCCTCTGCTTTATAGTTTATGTCATGCCGATGAACCCTGATTGTTCTTAGGGGTGAAAACTACCCCTAATTTTCAAAAATTGTAAAATAACATTACAAATCTTAAGATGAGTGAAATTTGGTTTGGATTAGTTAAATAGTGATTTTTTTATACTTTAAAATACAATTTCATACATTTTCAACCCTTAAAAATTAATTGTTATGAGTGCTATAGGTGAAAACAATTTTTTGCCAAAATTTTGCAACTTTTCAACTTTTGAATATCACCCTTTATAACATTGCAGTTTTTATAAACTAATTTAATATATATAAATTGAAAAAAGTAGAATTAAATACAAAAAAATTTATCAACATACAAAGGCACCATATATTCTTATACATTTACATAAATAGTTGAAAATATTTACATTTATAACAACAACAACAAAAGTTCATCGGGTGCAGGTTGTTTGTTCATGCGTACGGGTAATAACAAACCATCTTTGTAATACCATCCCCAATCTGTTGCTCTGATATTTTCATTGCCAAGCCATAGACATATGAGCAGCTGTTTTATTCTGTTTTATGGGATTTCAAAATAAGAACGCTTAAAATTTCAAACGTATAACGCCCCACTACCTAATATACCGGTTTTGTAGATTATTATGCTCCGAAATGTACTGTACTATACTAATGGAATTTTCCGGAAAAAAAATTAATTGCTTTTTTTAACGTATTTCCTTCATTTTTAACGATAGAGTGTTTCTTCAAAAACCGTTTTGTAAAGGTTTGTAAGAGCTACTAGTATCTGTGAATTAAATATTTTTGGAACCCTTGGTTTTTAAATGGGGTGAGTTTAATGGGCTCGAAAAAGATGGTGCTTGATCGTAAATCGATGCTTTAAACGGCTATATCTCGTCAAATATTCATTGTACAACAAATCTAAATAAAGGCAAATTTTAGTCATTAAAAAAGATACAATTTAGTACATTTTTATTTTTTTCATATATTCAGTATTTTCGGGATTATTTAAAAAAAGAAGGGTAAAAAATATGAAATTGTAAATCGTTTCTCGCTTTATGCTGTACTTTTTCTAAAACTAAGCATTTTAAATGGGTCAAAGTTCCTAAACGTATTAACAATACATGTGCAAAGAAAATTGCAGAAAGGTGAAGATCGATTTTAAAATGAAGGTGGTTAGGGGGTTGTTTTCATCGATTTTTTCGTAAAAAAATGAGGTATTGACCTTATTTTTATCATAACTCACTCAATTTTTGAGCTAGAGTCTTTTTTTATGATAGGTCTATTTATGCTATTTAAAAAAAGGTTCTGTGAGTTTTCCTCCAAAAATGCATAATTTTCCCGATATTTGACTTTGAATCTTTGAAATTTGGCATTTGAAGAAAACCGCTGAACATTGATAGGCCGTATTTCGGTTCCTGTTATATCGCAAAAACATTTTAAAAAATAAATTGTATTTGTCTTCTTAAAAGCTACAAATTTGTTTTCTACAATTTTTTTGATAAAACGCACCATTTTCGAGTTATTCGCGAAAAATCGATTAGAAACGTCGATTTTTTCGTCTAAAAGTTGTTACTTTCAATCGCGAATAACTTGAAAAATATCAGTTTTTTTTGTTTAGAATCACTTTTTTAATCGAAATTTGTAGTTAAAACGTAAAAAAAAAATTTCATCCCCAAGATGGGGTGGCAACCACCCCTAAGCTTTGGCGCACTTTGGTTCGATACAGATTTTGATCCTTGGCTATTACCTACCTTCTCTTAAAATTTCAAGTCAATACACGCAGGACGAAAAAATTGCGAGGTGAAATGATTCATTTCCTGGACTATAAGTGGTTTGACAGCATAATAAAATCGTAGATTTATCTGTAGCTTTCAATTTTTATGATTTCAGAATCCAGCAGCCCGCTGAATTATTGGATTTTTATAATATAATTATTTGACAACCTTTTGTTGGTCAACTAGCTGCAGAAGAATTGAGCCAAAATACAAAATATTTCGTATGTTCCGAATTTATTTCGTTCAATCTGTATATGTCTGCTTCAGGGTTAGTTTTGGCAGACAGTATAGAATTACGAAATCTTTGTCTAATGAGGACAAAGTCAATTTAATTTCAGATCATTCTATTCGTTGTATCACCAGGAGATTTCCATGTATACAATCTTCTTCTGGTAGTTTAAAAAGTGTATTAGCTATTACAAATTCTTCCGTCTGGCAAAATTGTATCAAACGGTCACCACGTTCATTTCTATTTTCTAGAGCATATTCCCCCACATTTCCATCTACTCCTCCATGGCTAACTTTGGCATTGAAGTCGCTTATTACTATTGTAGTGCGAATATTAATTTTAGTCGTACTCTAATATTTATTTCTTGCATTATTCATTTTTAACTGAAATTTGAAAAAAATTTTAGAAGTTATTAATTGGATTTTTTATAGTTTACTATTACCGCTATAATGAAAATGCTATTATCATCTCATTTTATAAAAAAAACCTGAATAGATTTCACGCCAGGGTGATGATGTAATATAGAATAGCATGAACGTATAAACATAGATGGACACAGCAATAAGATACCTTTAACACACAATGTTTTGAAGCTTCGATAGAATGTGATGCTTCCGCAATGAGCATAAGCGTGCTTGAATTATTACTCGCGGGTAATTATTCAGATTTTAAAAACTGGAAGTAGTAATAATGTATAAAAACACGTTCAAAGAATTAAAAAAAACGAGAGTTTAACTATTAGCAAATCACGTCTTTATAGAAAAATTAAAATACAATTTTATTTGTTTTAAAATTAATACAACTAAATATAGTTGAATTCAAGTTAATTTTTTAATAGGTATCAAAATAATGCTACAATAAAAAATCTTTATAGTTTTCTCCTAAATTTGCTACCCAAATAGTTCGGTCGTCAATATTATTTGGAAACCTACATAGAAAAATAAATGAGTTTTATTTATTTCACTAATTTATTTGTATCCATGAGAAATATTAAATTAAAAAGGTACTAAACAGATCTTTTTTAATCAGATGATGTCTACTTACAATTTAAAAATGTCTACTAATTTCATGCACTCATATCTTATTCAATACAATAATGAACATAAATAAACCCAATGGTTTGTCAACTAAAATGAAAACAAACACGCTTCCTCATTTCCTTATCTTAAATAATGTAAATTTTATGTACTTACAAATGAAATGAGAGATCGGGATGTAAATATTTCGTTTATTTTATTTCACTTTTCACAAAAATCACTCAAAATACAGTCAAAATATCAAAAACTAGCTTTTCCTCATCTACTGTAAAAAGTAAACAAACATGGAACAGCATTTGAAGTTTGACGTAGATCCATAAGACAGAGAAATGTAAAGAACCGTTACCATTTATAAATAGTTTTCAGTGCTTCTACATATAAAATAATTGATTGGTATCTATTATACGCTATTATTAAATTTATTTAAATTATTAAATGATAATGCACACTATGTGCACACTTGATATTTTGATTACAATTAAATATATTAATATAACCAATAAATTATTATTTTGGTTTGATAGCACCTGTAGAGTATAAAATACGGAGTAATATTTTCAGCGACTCGCGAATAAGAAGTTTTAAAACAAAACGTGACAACAGTTGAAGGTGCTGAGAATATGAACTATTCAAATAATTTTGACTACATAATTTTATGTAAATAACTGAGTCCATCTGTGTTTATACGTCCATGTAGAATAATTTTTATCGCAGATCTTACTTGTTTTAGTTTTGTACGCTTCTTCCGTTTTATAAACAGCTGTGGTTATCTCATCTGGTTTTCAGATTTTCCAAACTATACAGTACTTAACTACTTTGTTATCTTGAAAATCCCCACCTAAATCACTTTCTCACGGTATCTTATCCAATTTAAACACTCCTTCTAAAACATTACATTATCGAGAATTTCGAATTTTCTCCTTCGAACAAGTATTATCCTGTTATTAATGCTTATGAGTCTTATCAAGAGTTATTTATTGCCAAGGTAAAATTTCACGTTACATTAAATTTTGAAGTGCGTACCTTTGTTTAAAAGCGTCCTAACGGAAATCCAGGGAGAAAGGGTGAAAATGCCAAAGACGCGCATTGGTAACACCCTCGTTTTACTTTGTTGGAAAATCGTCAGCCACCAAGATTCTATTCGCCCGTTGTACCAGGACCGGCTATGGTTTTAATTAAAAGGTGAAACGTTAATTGGTGTAACCTAATACTGAGAATATACCAAACGTTTTAAAATTAAACAATTATAAATTTGGGGGAACAATTTATTTTAAAGTTTGAATATAAAAATAGAAAATAATCTACATTCATGAAATGTTGCCTATAGAGTTACGTAGTGTGGTTTCTCGTATTTCATAAGCCAAACGAATATCTGGCATTACTTTTCATGCTTTATAAGAGCATTATGATTACTTAGAGTTCTTGACTTCTTGTTTTTAATATTGTCTGAGATAGAAGAGGCAATAAAGCTCAAAAATCAGCTAAACCTTCGAAAATCGGCGCAGTAAAACGGATTAAACTGAAATGAAATAAAATGAAAAATTGCATTTGGAAAATGCATTTTAGAGAGTGGAAACTTAAACAAAAAAAGGCAAGGAATAAATAAATTGCTACTCAGGGGTGTTCTGAGTCGCTGAACACGGATATCATGGTCATCTCGCCGATCGAAACATCTGTTGTGTAATCCAAAACTTGATAATCAAAACCATGTAATCTTTACATAGCAATCATGCAATCTTTGTTAAGTAGTTATTGTAGATAACTATTTTTCTTCTTCTTAGGGTGCGAACGTTGGCGATCATTCTGGCTATGATGACTTTGTTTGTTGCTATACGAAATAGCTGTGTTGAGGTCTTTAAGGTATGCAAGCCAGGATATTCTTCTCCGTCCTGGGACCCTTTTCCCTTCAATTTTACCTTGCAAAATGCATTGAAGCAGCTCGTATCTGCCTTGACTTCTCATTATATGTCCCAAGGACTACAGCTTACGGCCCTTCACAATGTTAAAAAAAATTCGCAGTACTTCTTCATTGGTGACTTTGTCTGTCCATGGTATCTTCAGGATCCTTCTGTATGACCATAGCTCAAAAGCCTGAAGTTTTGATAGAGTTTTGCTCCTTCAATGTCGACGTTTCTACTCTCTACAAAAGCACTGAGTACACATAACATTTAAAAGACTAATTTTTGTTTCTAGGGTGAGATCATGGCTCTTGAACACAAAAATCGTAGTCAAGAATGCACTTTTTGCCTTTCCGTAGATAGCTATGTGTAGGGTCAACTAGTTAACCAGCTAGTTAGTTAAGAAATTAAAGTGTAAGCCGAGCGACAAAATTTAAGTAAAAATTAATAGATGACTACGAAGAAACATTTGACGTTGTAGATATATCGAAAACTGAACAATTTTCAAGTGAAAAAAAAAAAACAGAAAAATTTACAAACATAACGAACTTGTGAATTTTGTGATTTAGTAAATAGTATTAGTAAAAAAGGTAATTACATAATAACGGACATCAGTTATTAGGAAAGAGTAAATACAGAGTGGCCCAAAAGTCTGTAAACGGTCAATTATCTCGTAAATTGCTAGTTATAATTGTACAAAATTTATGGTACACCTATTTTGGGATACGGAGATTCCATATTTAATAATTACAATGTTGCCAAATTTGCCGTTTATCTTATATTATTAGTAACTTTGGTTTTTCATCACCCTGTATATTCAGTCGTTATTGGAATCTCCTATTCAATACAAGTTCAACCATATGTAACACTTATGATTTTATGTAGTTTGGAAGGTCTTAAATACATAAAACAGAAAGTCTGGCAAAGCCTAATTGTCTCAATAAATTCTTTAATACTAACTATTTTTAACTACAATAAAATGTAACAATTGATAGATTACAACATTTTTTAACATAATGGTTACTTTATCAAATGTTCAAAATGTGCTTCATGTGGGTTGACAGTACCCTAATCGATGGTAGAATGCGTAGACTTGCTAGTTTAGCTTTGTAAACTGAATTTTTCAAGCATCCCTAATAAAAATAATTTTTAGGATTGAAATCAGGTGAATGCGGAGGCCATTCAATTCTACCTCGTCTACCAATCCATCGTCCGGGAAATACCTCTTCTAAATAACGTGAAACATTTACACCAAATTTTGTAAAATTATGACAAGCAATTTACAATTTACGAATTACGAATTACAAATTACGAATTTACTAGATAGATACCGATCAGTTAGACTGAAAAGAGTTATGAATGACAACAAAACTAGATATAATGCAAAGTTTTGTTGAAAATACACATACATCCTCACGCAGGATTGCACAAGTACATGATGTAGGTCGTTCTTCAGTCTTAAGTGTGTTACATAAGAATATTTTTAACCGATACAAAATTAACTTGCAAGAATTAAGTGAAGATGACTTTGATCGTGAATTAGAGTTTACTGAGGTAATGATGGATAAAATGGAAAAGAAAAAAAATTCGTTAATAGAATACGTTTTTCCAGCGAAGCAACCTTTACACTGTGTGAAAGTGTAAATCGACACAATTCAAGGTACTAAAGTGACGTAAACCCACACTGGATGCGTGAAAACCAAACTCAAAGACCACAAAAATTTAATGTATGGTCAGGTATAGTAGGTACTCAGTTAATTTAGCCATTTTTTATCGAAGGTAATTTAACTTCAGATAGTTAAGAAATGTTACTTAGAAATGAAACTATACCTACACTCATAAACTTGTTGGTGCCAATTTTAATTAGATATGGGCAAGATGGAGCTCCAACTCATTTTAGGGTAAATGCTCGGAGTTATTTAGAAGAGATATTTCCAGGACGATGGATCGGTAGACGAGGTAGATTTGAATGGTCCCCACGTTCACCTGATTTCAATCCTAAAGATTATTTTTATTGGGGATACTTGAAAAATTCAGTTTATAAAACTAAACCAAGTCTTGCAAAACTAAGGCAACGAAAAATCTATGAATCTCGAATAAATTCTAGACAATCATGGAAAAATGTAGTAGACGCATTCTACCGTCGATTAGGGTACTGTCAACTCACAAATGGAAGACATTTTAAATACTTGATAAAGTAACTATTGTGTTAAAAAATGTTGTAATCTATCAATTGTTACGTTTTAATGTAGTTAAAAATAGTTAGTATTAAAAAATTTATTGAGACAATAAGGCGTTGCCAGACTTCTGTTTTATGTATTTAAGACCTTCCAGATTACATAAAATCATAAGTGTTACATATGGTTGAACTCGTATTGAAAAGGAAATTCTAATAATCACTGAATATACAGGGTGATGAATTTGAAAAACCAAAGTTACTAATAATATAAGAAAAACGGCAAATCTGGCAACATTGCAAATATCAAATATGGAATCTCCGTATCCCAAAATAGGTGTACACGAAATTTTATATAATTATGTCTGGTAATTTACGAGATAATTGGCTAATATTAATTGGATAATAAATAGATTAAAAGATACTACAATTTTAAATGCCATAAAAACAGGTAAGATTCATAAATCTTGAATCAACCCTTAAAGTAATTGGTTGGTAAAACTACAGTATTTTTCACCCGGTTTTTTTATTTGTTGTTAAGTAAAGACTAACAATAATCCAACCAAATTTTTGCCTGAAAATTATCTATCAGCTCTTAGTCGATAAACTGTCATATATAGTATAGATGTAAGTAATCTCTCTCTATTACAAAATGTAACTATTTAATTTGTTGAAATTCTAAATTAAGTAATATGTGCATGAAATATGTTATACCCGGTTTCATCGTTCTTGGTGTGTGCCTGAAATAAGCTACTACGGAATTTTTAATATTCGTCTCTCTCTGATAGACAGATGCGTAATTCAATTGTGCGAGTCACGTTTGTCATGGTAAACTGCGATGAGAAGAGAATGAAGAGACCACTCGCGTCTCCCAGTATTGTAGTAATAACCGATGCGTTTGGCCGATACGGTGTCGGTGATAAGTTCGGCCTCTTTACGAATACAGATAGCTGCCACTGGAGGAGGTAAACGAATCGAGCTTAGACAAGGAAAGACAGATGAAACAACTCATTGCAAGTGTTTTTACACGCACACGCCAAGAAAGATGAAAACATCTATATCATATTTAATATTTTATACAAAATAACCTACTTTTAGAGCAGTCAATTCCTTGAAATCCATCGATACAGTCGCATTTTCCTACGTAACAAGAGCCCCTTCCGGAACAATCGTTGGGACAGGTGGTGCTTACTCCTTCGGCTTCAGATATTATCAGAGATACACTGTGAGGTTGGAGCTCATCATTGTACACCTAGAATAAAATAACAAGATATATTATCACTTAATAAAAAAATTTAAACAATAAAATATTTGGTAAATATATACATATACAATTGTCGTGTCGCAGTGTTAATTACTATACGCCTCCTAAACGACTTGACCGATTTTTATGAAATTTTATATGTATTTTTAGTAGATCTAAGAATAGGTCGTAATATATTTTTCATACCTCTTAATATTAATAATGGAATTTTTTAAATTTTTTGAACAGATTTTTTTATTTTTATTTTTTTATGATGTGGGCAACTTAAATTGGTTGGCTGATTTAGTTAGTTGCGATACTCCCCCGAAACGGGTTAATCGATTTTTATGAAATTTTATATGTATATTAGTTATGTCTGAGAATAGCTCGTAATATATGTGGTCGGTGCAATGCCACACCCACGAATGTGCAAAATGAGCGTTAGGAAATATTCAACTTTTAAACTTTCAATTAGTTGACAAAATTCAGGATTTAATGCGACATTTTTTTTGTACTTTTAATATCAGATGTTATATTTATATTTTAAAGATATTATCAGAGATTTTCGAAAATATCCATTATTTTTCGGAAAAAGTTACATTCGTGATTGCGGCATTGTAGTTTTTGTAATAAAATGCATATACGTGAAATTATATCAACCTTTATTATGGCAAAAGTGAAACAAAAAGTACCTTCTAATAAAAAAAAATAATAACAATAAAAAAGATAGAAGTAATAACATACTACTTAGTAAAATACTTCATATTTTAGAATAATTTAATTCTCGTCTGAATCCTCGCTTTCATTTGGCTCCGGTAAGTTGTCCTTTTTTTGCCCTGTATTTTTATCGGCAGTTATAGAATTATAAAAGTTATGATAGTTCTTTGGAATTGTTAAATCATTACACATTTTCTGCAGATCTTTATATTTAGCAATCGCAACTGGCAACTGCTTATCATAAGCTTTCTTCAAGTCAACGTTTTTGGGTCGACCACGACTTTTCATGCAGTTTACTTATTGAAATTCATCTCCAAAATTTTTTTATAGGACATTGTCACCATGGCATCGGTTTTAATGTATCATAACCAGCAAAAACTACTTCGAATTTTCTTTGATTTTTAATAAGAAATTTAATCTATACATTATTTGCATTTATAGATCACCTAGCTCTGATACTGAACTATTTTTTCAGAGCCTGCTAAATTTGTTAGATATTCTACCCATTAAAAGCAGAAAAATTTTATGTGGTGATTTTAATATTGACTACGCTACTGTTTGTGCGACCCAACTGTCTTTGGTAACTATTTTTGAATCATATGGTCTCACAATGCACGTTAATTCTGCAACAAGAATCTCAAAAACATCATCCTCGACAATTGATTATGTGGTTTCCGATTTTCCACCCGCTGACGTCCATTCTACAGTTATTAGTGGGGGGCTTTCTGATCATGAAGCGGTATATACCAAGTTTAGCAGTTTACAAACACCTCACTCAAAAACCCGACGATTAGGTAGGATTTTTTCCACTCAAAACTTTCGTAAATTCTATAATTCATGCTTGACTTCTGACTGGAGTTTTTCTTCTGGAGACATTGACTGTAATGTTAGTGATTTTCTAAATAGACTTGTATCTATTTTTAATAAAGCATTTCCTCTATTAAACATCAGGCCAAAACATAATAAACCTTGGATTACCAAAGGCATTCGCATATCTGCGAAAAATATGCGTTCTCTGCTATATATTAAAAAATTTAATGACAGTATCTCCATCTCTGATTATATCAACAAGTACAGAAAATGCTATATAAAACTACTCAAAGTAGCCAAAAAATCCTACTTTCATAATCGCTTAACAAGCTCCAAAAATATTTCAAAAGAAACTTGGTCAATAATAAACGATTTTCGAAATAAAACCAGTACAGCGGATCAAACCTTTTCTTTTCCTAACCCCGAAAATCTAAATGATTACTTTGTTAATGTGAGTAAAAATATAACCTCAACTATTTCGCCACATCAAGATCCAGTGTCCTATCTCTCTAATTCAAAAAACATTGCTGATACCTTCTTTTTAAGACCAGTTGATAAGACGGAACTCATTTCAACAATTCGTAGTATAAAAAGCACATCGTCCTGTAGTACAGATGGATTATCTATTAAAATTTTCTCAAATCTACCGCATAATGTTTTGGACGTCATGGTCTCGCTAGTAAATGATTCCCTTGAAAAAGGTACATTCCCTAACTGCCTAAAGACTGCCATCGTCATTCCTCTTCATAAAGGTGGAGAAAAATCTGATGCCTGCAACTATAGACCTATTGCCTTGTTACCAGCACTATCAAAAATTATTGAAAGACTTATAAAAGTTCGACTTATGCCCTTTCTCCTTAAATATAATATTTTATCGCAAAATCAGTTCGGCTTTTTGTCTAATAGATGCACTAGTGATGCCATATTTTCTGTGTTACATGATGTATATCTATCACTAAACAGTAACCTCTCCTCCGCCACCGTTTTCTGCGACTATTCCAAAGCCTTTGACTGCGTAAATCACGACATTCTATTAAAAAAATTAACTTTCTATGGAATTCGGGGTGTGTCTTTGAACTGGTTCAAAACTTACTTGGTAGGTAGGAAACAATTGGTTAGAATAAATGACACCGACTCTAGTTGTAAAGATATTGAGTGTGGAGTACCGCAAGGTTCAGTATTAGGTCCCATTCTTTTTTTACTTTTCATTAATGACATCACTTACTTGAAAATTAAAGGGAAAATTTTTCTATTTGCTGATGATACCAGTATTACTTGGAGCAGCTCTGATACTTCAACGCTTCATTCAATTATAACCGATGATTTACTTATAATCAAGGCTTGGTCAGACTCCAACTTACTTAGCTTTAACGTGGATAAGACTGTAGCATTATCTTATAAAGGAGTCATGCAACCCTTACTTTTGAATGAGAGCCAAATCAATATCGTAAATTCCGTGAAATTTCTAGGTATTCTCATTGACAGTGATCTCAAATGGTCCTTGCATACTGACTCCTTAAGGAAGAAACTAGCCTCAGCTTGCTTTGCAATAAGATCTGTTTCGAAGGAACTAAATTTATCTTCTGCCAAAATGGCATATTTCTCATTGTTCGAGTCCCATCTTCGATATGGGCTTCCATTTTGGGGTTCTAGTACAGCGGCCCAATTTGATACTATTTTTAAGTTGCAAAAAAGAGCAATCCGTTATCTATTTGGTCTCAAACAAACAACTCATTGCAAGACCTACTTCAAAAATCACGGAATTTTGACGCTTCCCTCTTTATTTATTTTGGAAACGGTTTGTTTGATTCGAAAGCATCTAAACATTTTTCCCGATAGACCTGACCATGGCTACTCCATTAGAAATTCGGATTGTAACGTTTATTTGCCGATCCCGTCCACTCAGCTAGTAAAGAATTCTATTCTATATCGTGCAAAGAAACTTTATAATCACCTTCCAAGAGAAATTAAATCCGCAACATCCTTCATTAAGTTTCGTAAGGTGACAAAAATCTATCTCTCAGAAAGACCATATTATTCAGTTGACGAGTTTCTTAATGTATAACAAAGAAACAAAATTAGTATTGTTTATAATTACATTTGGGTGTCTCAAGCAGTGGCTACAATTTGTCTCATTTGTTGTTGTCTGTACAAATTATGTAGGTTATACAATAATTTTACTAATTTATAATTGTGTTATTCTGTTTTTTACTATATTGTTTTTGTTTTATACTTTTTGTATTATTTGTATTATTTGACTGATTTATTTTTTAGCTTTGTCCATAAAATTGTTCAATAATTTTCAGTGACAATAAAGCATATTTCTATTCTATTCTATTCTAAACTTGTTGCCAAGGAATTTGGTTCAATGTATAGTTCTGTATTCCAAAGGATTTGAAATCAAAGACGTCATCAAACATTATGAATCTGACTTCAAATGGACGTGGATGTGTTCGAGCATTTCTTATTATCTGAGCCCAACCTTCTGGTGAATAAACAGGGACATATTTTGATTTTTGTTCGATTTTCGAGTGGAGTGAATCACACTCCATCTCGGTATGCCCTGTTTCAAAAAACTTGTGATCAATCGTTTTTAAATTAGTATGATCCGTAAGAAGTTTCAAGCACATAGCAGCAAAATGTGAATTTCTTTGTTGCCCGCCACACCCGTTCGACATCATTCGAACCTCAGTAATGGTTGGTTGATTAATAATGTAATTTTAAATACACGTGGATATCTCATTTGAAACCCTTTTTCCTTGGGTTTCGTTCCAAAGGTAGCAGATTCTAGCCTGATTTCCTAAGTTGTAGAGAGTCAGGTTGTAAATAGCCAATTTTCGTAGGTAAAATATTTGTCCTGTTGGACCCTTTGGAGCCGTAAGCACTGCTTCGAGGTCAAAGTTAAACGATAGTACCTCTGGATTATTCTTTGAAATTTCTTTGTCTTCGTCTCTAGCCTCACAAGCTAATTGCTTCCTTAGCATGTGTTGGTGATGAGCCTGTTCATGTGTTATTTTTTCCTCCTTTGTCAAATTCGTATATTTTAAGCACTTTTTACAGTGGTCTTTTTTGGGTTTATGGAACCCGAAGCTATAAGTTGTCGTCGATATTTTTCGAAAGAAACTGGATGGACATTTAATTCTGAGCACTTTAATTTGTACAATTTGTACATAATAGAGACGTTTAGTGCAGAATCCAAATACCTTTTGGTACTAGAAGCCCTACAGTAATGCGACTCCACTGCTGGAAATGACAGAATGTGCTCACGAATCAGCAGTTCATCATCATCTTTCAATTTATTATGTGGGACATGTTTTCCGCGATTTTGGGGAGGCAAATATTGAGGAGCAATATTGGGGAGGCAAATCTATTTGTCAGTTGTGGTTGATATTTCCTTACCGCATGTTTCAGTGCAAAATTAAATAGCAGGGAGTGAGAGGATTTCCTTGTCTAAGCCCGGTGTCAATGAGGAATTCCTCCGATGTGGTGCTGCTAATTCTGATCTGTGCGGAAGCGTTCTGATCTGTGCTCATCTATGCCAATCGTAGCAGCTTTCCAGATACTCCCATTTCTACCATGGTCTTTCACAATGCGTCTCTACTAACAGACTCGTAAGCTTGTTTAAAGTCCACGAAGCTTTGGTGTACATTGCGGTTGAATTTCCAGTTTTTTCCAACACCTGGCGTAGGACGAATATCTGGTCTATGATCGATCTTCCCGGTCTAAATCCGCTTTGGTAGTCTCCTATTATTTCCTCTGCTTATGGAGTTAGTCTTCTAGACAGTATTAATATATAAAAGTACTATATAATTTTGTACGATATATTGATTAACGATATTTCTTTATCTTCTTCTTCTTCTTCAGCCTTCATTTATCCAATGTTGGACATAGGCCTCCTCCAATTGCTTCCATGCTTCCCTATCTTTTGCAATTCTCATGCACCGCTTTTCAGCTACAGCAGTTATATCGTCTATCCATCTCTTTTTAGGTCTTCCCACGCTTCTTTTTGTTTCTCGACGTCTCGAGAATGTCACTTTATGAGACCATCTGTTGGTGTCTTGTCTTGCTACATGTGCTACCCATTGCCATCTCAATGTCGCTATTTTTCCCATGATGTCGGTTACTTTAGTTCTTCGACGTATTTCGGTGTTAGTAATTTTGTCTCTGAGGCTTATATTTAACATGGCCCTCTCCATGGCCCGTTGAGTTACTCTTAATTGTTCTGCAATTTTTCGTGTTATTGCTATAGTTTTCAATCCATAAGTTGTAACTGGTAGTATACAAGTGTCATTGGTTTTTCGTTTTAAGTGAATTGGGATTTTTCTGTCTTTGAAAATAAAGCTCAACTTACCAAAAGCAGCCTATGATAATTGAGTCCTTCTTTTAATTTCTAGGGTTTGATTTTCCTTTTCGTTTTTAATTGCATGTCCTAGATATATATATATATATATATATATATATAT
This sequence comes from Diabrotica balteata, assembly GCA_918026665.1. Classification (NCBI taxonomy): domain Eukaryota; kingdom Metazoa; phylum Arthropoda; class Insecta; order Coleoptera; family Chrysomelidae; genus Diabrotica; species Diabrotica balteata. Next base: position 116,860,811 of record OU898282.1, read on the forward strand.
ATTGTTCTAACCTTTTCAATATTGATGTTATGTATTGTGATGTTTTCTAGGCTGTTGCTTAATATCTTTGTTTTGTCGAAATTCTTTTTTAATCCTATTTGATTCGATTTGTGATTTAAATCTTGTAGCATTGATTTTAGTTCATGGATATCTGTGCTTATTAGTACTATGTCGTCTGCAAAACGCAAATGGTTAAGATATTCTCCATCTATTTTTAATCTATTTTCGGCCCAATTTAGTTGTTTGAAAACATTTTCTAATGCCAAAGTAAATAACTTGGGTGAGATGGTGTCGCCCTGTCTCACACCTTTGCCAAGGTCTATTTTCATAGTTTTCAGATCATCATTTATTTTTACGTGAAAAGTAGCATCATCGTATATATTCTTAAGGAGGGCAGCATATCTTGAATCTACTCTGGCGTCGTTCAATGCTGTTAAGAAAGCCCATTTCTCGATACTGTCGAATGCTTTGTGATAATCGACAAATGCCAGATATATTCGTATGTTGTACTCTATTGTTTTTTCAATAATGGTCCGAATTGTTTGCAAGTGATCGATAGTGCTAAAACCCTTACGAAAGCCTGCTTGCTCCACAGGTTGGTATGCATCTAGTTTAGCTGTCAATTTATTTGTTATTATTCGGGTTAGTAGTTTGTAAAGGTATGACAATAAGCTTATTGGTCGGTAGTTTTTCTATATTTGCGGCGTCCCCTTTTTTATGGAGTAGAATGACTTCCGCATTTTCCATGTCTTCGGTATTTGTCCTTCCAATAGGCATTTATTAAGTAATGCTCTTATTGCCTCTTCTAATGCAGTCCCATTTTCAGCATCTCTGAAGTAATTTTATCTTCTCCTGGTGTTTTCCCATTTTTCATTTGTTTTAGGGTGGCTCTAATTTCTGATATTATTTCAGGGAAGTCCTCTAAGCCCACATTTAAGATATGTTTTGTTGGTATACCGGGGTTCGGAATAGTAGAAGTTCCACGGTCGTCTTTTATCTTTATGATTTTATTCCTGCCAGTGGATCTAGATGTTTTTAGTACTTTCATGTTCTTATTGTTTTCTATGGTTTCAAGAATCTGGTTTGTTCTATAAACTCTGAGGTCTTTTCGAATATTTTTCTTAACGCTTCTGTTGAGCGCTTTATAGTCCAGGTTATCTCTGTTCGTTCTTCTTCTTTTCTCTATCTGTTCTAGAGTTTCGGGTTTTAGTTTAGCTTCCTTTTGTTTTCTTTTTCTGCAACAAAGTTTCTTAGTGACTGTTTGTATATTCCTTTATAGTTGCGACATATTTGTTTGTCTCCCTTCTTTGATTTTCGATTTAATTTTATTCACTAGAATTCATATATTAATCTTATTGTACATGTTATATTAAAAGGTAATTTTACTTTTTTACTCATTTGCATATATTTTTATTTAGATTATCCTTGTTGTACTAAGTCTGGTGTCTAATAGAGCTACCCGTCACAATATTTGGTTTTTGTTCACCCCACTCTTGCATTCAAATTATTTTTTTCTTACTGTGTAGTGCTCTATTATATAGTATAAATGACAATTCTTACTTGACAATTTTTTTGTACTCTTTACTATACTTTTTACCGCGAAACATATTTCCCAATATAATATAATCTAATTTTCAGGTAAATTAAAGAGCTACCCGGCATAATTACTAGTTTATTTCTATAAATTTGTCAATATACCTGTAAAAGTATTTTAATTATAGTTTACATTATTGTATTCCAGTAAATACCTCCAATATATAAGAGCTATTTCGTGTTCCTCTTCGCATTATTTCTCGATGTTCCTTCTACCCTATTCCTCGTTTAAGTTTATACACCCAATCGGAACGATCCTTTGTAATTGAAACCACCTATTAGACCACATATTAGACATTAGAAGGTCGTATCTAAAAGGGCAAGTCCTAATTTAATAACAAAACCTCTTGCTTGCTTATTTCTTAGGGAAGTTTGTAATTCGATAAAACCACTTCACCTACGTCTACGTTTTCTGCAAACTTTCGATATACTTACCTCTGAACATTTTATTGTGGAAGTGAAAACATCGAAAAGCCATATACACACCAACAACAGGCGCATTTTACGTGATTTGCCCTTAGATAAAATTGAGTGAAGTGGGAAAATACATTTGGATTTGTGATGTGTTGTTTTTTTAGGTGAGTGGCAAAAATAATAACCTGGCAGCTTAATGTACCGAATTTTTCATCTTTTCTACATTTACCACGAATTTTGAAATAGATAAACATACAATAATGATATTTGATATTTTGCGATTAATTCCAATACTTATTTCCTAACAGTTTATGGTAGGTAATATTATGATATACATTAATATGACATTTCGGTTTACATTTTAGATTGAAGGTTAAGCCAGCCAAGCTTTTATTAAAATACTATTCGACATTGTCGAAAGTTACCTTTGTCAACATACTATTAGTTCAAGATATGTTGGTGGAAATACTAGAAAACCTCAGAATTTTTTTATGCATCAATTTGCATAAAAATTTTGTGGGTAAGCTCAACCGCTTATTTTCCAAATTTATATAAACTAAAAGTAAACCTTATAACAGATAGGAATAACACCAAAATATGACGGACTTGTTTGATACTATATAAGATTATTTGATACTATGAAATATTCTTTAATAATTTTATTAATCTGTCTCACCTTCAAAACCCCTCTTTATTATCATTTAAGTTAAAAATATATTGTTTTGCAGATATTTTTATTAATTTAATAATGCAATGTAATTTGTAGCATTTCAAATCACTTTGTATATGTTAAAACGCCGAGAAAGTATTTTCAATCTTTTTGCATCGCTGGAATTGATATAAACACATTTTAAAGTTTGTTTATATATTACAGATTTGTGCATTTCCTAGGTACTCTTTTGATCGAGAGCAGCTTTTAGGATATTCGGCGTGTCAAATATATAGGAATTTAACCATATATGTTTTGTTTATACTGAGTTGGGCGAATGAATTTTTAAGATAATTACATGACTCTCAGTGTAAAATAACTCTCATCTAGCAGTTAAATGTGTAGTGACAGTGAAGATTTGAAAAAGAGTTCGTTGAGAGCAGATGGCGGTGTGTTTAGTCGGAAAAAACCGGCAAATTTGTTGAAAAAAAGTGATTTATACACAATGTAATGTGTCAGTTCTGATAAAAGTAATCACTGTTTTTGTATTATATCGTCTCTCATCGAAGAGATTTGTATCTAAGAGATTTACGGCGTTTACTACAAATTTGAAAAATGCCCACATGTGTTCCAGTTTTTAAAGAAGCAGAGTTTTAAAGTTTGCATCAAGTGCCTAACTTCCAGCCTCATTTTTCGTAGTTTCGAGATGAATTTGTTCATGTGGCATAGAATCTAACTCCAGTTCCAATCCTAAAAATTTTAAAGAAAAAAATAACTAAATTTAGTGAAATCCAGGTAATCTTTTTTGTTGAACTGTTAAAGTAAAAGTAGATATTTTCTGTTAATATATATTTCATAGTAAGTTTGTTTTGATATTTTGTATTTTATTGTTATTATTTATATTTGTAACTATTTGTGGTGAGATAACAGTAAATATTAAATTTTTTCCCTAAACCATTTTGTTTATTTCTTTTACAAAAAGTTCGTAACCCCTTTTTGTGTTTTTATTTCGTTCGTAACCCCTTTTTTGTTTCATTTCTGTAGTTACTCAAATCTAGCTCCCTTGTCGTTCACTTGTCCATGACCCCAGCCCTACAAATAAACCCTGAGTAGCCGTTCGCCAAAGTTTCGATTTGTTTTGCGTACCCTATCTATAGCCCCATAATTTCTGTCCCCAATTGTTAACCCTTTATAATGATTCTAACGTGGTAGGCAAAAAAAGACATCATTATTTTGTTACAATTAAGCTGTAATTTCTAATCACCCATTCTTTAAGTAGCTACAAATCTTTTTAATACAAAAACTATTTTGCAATATGGCACCTATAAATTACAAATTGACTCTGTTTGAAATTATTTTAAGATGATTTTTAAAAATGTAACTTGATGAATTTTTAAATTCATTATTTGAGTGAATTGTTTCAATGTTCATATCATAAGTAAACTTCTGTTCACTCTCTAGAAGAGTTTGAAATTCGTTGTTTTTATTCTTTAATTTATTCTTTCCAATTGATCAAACCAATCTATCAAACTAAAGAAGCTATCTCCAGTTTAAATTCGGAAGATGCTAAAACTAGACAAGGCATTGCTAGAGTTCTTCGAAACTCAAAGCCTCCTACTCATAACTCTAGCCAATCCGAGAAAAAATCCCTGAAAGAACTTCAGTCATCATCCAAATCTAGTCATTATTCCTGCCGATAAAGGCAATAACCGTCATCCTAAACACTGCTTCTTACATTAATAAACTCTCAAATCTCATCTCTAATTCCTCGTGAAAATCTGTAATTCCTCGTGAAAAGTCTTTCAGATCACCTCGAATGTATAGTCTACACAAAAGTCACAAACCTGATGTTTATCTAAGTCCCATTGTCAGTGCATACAACTGCCCTAAACAACCATTGGCCAAGTATTTAGCCCAAACTCTACAACCTTTCGCCGAAAATGCTTCATCCTTCGTCAAAAACTCATTCAGCTCTTTTTGTTTCATCGAACTTCTTAAATAATACCCTATCTCACCATCAGACATTCTAGTAAGTTTCGATTAGTTTCACTCTTTACAAACATTCCTATAGTACAAACAGTATTCCACAAGACCAGTTACCTCTCATTAAACCTCTCATCCAGAGCCAGCTTTACCAAGTGTGTGTGTTTTGGGCATAGTTAAATAATGTGGCCGACGGGTGGTGATTTGTATGACGAGACGATAAACTGTAATAAACGAAATCCAAATCCCCTTCAAAATAGGTTCAATAGCAACAAAGATATGATATAGCGCCGTTTTGGCAAAGTTGTTATGTTTGTTTGTTTCTTTGTTAGCCTTAGTGACTATTCTTCTTTTCTTCAATGTCTATTAATCCGAACAATAGCAACGAAGATCCGATATAGTGCCGTTCTGGCAATGTTTTTGTCTTTGTTTTTTGTGTTAACGTATTGGATATATCTTCCTTTATCTTTTAAAGTGTTATACGTAGTAATCTGGCATTGTCTTTGAATTTGTTTTTTGTCTTAACATATTCGTTACCTCCTCCACTTTCCATCGCCACCTTGCACGTTGTTGTACGTTGAGCCGTTTGGACGTTACAAGCTTAGCGTCCTTTTGGTTTTAATCCGCCATGTTTTTTCTGTGTCTACGTATTCGCTGGATCTTCCCCTTTCCATTGATACCTTGCACGTTGTTGTATGTTGAGACGTTTAGACGTTAAAAGCTTAGTGTCGTTTTGGAAATTCCGCCATCTTTGTTTTTTTGTGTTGACGTATTTGTAACCTCCTCCCCTTTCCCACGATACCTCACACGTCACGATTGGATGAGCCGTCGTGCCGCCACAACGAAATGAGCCAAAAATGACCAGAATGGACCTTAGATATTTCTTATGGGATGTAACATGGGAAAATACGCCGTACTCTCCTAACCCTTTTACTTAAATAGTGCCACAATGGGCTCTCCACTATCTTCAGTAATTGCCAATATCTCTATGGAAAATTTTGGTCTTCTAAATTGGTTTGCAAATGACTCTGACTATCATCTACCATTGACATGAAATGTCAATGTTAGATGATAAAATACGCTTTTGTCTGTACAACAACAGGACTTTGTGACTGCTGCATCGATACATTTTTCTAACATTAGAAGCACTTATAGGCACAGACAACATACAGAGCTTACAGGCACAGAGCTAAAAACAGTAGATAGGTGTCTTATTTAAATTTTGTTTTTCGTATTTCTAATCTAATTCAAATGAAAGATATTATTTGAAGAATTATTTTGTAACGCCATTTCGTTCGTTTTTGTTATTATTAATAAAGTATTGATGTATTAGTAGACTATAGTAATAAAATTAAACGTGGAGGGTGTTTTGATAAAACCTGTTAGCATATTAAATGTTCGTAAACTCCGTGTTAAAAGTTTTACCCAATTTTTTTTATTTTTACAAAAATAATCGATTATGTTAATATTGTTTTTAAAAAATTTATATCTGCTTTGCTGTATATTTACTAGCTAAAGAACCAAAAAATGGTTTATAGCACGTTCATATATTTACATTTATTTTTAACACCTCGTTTCAGCGTGTTTGGTTATTACTCACGTTCAGTTTCTGATATAACATCCCGGAGCAGTCATACTTTTTCAACTTTATGGATTTCGTATATGCACTTTTTATTATTATGCGGATAATATTAGATGATAGGTAGCTTTTTCGTCTGCACAACGCATTATTCGAAATGTGAGAGTAATAATATGAACTTTATAGATGCTTGTCTGAAATGTGTATTGATTTATCATACAGTTTTTTATTTTAAGCTAAGCTAACATTGCCGTGCACGTCTGTGAAAAATCCGATTAAGACCATGCTAGTTCAATTTATGTTCACTTATGATAATTGAAAATAGTATCGGAGCAAGTAGGGAAGATTAAAATGTAATTAATAGGTTCATTGACTCTGATATAGACATATACAAAGGGCAAAGCCAATACAATTTAAAAACCTACATGCTTGAAAGCATCTCTTAGTTTGTCCTTGTTCTTTTTTATGTCGTTTAGTATTTTTATTTCTATTTTTGTAAATTTTCAGCAGCAAATTTTTTTAGCTTTTGTGTTTTATATGACAGTGTGTATTTTACTTTACTTTTATTTTATATAGTGTACCTATTAAACAAAGCAGAAAATAAAATAGTGATTAATTAAATTAGGTACTTTGTATAATTAATAAGAATATCTGAACTCTATTATCAGAAATAGGCAGAGGTATAGCTTGTTACGATTCGTTTTTTGAAAAAAGAGACTCAGGGAAAAAAATGTTGCAAAACCTATAAGAAAATGGTTTAACAATCCTACAACCAGATTGTTTCGAATAGCTGCCAGCAAACTAAGGATAGCCCTGTAGATCACTAATATTCGAAATGGATAGGCGCCGTTAAAAAGACTTTATTTAAAATATTTATGTATTTTCTTTATATGGAGTAAATTATGATATTGTAACCTACATACATTCGACGTAGCCCATAAAACGGTTGCAAGAACTATGACGTGTGTTCTCGAAGGTTCCGGATATATCGACCATGTAAAAAATCGTGCCGTCAAACAGGTGAAATAGAGGTGAACTATTCCAGATTATTCTAATACATAATAACTTTTATATATAAGCAGCGTTGATATTAGTGAGTTTAGTTGATAAGATATAAACGTACTGTAAACTTATAAATAAACATATTTACATAAATTAGTATCACTCGTTTTATTTAAAAACGCTACATTTGGTGTCACGGTGTGAGATTTAAAAATAAATTTAGCAGTGATTTTTGAAAAAGACTTCAATCAGCACAAGAAGCAGTTTTAACGAATATCATAGAAACTTCAAGAAAAAATAATGATAAATTCGAAAACGTTTCCAAAAGATTCAATAAAACGTCTTAAATTATTAGAGAAGCAAAAACGACGAGAAATTTAAAAATGTTTCTAGAAGATTCAACGAGACTTCTGAAATAATGAAAGAAGTATGTATTCAGAACAATGAGAAATTCGAAGAAGTGTCAAGAACATTAAATAAGGTAAAAGAGAAGATCAAAAAGCTAGGGAGCATGATAACTAATACGAAAGTGCTACCACCAGTTCATGTAGTCATTTTAGATCCTGTAGTGAAAGAAGAATCACTTAGAGATGAAATACATGATGATGAGACACATCATATGAGATTCAAATTAATACCATTTGATTATTTGCTACCATGTCTTCTTGGTCCATATACAATAAACAAGAAAAGGCTGTTTCCTTGACTTATGCATTACGAGGTGATGCTGCGGATATCCTAAGAATATTTTTAAGGGTTAAATGATGGCAAGATGCAAGAAACAGAGATGCCTATCTACAAGAAGTCTACGAAGTACAAATAAGAAGAAGAATTCGAATAAAGCAGATTTTGCTCGTATAGCGCGGTTGGCTTATCTGGAGGTACTAGACAACATTTTCGAAGAAGTTGCTGTAGATACCTTCGTCATTGGGTTAAAAGACAGTGAACTACAGAAAGCTTTATGACTAGCAAAACCGAAAATTGCAGCTGAAGCGCTCGCCATTGCCTTGTAATATAAAACAGCTAGTCGAGCTTCACGGAACTATCGAGTACGAACCTCTAAAAAGAGCGGCGAACAAAAAGGTAAACGTCTGGCGGAAAATAGCTCGTTGCCGAAGAGACGCAAAACCAGATGTTGAAATAGTGGTGACGTAGGTCAAATTGCGTAAATTGCAAAAAAATAATAAGACAGGTAAAAAGCTAAAACACATTGAACACCTGGCTGAAAAAAGTCATTCAAATGTTGATGATCAGTCAAGACGTTCAGACAGTGCAAATTGTAACCACTGTCTTAAATTAGAAGAACGACTTTGCCCCGTGAGATGAACCACCATGATTAATGATCAATGGCAGCTTCAACAGTTACAAGACGCTCAAGTAGATGATCCATGTATAAAAAGAGTATTGAATTAAATCCGTCGAAGGAAAAGACCTTCTTGGAATGACATTAGTGCATGTAGTCCAGAAGTCAAATGTTACTGGAGCCAATGGAATTGCCTAGTATTAAAAGATGATCTTTTGTATAGAACCTTTGAGAACGATGATGGTACAGAATCTAAGCTTCAGTTGATTGTACCTAAAAGTAAAGTGTCAGAAGTATTGCATCAGTTACTTGACGGTACATAAGGTGGACACTTTGGTATTACGAAGAGTCTGCAAAAGGTTAGAAAACGGTTCTATTGCGTAAACTGTAATAATAATGTAATAAAATGGTTCCGGAAATGTGAACTGTATGCAACCAGTGATAGTCCAGGTGTTGGTAAAAAGAGGGCACTTATGAAACAGTATATTATTGATAATATTATGGAAACAGTAGCAACCTACATTGCAGGTCCATTTCCAGAGAAGAATGATGGAAATAAGTATACTCTGTTGCCTGGATTATTAAACGAAATGGACTGAGGCCTATGCGATACCAAATAAAATGATTGTTAAATAATTCTTTAGCCGATTTGGTGTTTCTTTTGAGATCAACTCCAACCAAGGGCAAAACTTTGAGTCAACCCCCTTTCAAAACATTTGTAAATTGATTGGTGTCAATAAGACCAAAACGGAACCCCTGCATCCTCAATTAGATGAAATGGTCGATTTAAAGTTATATCAGGTTATCAAAGAGATTGAGACCGGCACATTCATTTATTCCTAATGGTCTACCGCTCGGCCGTGAATGAAACTATAGACCAGACTCCAACCTGCCTGATGTTGGGTCGTGAAGTTTGTTTATCCTTCGATTTAGAGTTTGGTTGTAGACCTTTCGAAGAACATGTTGCAAGTAAAGATTATGTGGACCACCAGAAGTTAAAAATAAACAACATTCATGAACTTGCCCGACAACACATCCAGTTAGCCAGTGACAGAATAAAAGATTAACATTATTCTCGATGCAAGAATGAAAGCTATGAAGTAGGTGATCTTGTTTGGATTTATAACCTACAAATTTGTCGAGACTTGTCTGCAAAGACAATGGGAAGGTCCGTACGAACTTAAAAAGCGAATAAATGACGTAATATAACGAATTAAGAAGATTTCAAATCGTGAATAATACTTGGTACAAACCCTGTAACTAGCACCCTCTTTAAGAGTAAGATATAAAAACAAATTCATGGAATGTATCAGCTTCCAAAACATATTCGTATAAAATTTCATTACAATTTTATTTGCCTATGCGAGGTTTAATTACCTTTTTTTTTGAAACACAATGTAGAGTTTTTTATTATCTGATTTTTAAAATATTAACATAATTGTATTATTAAATATATATTGGCGACGTGCAAGTACTTGGAGGGGATACGAGAAACGATCGTGCGTGAGTAGTGGAGAAATCTTGCATTTTTTACTGCACATTTCATAGATTATAGATTTCATAAATTCATATTGTCAATTGTCATATTTCATATTCGTTTGTTTATTTACACCTTCTGTCACTGAAGAAAATGGGATTTAGGAAATGCTGTGTTATAAATTGTAAAAATACAACAAAAAAATTTCAATTTTTAGTTTTAGTCAAGTTTTATTCGTTTACAACTTCGAATCACAAATTACTACAAAGAGAAAAGTGGATTTATATCATAAAAAAGCATAAGTAACATAACCTAAATTATGCATTATTCTTGCGCCCGATTTTAAAGTCAGTTTGAAATAAATAATAAATAAAATTTCACTTTTAAGTGTAAATTTTAGTTTCATAAAACTCACTTAGAATTCATTTTAAAACAAAAATCAAGTTTAATGTTTGAATTTTATTTTTTTGAAGTTTACAAAAATGCATCAAGTTCAAGTTTTTCTGAAGATGCATTAAGATATATTCGCTGTCCAAAAATTTACAGGGAAAGAATTAATTGTTCAAACCAATATGATGATATCATGGGCTTAACCTGCTAATTTATGCATTAGCATTATTTATGGTAATTTATTTTTGTTAATTCTTCCACTCCACATAATTCTTCCATTCTTTTTTGACATTTGCCACTACTAAAGCTTTTCCCTTTGACTCGTGCTTGGTTGAAAAGTTATTTGGTGATTTACTTTCTCAAATCCAGTTTTTATTATTGCATCCATATTAACAGTAATGCTGTAATTAAATAATATATTTATTTGTATTTACGCTACATCAACGTTTACCTTTTAATAACATACCGACATAACCTCAATCTTACTTTTTCTTCTTATTCTTTTTTGGGGCCACGTCCTTGACAGTTATCCGGTAACCTCGATCTAACATGAAAGCGCAGTAAATTTGGCTGATTTACGACACCAGGTGTCGCTGTTCCGAACTTGCACGGTCCCAATATACTATACTTAAAATGTATGCACTGTTTTAAATTTATTAATAATAAAAACTAATAAAATCACATCAATTTTAAGTTATTTTTGTTTTTAAAATTTTTGTTCAAATTTGTTTATATACAAATAAACTGTAAGTACCCTTAGTTCAATTAAACAAACTATTGACCTTTTTTAAACACAATTTACTGCCGGAACATAGTTCATCTCAATAACATAAAATTACAACTCAACAACTTTTCCTTTGTTATCTTAGTTCCAAGTACGCTAAAGAATTCATACAGGTAGCATCCTCATGTAACCCTCACACAACCCTTCTTTACTAAAACGCAATTACCAACATTCCACTAGCGTGTTTTCTGTTATCCCTACAGCTATTGCAACCAAAGCACGCTTTACAATGTAGTTACATAGCCGTTGACGAGATAATCTTCTTGAACATTTGGGACAACACAAAATTTAAACTTTATCCGAAATTTCGTTTCAAAATCTTTTGCTTTAAAATATTTTTTTAGATCAACTGTGAAAGTATATAAAATAAACGTATTTTAGAGCGTACGTTTGAATTTTGACAAATAAAATATCTCCGGTTTCGATAAAATATCAGTTTTCAGCTTAAAATATGTTTTTACTTGGCGAATGCGCCAAAAACTTCTAAGGCACAAATGATTGGGTGAGTTTTTTTTATTATTTTATTGATAACAGCATCTACCACATTGGGTTATTAGCTGTTATATAATTAATACATAGATACTTAAATCTAAACAGTATTTTCGATTAATTATTAGGTTCACAATAATTAGGTAAGAATGTCATATTTTTCAATTTGTAAATAGGGTTTACAAACAGTTTCAAACAGTTTCTTCTTCTTAGAGTGCCGTCTCCCTACGGAGGTTGGCAATCATAATGGCTATTTTTATTTTAGAACTTGCTGCTCTAAAGAAATCAATCGATCTGCATTGGTACCAATCACGTAGATTCTTTAACCATGAGTTCTGCCTTCGGCCAACAGATCTTCTTCCTTGAATCTTTCCCTGTATTATCAGTCTCAAAATTTCATATTTTGGTCCCCTCATCACGTGGCCTAGGTATTCCAGTTTTCTGGTTTGTATAGTGGTGATTAGTTCTGTTTCTTTACCAACCCTCTCCAGTACTTCTTTATTTGTAATTCTATCAGTCCATGATATTTTCAATACTCTGCGGTATAACCAGAGTTCGAAGGCCTCGATTCTTTTTAAATTACATTTTTTTATTGTCCAAGTCTCAGCTCAATATAATAACATTGAAAATATATAACAGCGAATGGTACGTAGTCTGATCTCCAAATTTAGATTTTTGCACGTTAGGAGTGGCTTCATTCGTATAAATGCTGATCTGGCAATCTCTATTCGTCTGTTTATTTCTACAGTATGATCATTGGTTTCATTGATCAAAGTTCCCCAAATACTGATATTTTTCTACTTGTTCTATCACGTTACCATTTATTGTCAATAGGTGATGTATATTTTGTGGCCTTTTTGTAATCAGCATGTACTTCGTTTTTTTTAGTGTTTATAGTAATTCCCATCTCAGCACTATTTATACTCAAGCTTTCGATAAGATGTTGTAGATCCTCCTATATTCTATACTCGTTGCTATGATCACAGTGTCGTCTGCATATCTTAAATTATTAATTAATTTTCCGTTAACGGTGACTCCCGCTTCGATATTATTGAGCGTGTTTTGGAAAATTTCTTCAGAATATATGTTAAACAAAAGTGGTGATAACACACATCCCTGTCTAACTCCTCTACAGATCCTCATTTCTTCTGAGTGTTGCCCATCAATTTGAACTATGGCACTTTGGTTCCAATATAATGTTTGCACTATATTTATGATTTTACTGTCAATGCGCTTGTTCATAAGTATTGATATTAGTTTTTCATGTCTTACTTTATCGAAAGCTTTTTCGTAGTCAACGAAGCACAAGTGTAGATCAACATTTACATCCCGACATCGCTGAATTAATATGTTGATGGCAAATAGTCCTTCTCGAGTACCCATTCCATTTCGGAACCCGAACTGCGTCTCGCTAATATCCTCCTCTAGCCTTTCGTATATTCTCTTATGTATTATTTTTAGCAGAACTTTTAAAGTATGACTCATGAGGCTCAGTGTTCGATAATCAGAGCACTCTTTTGCTGCTTGTTTTTTAGGGATGGTTATAAATGCTGACTTTAGTCACTCCTGTGGTATTATTCCCGTATCGTATACCGTGTTGAATAAATCTGCCAATACTTCCAAGTTGTCCTCTTCCACTAGTTTTAAGAGTTCTACTGGTATTTCATCTAATCCAGCTGCCTTATTGTCTTTAGAGTTTTTGATAGCATATTTGATTTCATCTATCGTGATCTTCTGTATCTCTAAAGGATTTAATTCTTATATTTTCTGCATTTCACCTCTTTCATCTTGGAAAAGTTCTCTAACGTACTCCTCGCATCGCCTTAACTTCTCTGGTAAATCTACTAGTAGTACTCCTTTTTTGTCTTTTATGTGTCCTTGCTGTCTATTTCGACCCATTCCAGTCACTTCTCTAATTTTTTTGTGCATATTTCTCATATCATATTTTGTTTCTAGTTCTTCTATCTCTTTACATTGCTTCATCAAATAGATTTCCTTAGCTGTTTTGATTTTTTCCTTAATTATTCATTGTATTTCTTTATACTTCTGTAGATCTTTTCCTTTATATTTCCTTCTTTCTTCCATCAATAATAGTATTTCTTCTGTCATCCAGTGTTTTTTTGCCTCTGATTTATGTTCTGTTAAACTTTCTTGAGCTGGTTTCAGTAATGTGTTTTTTATATTATACCACTTTTTATTTACATCCATAATTTGTTTGTTGTCAGTTAGTGTTTTTTGCATATTAACATTCACATTATTTTTTATTTCGTTTTTTATTTCTTCGTTTTGTAGCATTCTTATGTTAATTTTTGGTTGTTGTTTTCTGAGTTCAATTCTTTTTAATTTTATTTTCACGTCAGCCACTAGCGGATTGTGGTCTTAGTTAACATCTGCTCCAGGATAAGTTTTAACTGAGGTTATAGAGTTTTTATATCTGCTATTTACGAGTATAAAGTCTATCTGGTTTCTGACAATGTGGTTTTCTGTATGTGAAGGAGACGTCCACGTATATAGTCTTCTTTTAGGAAACTGAAACCAAGTATTTGCAATTACCATATTCTTTTCTTGGCAGAATTCTATGAGCCTTTCTATTAACAGTTACAGTTTGTTTAAAACGTAATTAACAATCTTTCAAGTAATTAAACATATTTGTAAATTTTTTTCTAGGACTGTTCTTATATTGTTAGGTATTGAGTGTCTTTGTCTTTCACTAATATATTTGGGACACTCTATTAAGATGCGTGTTACATTAATATCGCAGGTACATTAGTCACAAATAGCGTAATTTGATTTTTAGATTAGGTAGCTGTGAGTTGGTCTATTATGAGCTATACGTAAATGGGATAGGTAAACAAACAGCTGGCGATTTAAGTTTATCTCGCTCCAAGATTCTGTTGATTGCTTTACGATATGTAGAGTTAATTGTAAAAGATTTCATTTGTTGTCTCATTCCTTTGCCGATTTTTCTTTAAGAAACGATTTGTAATCGGATACATACACTTAGTTTATTAACACTGAAGAGGCATGTGTATTGCTTTTCTAGTATAAAAATTTGCTTTTTCATTTCGTTGAAGTCCAATGTGTAATGGAATCCGTATAAAGCGTACTTTCTGCCTCGCGTTGTTTACTAAATGTAATTGTTCTTTTATTAAAATATCTATAAGATAATCTATATATAACTGTTCTATCGTATTGATTTAATAAAATAGTCGATAATTATGACAGAATTTGCTATTTATTGGGTACGTACATGAATGAGGGCTTGCAGAATTGAATATAGTTCTTCAGAGTATATACTGCAAAGAGAAGTTAATTTAAACCGTAATACAATGTTCAAAGTTATAACTGCTGATCTCATACCATTAATAGTTTTTGATGAATCTGTATAGATATGACTCTTCTTCTTGTAGTGCCTATCCGTTTCGGATGTTGTCGACCATCATGGCAATCTGCACTTTGCACACTGCTGCTCTAAAAAGATTTGTGGTTGTTGTGTTGAACCACCTTCGTATATTTTTCAGCCAGGAAATCCTTCGCCTTCCTGGTCCCCGTTTTTCTTCTACTTTTCCCTGCAAGATTAGTTGCAGCAGTCCATATCTTTCGCTGTTCCTCATGATGTGACCGAGGTATTCGATTTTGACTATTTTTATTGTGGTTAACAGCTCTTTTTCTTTTTTCATTCTCAACAGAACACCCTCATTATTAACGTGGTCCGTATACGATATCTTCAGGATGCGACGATAAAGCCACATTTCAAAAGCCTCAATTTTCTTGCAGGTGGCCTCTGTGAGAGTCCATGACTCAACTCCGTACAACAGTATAGGAAAGATGTAGCATCGTAGTAAACTGATTTTTATGGGCATTAATAAATCATGACATTTGAATAACTTAGCCCTTTTTTGAAATGCAGATCTTGTTTTCTCTATTCTACATTTGATTTCTATGGAATGGTCCCAATTTCCATTGACGTCCGTACCAAGGTAGGTGTATGTTTTTACTCTTTCTATTTGTTGACCGTTTACACTGATTTGTCCCAATTGCTGTTCCTTCTTAGAGATCATCATGCATTTTATTTTCTTAGTGTTTAGTGAAAGTCCGTATCTCTGACTGACCTCTGTGATTCTGTACATTAACTCCTGGAGGGTTTCAGAACGGTCAGCGAATACTACCGTGTCGTCCGCGTATGTAATGTTTTTAGTAGATTCTCCGTTGATTCGAATTCCGGCTTCAACATCACCCACTGCTTCTTGACAGATTTCCTCAGAGTATATGTTAAACAACAGTGGTGATAGTATACATCCCTGACGGACGCCATGTTTGATTTTGATATCGTCGGAGTCTTCTGCCTCTGTCCGGATAGATGATGTTTGATTCCAGTACAGATTGCTGACAATTTTTAAATCACAGGTGTTTATTCCAATATTGGTTAATATCTGCATCAGCTTGTCGTGCTTTACTGTATCAAACGCTTTATGGTAGTCAATTAAGCACGCATAAATGTTGCAGTTCACGTCTCTACATCGTTAAAATAGCACTTGTATACTAAAGAGAGCCTCTCTCGTACCTTCTGCATTCCGAAAACCAGACCGTATACGGCTGATTTTTTCTTCGCACAGTCTATATATCCTTTGATGTATGCTTTTTAGAAATAATTTTAAAATATGACTCATTAAGCTGATGGTTCGGAAATCACTGCAGGATACGGAATTTGCTGGACTGGTCTTTTTTCTTACAGATAAAACATGAGAGTTGATCTAAACTGAAAAATATGCGATGCGAAGTTTGTTCATATGTAATTAAGACGGAAGAAGGTAGGTCTATATCTACAAGTTGTTGAATCTATGTCTTCTCAAACTGAAGATATGTTGAAATTCTGGGGACTGACTACCTATTCTAAGGAAAGTTAAAGGTGACATAAATTTAAGACTCAAATTAATTAACTAATTAGGGAATGTGGAATACAAAGACATACATTAGATAGTAACTTTTATTTGTGCTGAATTAGACATACAATTTTCAATCAAAGATTCGCTGAGGAGATCGGATCTGATATAATTTAATTATATCAGAGTACTCATTCTTCTTCTTCTTCTCAAAATGCCCTCTCCTCAATGGAGGTTGGCTACTACAATTTTAAACTCTTCTCTATTTTCAGGTGTTCTTATTAGCTGTTCAAAATTTAGCCATTGTCGGATGTTTGTGAGCCACGAAGGTCTTTTCTTTCCTAGGCCTCTCTTTCCCTCGATTTTTCTTTTCACTATAAGTTTGGTATGGGTATGGGCATGGCATATTGAGTATTCTCTCTAATTTTGAGTATTCTCTAGTGGATCAACATTTCAAAGGCCTCCAATTTATTTACGGTTGATGTTTTAAGGGTCCACGTTTCATATAGAAGCTGCATATAACAGAGTCGACCAGACGTAGCATTTTGATAAACGTAGTCGAATTTCGAGTTTTATTCGAGAATCACAAAGCAGTTTTTATATTTTTTTTTAAAGATTTTCTGGCCTGTTCTATTCTCGATCTTATTTCTAGATTAGGATTTAGGCTGATATCGGTCCAACATCCCAGGTACTTAAATCTATTAACCTGTTCTAAAATGTGCCCATTTATTGTGCAAGGTTGAGGTACGTTTTGGTTTTTTCGGATTGACATCACTTTGGTTTTTTTAATGTTTATTTTTATACCAAATTGCTCACAGGTCGAGTTGGTCTTGTCGATGAGTCGTTGTAGACCTAAGTCGGAATCCGCAATTAACACTGTATCATCGGCGTATATGATACTGTTGATATTTACGCCATTCACATTGACTCCATCCTTGGAATCCTCCAATGCTTCTTTAAATAGAAACTTGGGAGTAAATATTAAACAGCAGAGGCGACAGAACATATCCTTGTCTAACTCCCGTCCTAATTTCTACTTCTGCGGATGTGGAACCTTTAATCCTAACTCTGGCGTTTTGGTTCCAGTACAAGTTTTTTAAGAATTTGATGTATTTTCCATCTAAACCGACTTCTTGCAAACGTTCTAATAGTAGATCGTGTATTACTCTATTAAATGCTTTTTCGAAGTCTATAAAGCATATAAACATATCTTTCTGTTGGTCGTAGCATTTTTGGGCGAGAACTAGTAAACTGAACAGGGCTTCTCTCGTTCCCATGTCGGCTCTGAATCCAAACTGAATCCAAACTTTTACTGCATGACTCATAAGGCTTATCAGACGGAACTCATTGCAGTGTTGTGGGTTTGGCTTTTTTGGTAGTGGGATGATTA